>SJOL01008347.1:944192-1006188 GCA_004794785.1 Opisthorchis felineus | reverse complement strand
TTCGTTTCCACGTTCGTTCACTGAGCAGTGTGATGTCGGAGCCCGTATCAAGCTGCAAACGTACTGGGATGTTGTTGATACGAGCCGTCACGACCTACCTTCGGCAAGCAAAATCAACTTTGAATGTCGCCGTCACTTAGTTGGACCGCGATTTGACGGCTGCCCGGTGGTGTGCGGGTGGTTGCGGCCTCTGAGATCGACATAAATCTTCTTTGTGGCCACGACGACTGCACCTGCAACATTTATGGCACCTAAACCGGCAATAACGAGCAAAGTGCCACTCACCGTGATGCCAGCAACTTGTGGGGGGCTTGCTCTGTTTTCGATCGGGCTCGTTGTCATATTTCTTTGGCCCGCTGGAGTTGATTGCGTGTACACAGCCGCTTGAAGTCACGGGTGACTGGCCGATCATATCCGTGTCCTGCTTCAGGTTCGTGAGGCGTTGACATTCGGTGGTGAGTCTCTACAACGTCATGTTCCGGTGTGCCGAGTTTTCGCAGTAATAATCTGACTTTCCATCCGTCATCAAACTTGGAATAATCATTCTGGAACATGTTTTTGTTCCGCTTGAACCGTGAGTCAAAAGTATGACCACAAAGAGTGTTGAATTCGTACTCTGTGATTGAGGCCGCGGCTGTATCACCCGAGGAAACAGAAGACTCAGCGGTACTGGCTGCTGCCATCTGGATGTGCAGCCTCTGAGTCAGCGATTCATTGAGCTTCAATCACGCTTCTTCAAACTGCCTTTGTCGTTGCCGCAATGATTCTCGGAGCTGATTAAATTCGATGGACATCGTGGGTTCCCGTTCGCCAGTCGTAGTAATGGTAGTTTCCTCAGCTTAGTTCTCGGTCTGAGCCCATCAGGCTAGCGTTCACGTTAAAACAACCACCGAAGGTGCATGACGCATAGTAACGCCCAAAACGAAGTCAAGAGCACCTGTACAGCGCGTCATATGTATAGGGTAAGCGGCTACAACCTTCCGAAAATTCTGGCGCCTTCTGGATGCTCCATTGGCAACCGGCACTCGGCCAATACAGGGTCATTATTGGCCGTTGGGTCCAGAACTTCGACCAATCAGTTCTGGCTTAGATGCCAGCCCGGCAAGCGTCGCAAGCTTTTAGCCAATCTTGTGCGGGATGAGCTTCTAGACCGTAGCAGCGCCTAACTGCGAGCGGTAAAGCGGGGTCCGTTTATAATTCTGCCTAACATTGTGGCACTACAAGGCTGCTCAAGGAAGCTGTTCTCGATCTGACGGTTGTTCTGCACTAAAAATGCGGCGTAGGTTGCACCCGCATGGGTCACACCAAAAGATTGCCGGAATTACGGGATTTTCTGGAAGGACCTGAAATTAGATTAGGCTTAGCCTTGGCTATAGTGGAGTTTTGTTACAGTGGACGATGTAAGAATTTGGGATTGAGCTGAGGCCCTCATCACACTGATTTGCGTTCTAAGTTTGCTAGTTGGAGGGTTGGGAAAGAGAGCTGGGTTGTAGGGAGCGATGTTTGGTGGAGGGCTGAACATCTCTACTTGCATGTTTGTAACTTTTCAGATAAATGAAGAAGAATGCAGTACACATTTTTGTGACTAGAACCACCTGTTATTTAAAAATTTCAATCCAAAAGTCCTCACGGTGAAAGAAGCGCTTTATCAAAAAGCACTTTCCGGACGAACCGGGTTAGCGGGCTTTAGAAAGGCGTTTAAGGGTTCGCAATGGGGGTGAGGCACAGTGAATTCGCTTCATTTGGAGGTGAATAACCTCGCTCCGGATTGGAAATGACTGTGACTTATAGAATTTCCAAGGAGAGCGTATGTGTAAGAAGATTCGCGGTATGGAATGTGACGTCCTGGCAACAATTCCTCAGGACACTGAATGGACGGACATCTTTAGGGGCTTGGAGAATGGCGGAAACAGCAAAAAGTAAAACTGCGAAGCTGCTGAGAAATAGCCGGCTATGCTGACGTAATCTGCAAAGGAGTGGGCAATGGGGATTGTGGGTTGATGTAGGGCAGAAAGGAAAGTAGAAGCTAGTGTAGTAAAAGTTTAGGTGGTGCGCAATAGCGACAGAATTGGTTATGAGATTGTTATCGGTGAAAACTAGACAGAAGACTCTATTGAGTTGAGGGGCATAACGTCATTAACCCATTAACCTTCGCTTTCTCAGGATTCCACGACAGGGCCCGCATTTCTCCGTTGTTGATCCAAGAGATGCGTCTGTTAAATCGATGAAGTGCTCGGGCAAATATAACCTGGTTTATTCGTTATCCTTACTAGACCAGAGGAAGCGGAAGCATGAGAAACCGTACACGGTGGACAAGATGACAGCAGGCCGGCTTTCCGACCAAACTCCTCCCCATCATATTCTATCCGTACTAAAAACATTCACCTAAGCAAAAATTCTGTCGCGCCAATATTTTTGAAAACGACCCATCTATTGCCGTGCTACCCCTCGCCCTCGACTTGACACAGGTTTGTCGCAAAACCCTTGAGAGACTCATATAAAGAGCCAGCTTCCAACAGTCTTCACAAGGTGGTCGTAAAAACTAGCAACTTTGCACTGTGACCCTCTTGGTTGTTCCAAAGGATTTGATATACCATACAAACCCCACCATTTTTACGGAGGTCACATGCCCCGGAATCTCTAATACTTTCCGGCAGATCTACTTCACTGTCTTCATCGGAAATCTCAAGGCATTGCCATTCTACTCAATTGGTTTGAGAGTTATTCATGACGGATTTGTCGCTGAGGTTCATAGTGTGCCTCAAAGATATGGCACAACGGTTTGTTTTAAGCCTCGATCCTGGGAAGCAATTGCTTACCATTTTCATAAAAGATATCCTACACCAGCCCACTCCCCGTGGACGGCTAATTCAGAATTGGCTGAGATCTGGGAAGTACACTCAGGGAAGGTGTGAAGGACCGGAAACCTGGTCTAAAGCGTTCTGGAGTTGGTCAGTGGCTAACAATTTCCCATTTATCTTTTGAAGGGTTAGGGTCATGTGAATAAAAAATTTCCCGTTACAACCTCACAGAGCAACACAACAGAAAAAACAGCGAAGAAAACGGTCTAGCTGAACGCATTACCTGTGGGCTTAACTCAGTGTAAAATGCTCGGAAAATGATCAAGCAGGTTTCCGAAAACTTCGGTCCCGACGACGGACCGTTTGCCCTTTCCACCATAAAGCCTTCCACATTTTTTGCACAAATTTGATCAGACCGCCACTTGAAGCATATGCACAGGCACCTCAACCACGTGAAACCAATTAATCCGGTTTTCCTGCTTATTATGGCAGTGCAGGCTCTATTTATCTATTAACTGTCAGAGTGGCCTGATTTTCCTAGCATTATTGCGCTTGTAGTGGTCTGAGTACCCAAAAGAAAGCTACTTTAGGAAGCGTGTGGCAAAGAAATAAATATAATTACTCTGAATTGAGTACACAATAATAAAAAGGGTCGAATGGAACAGACTCACTAAGAATTGTTCTTTCTAAAATAGTTCGTCGTTGGCCTAGGCCAGTGAATAAATAATAATCCGGTCGTGGATGTCCAGGGGTCTTCTCTTCCGGGAAGCTCTGATATACAATAAACTCCGAAGACAGTCTGAAATGTTTTGATACCAGAGTTAGCGCATGAAGCTCGCGAATAACCACTGTAAGCGCGAGTGAAATGAGAAGGGAAAATCGGAGAATGCGACCACGCCTGTATTGTATGTAATTTTGTACAAATGCGCGTTTTTGTGGTTTTGCGTATTCAAACAAAAATCGTTTATGAAATTGATGAAATACGTAACGTTATAATGAAAGCAAAAGAAAGGTACAAAACACCACACGCTCTTGGTCGCTCAAGCAATAAGGCGCGGAAAAAATAAGCAAGGATTTTGGCGTACATGCAGCAAAGTACAACATTTTCACGTATAAATTCCTGTTCGATCCACAAATGTTTTTGAGAAACTAGCACCTACCAGCTAAGTATCAACGTGGCGTATATGTATGATTCGAAATTATCTGAGAATGCCGCCAGAGGGTCACGTCTCTCAACTCCAACAACCAAGTGAATGACCGAGTGTATATTGTGTAACGAATACTGCTCGCCATATATAGCAGCCAAATTGTTAATCATTGTGGCCACGAATGGTACAGACAGCTAATCCTGCTAGGGTGGTGAGCCTCCTAACATTTTCAACAATCCCGGGATTATTGGGTTATGACATCGAAATGTGTTAAGTTCACTGTCTTGAAATCACAAAAAGGCACAGGGATTCCGGCCACGATTCCACATTAGTTGGACCGAAAATAAGTGTGGCGAAAGCCCACGGCCCTGAGATTGTAACACCACATTTTGGCGAATTACACTCATGAACAGGAGCATAAGTCTGTTGGATCATAATATGTCGCAAAACGGATATGGGTGTAGTTGCTCAGTGAGCTCAGCTCCGGACAAGAATTTTTGCGTCGCCAAAGACATGAGTCAGGGGATGTATTACCGGTAATGCCTCGGCTCATTTCGTCGTCCGATTCTTTCATGCCTCAGTCTTCTGCTGAATAAATACCAAGGGGTACACAAAATCCATTAGGTGACAAAGAAGGTCGAAACCCGTGTACATCGTATCGCGCTTACTGTGCATGCAGCGGCAACCTTCTAGAGATTCGGAACAGCTCTGGAAACACCTTTGGCTTTCGGCATCCAGAGGACACAGAAGCGTGATTGACGTTATGGTGCACACTTCCGACCAATTAGAACTCGCCTAACTGTTGGGCTGGCAAGCGGCTCCATCTTCTGAGGAGTCGCGTGCTGGTGACTCTTATTAGCCGTTGCAGCGCTTGATTGCGAGCACAGGTTTCCGCGAGACAGAAAACAACGGGTCATAAGAAACTGCATAACAGCTTTTTATCGGTGTACCTTATGAAATGAATGTGCGCCACACTTTTGGGCATATTTTCTATTCACTGTGCTTAAAATGTGTACAGCTCTGTATGTAAAATTATTACTATATATGAAGTGCGTGAGAAAATTTAACCATTCATATAAGAGTTATAACTAAAACTGGTGGGCTGCCCAAGGGGCGCTCAAATGTGTGCTCAAATGGGTATTCCACCCCCGTAATTTCTCCCTTGAGCTCCACTCCGAAATATGACATCGCCACCAAGCCTGAAAAACGTCTATCCACGGCATGGCCTACGCTTTCAGCCGACGCATCTCAATATGATATCACCAGCTATACCCTGGGGTAAATGCGAACCTCAACCTAAGGAAAGACAGATCCCATGTTTCGTCTGCCTGTATATACTACACAGGACTCTAGCCGCCACGTTGATAGTCTACACAAAGAATCTGTTGGCTGAAATTAATGGGCCACAGCGGGAACACGCGGTTGAAAGTTTGACATACAGTAAACACTGCGGCATGACGCAGTGGACGTGTAACGGGACTACTAGAATAAGGACAGAGTACTCTGAATGAGTAGAACCTGCCCATGAAGCAAGTGTGCTTCACTGGGAAAGTAGAAAGTTTGGCAGAAGAACAAACATGCAAAAGTAGAACGATGAAATGATTTTCTCTTCACATGCAAGCTCAAAACCATACGTTCTTCGTCCAGCGAAACTGTCATTCTCTACGGCACTAGGTAGCCGGTTTCCCAGTGGTAGTTTTCGAATTTAAGGAGGGATGTCGCCGCCGCGTGGTGCCATCAGCTGGGTTGTCCTCAGTTCAGTTTTCTCAGCTCACAAGTCGTGCACCGATGTATAATCATTTCAGAAACTGCTCATCTCTCATCTTGGGCCACTCTGATCTGGGCACAAAAAGTCACCCTTTTCGGCAGACGGCCATTAGCAATTCATCATCACAACATTTGGAGCCGTACATAATTGCCGTCTGCAGCACAGCTGAACACTGGTTTTCTGATTGTCTCGTTGCGGATTCGTTAACATCGGCTCCTGATATAGCTCGCGTACGAATGATTGCAGTCCCCATTCAAGGAGACGGCAGTTACATACGGCACTTAATTTGGTGGTAAAGATCTGCATGCTTCGTTGCTAAGCCATGGACCGACCACCCGTAGATAGCCTCTGTGCGATACAAGAAGAACGTTCTACGAGGCTGTTACGGATGAAGTATCGATCCTGATTGAGCGCGAGGACAAGACTGAATAGCGTAGAATGAATAGCGCTTTACTTGTCTAAGAATAGACAAGTAAGCTGGAAGTGAAGGTGAAAGCATGGTTAGTACGAAACGATAATGTGAACACAAAGGATAGTCATGACATTCAACCGGGCCATTTGATTGTGTGTAGAGAGGGGTAACTCGGAAACAGGTACTGAATGAATGATTGTAAAAACCTACTGAGGGGTAATGATAAGTGTGGTCAGGCTTCTCGGTTACTTAAAATGTAGGGTGACATACGCTGCTGGAGCCTGGCTAAATCAGAGATGCCAGGATCATATGTATTTGGGGATGTGGGTGCATCGCCGGGGCACGGGGATGAGACTGAAGTATGATCGGTATTATCTTCAACGTTATTCAGCGGAGGTGTGTGCAAGTCAGACTGAGGGGATGTATGAACGCCATTGCCTTCACTGGATGAGGTACGCGTGAACTGTGTGTGTGTGCGATCACCACAAGGAGCGAGATGGCCGACGGACACAGTGCCTTCTTTCCCGCCGGGAAAACGAACATGGGCGTAATGTGGATTACACTTTATAAGTTCGACTTCCTCAACGACTGGTTCATACTTTGAGGCACGGTCAAATCTTTTCAGTAAAACAGGTTCTGGAGTAGTTAGCCAAGTTGGTATAGACAAACCACAATGACCGACGTTCAAACCGAAACATTCGTTCATGTGGAGTGACATTCGTGGAGACGCAGCTAAGGGACCGTATAGAGTGGAGAGCATCTGATTGAGCTGACTCCCAGTGACAAGGCCTTTCGTCTTGAGCCTGAGCTGAATTGCGTTCCAGAATGTCCCGTTCCCCTGGGGATTATAAGCAGTTGTTCGGCTGGCGCAAACTCCACTGTCATGTAGGATTGTAGATAGTTCGTCAGATATGAATGAGGAGCCACGATCCGAATGTACATATGCAGGAATACCAAACAAAGAGAATAATTCACATAGACATTCAATAACGGTAGATGCACATGTATCTGGAAAACGGGAAGATTCGTCAACGATAGTAACGAGATATCGGTTTCGAGTAACAGAAGGCAGAGGTCCTTTAAAATCGACGCTAATTCTTTCGAATGGTTGAGTCGCTTTGATGAGCGTAGCGTGGTGTGGTTTGTAAAATTGTGGTTTGATGGCGGCACAAACCGTACATTTTGCGGTGATATCTTTGACATCTTGGAGGGAAAACGGCAAGTTTTTGGAAAGAACAAAGTGATGCATGCGAGTAATTCCGGGATGGCACGAGGAATCATGAATTTCTTTTAATTTATCATTGACGATAAGGTGTCAGCCACCAGATTGTCTTTTCCAGGTCGGTAGCTGACATCGTAGCTAAAAGCGGAGAGTTCCATTTTCCATCGCTGGATTTTATCGTTTTTTATCTTACTTTTCCGCGACACGCCGTACATAAAGGAAACCGACCGCTGGTCAGTGATAAACTTGAAGTGCTTCCCGAAGAGATAATGCTCCCATTTACTGATAGATTCAACGATGGCGCATGCCTCTCTCTCAATAGTGGAGTGATTCTTTTCGCTCGGTGTCAGTGTTCTAGAAATGAAGGCCACCGGTTGGACGTTCTGTGTCAGAGATGCAGCAATAGCTGGTCTGAGGCGTCCGTCTCGATAACCAAGGGTGCGTTGTAGTCTAATGTCACAACCATAGCGTTCTCTAACTCCTTTAAATTTGCGAAGGACTGTTGTACACGTTCCGGTAAGGGGAAAGTCTTATTTCTGACAAGCACACTGATTTTGTCAGAGAAGTATGGTATCCATTGCGAATAATAAGCAACATGCCAACAACTCGTTGTTGGGATTTAGCGTCATATGGATGAGGGAGTTGACGAATAGGGCTCATTCGTTCAGGATCTGGTTTGATAATTCTTTCAGAGACTTCATAGCCGAGAAGGCGTATTTGTTGGGTTGCTATGATGCTTTTCTTGCAGTCAAGGTTAATTCCATATTTTTTATTACTTCATAGAAAGATTTGAGGTTCCGGTCGTGCTCACTTTGGGTAGTCCCACAAATGGTGACGTCGATGTAAGCGTAGGTGCCACTTAAGTTCTCATACTTGATTACATGGTTAATAGTACGTTAGAAGCATGCTAATCCGTTGGTAACACCGAAGGGAATACGGCGGAACTGAAACAGTTCTCCGCATGCTTCAAAAGCCGTATACGGCTTGTCTTTCGCACTGATTGGAACTTGATGGTAAGCACTCAATAAGTCTAAGGTGCTATCGACAGCATGGCGGGAAATTTCTTCAATCATTTTATCCAGTCGCGGTAACGGATAAGCGTCTAGGTATGTGGACCGATTAATGGTTTGAATGTAGTCCACTACCATGCGTCTTTTGTGGTTTGAATTTTCCGTGACCAGTACTTGAGCCTTCCAAGGAGAATTCGAAGGTTCAATTATACCGTCATCCAATAGTCGGTTAGTCAATCAATTTGTCAGCTATAAGCCGTGTACCGTAGGCATATTGGTTCCAGCTGCTACAGTTTCGATCACCGGAAAACAGGGATGTGGAACGTACAACCAAGCCTTGGAGGCGAAGGCATGTTCAGTTTGTTCGGAAACTGGGTAGCTACGCATTGAAGGCGATAGCTTTGATGCATGAGCGCCACTGACTGCGCGATTGCGCCATTTCTGCCAATTTCATTAACCACTGGTGATTTGAGTCCCGGGGTCCCCATCCAGGAAGGTGGCAGTTGCCCACCCGACTAAGTTTACGGGTTAGTGTTTTCGTACTTCGTTGCCAGGTCATACACTGTCCACCTCTCGGTCGCTTCCACTCAGCACAGGGCTAGGAGAAGAGAGATCTGCGAGGCAGACGGTATTCCGGCATGCGGAGTACATGTCCTAACCAGCGTAACCTATGAAGCGTGAGTAATTCATCCATCGCGAGAGAGTACCTTCTTCCTAAGACCATCTGGCGTACCTCAGCACTGCTAATCCGATGTTCCCACCAGATCCGACCAATGCTTCGGAGATACCGATGATGAAACACTGACATCTTCCGTATGTCCTCTGCGCGTAGGGGCCACGTCTCTGATCCATAAAGCAGTATGGATCGCACCACCGCAGTGTAAACTCTTCCCTTGACAGACAAACACGTCGGCGCCATAGGTGTCGGAGGTTGGCAAAAGCTGCCCTGGCCTTTCTGATTCGAGAAATCATCTCATCTCCAGCCAGTCCACCGGAACTTATACAGCTGCCCAGGTAGACAAATTTATCTACCACGTCGATTGGCTCGCCTGCAAGCATGAGGTGTGGGTTTGATCCCACCCAGTCTTGTAGAAGCACTTTACACTTTGCAGGTGTGAAGCGCATGCCAAACCGTGCGGCAGAGTTATTCAGGTTATTTGAAATCGTTTACATTTGGGAAAGATCTGAACCAAGGAGAGCAATATCGTCCGCATACTCAATGTCTGCGAGCGAACGTCCCGGGAGCATTTCGACTCCCGAGGTTTCAGAGGCAGGCAGAGAAATTTCAAGCAGCATATCAATAACAAAGTTGAAGAGGAAAGGTGGGAGAGGGCAACCTTGTCTTACCCCACTGGACTTGGTGAACTCAGGCGAGAGCTTCCCGTATACTCGTGCGCGCCCACAGGAGTTCGCATACAGTACCCTCATAAGGGATAGAAATTTGGAAGGGACACCTTTGATCGCCAGACACTGCCAAAGTTGCTGACGATCGACAGAGTCAAAAGCAGCTTCCTGATCAAGAAAAACGACCGTGGTACGCCTGAAGGAGTGGCGGTGTTCAAGAATTTTTCTCAAGGTGAAGATATGGTCGATGCATCCTCGACCAGGGCGAAACCCAGCTTGCTTCTCACGAATCTGTCTCTCCCGATAATCCATCAACCTGCGCAAAATAATACCAGAGTGCACCTTAGATGCGACGGATACCAGGCTGATACCACGATGATTTTACATGACGTTCTTGCTCCCTTTTTGAAAACTGGGATGACGGTCGAGGAGCTCCATTCGGCTAATATTCTGTTTTCGTTCCAAATCTTCTGCAGTATGGTTGTCAGACTGTTCTTCAGGATCTCGCCACCTTATTTGAAGAGCGCGGTTGTAGACCATCCGGGTCAGGTGCCTTGTCGCGCTTCAGGATTGGAACCTCTCGCTGGATTTTGGTTGCTGATGGTAGGTTGGTGTCAATGTTCCATTCGGGTCCGCTTGGTTCTTCCAGAGGCGTTGAAGGAGACCAGGCGAACTGTTCTTGGAAGTGCTCAGCCCACCGCTCAAGACGGTGATTGAGGGAGTGAATTGTTGTCCCGTCTTTTTCGCATATTCTCTCACTGACACCTGCCCTCTTTTGACCCGTTGATCGAATCAGTTGAAACGGGGCGCGGCTGTTGCCTTCAGTGAAAACCTTCTCCATCTCCTGGGCCTTCGAAATCCACCAGCGTTCTCTGCCATTCTTCAAGCTCCTGATTATCCGGTGTTTGAGGGATCTACGTGCGCCATCATAGTCGCTAGTTGCTGGTATGGCCTTTCTGGCATCAATAAGATCTGCTGATCTCGAAGATATCCAGTGTTCATTGAGTCGAGTCAGATGGGCTGGACAAACAGTTCTGAAAGCTGAGAGCATTGCTTCTTTAACTCGCCTCCATTCATTCTCCCAGCAGTCTTCGTCGTCCACATGACTGCGTTTCCAGTAGCTTTCTAACCAGATTGGCTCGGTGCTCTTCAGCTACTGAAACTCGTCGAATTTGATGAACGGAGCTGCCCTCTTTCAGTACGCGTAGTGCTGGCGGAAACCGAAATGCTAAGCGGGCCCGCACGATGGCGTGATCAGAGTCAAGTTGCGTACCCCAGAAGGAACGACAGTCCATCGATAACTGATAGCCATATGGTCGAATTGAGTCCTCGAATGTCTTGTGGTAGGTGGCCTCCAAGTAACTCGGTGTGTGCGTTTGTGTTGGAAGTTCGTACTGGCCAGGAACAGACGATGCTCTGCACACAACTGAAGAAGCCGCTCTCCATTATCCGTACGCTCAGCATCGACTCCAAATCTACCACCTAACTGTGCTTCTTCCGGACTTAGTCGTCCAACTCGGGCATTCATATCACCCGCCAAGATTACTATATCCATCCTTCCTGCCGACCGAAGTAGTCGTGACAGATTTTGATAAAACACGTCCTTCTCAGTCTTAGAACTGCTATCTGTTGGGGTGTATGCTGATACGACAAACAAACACCGTCTACCGCACCGACCTGCTTTAATGTTAATTGAGCCAGACAACCTCACAGCGCAAAGGCGACTGTTTACTAGGATCCAGTCCAGTTAGGCGCTTTCAGCCTTGGGGCTGAATACAACTCCCACACCGCAGATACCACGAGCCATTGCGTCAGGATCACCGGATACCCGAAGAGTGAAATGTGAAACATCTGGGCTCGTCTTAAGCCGCTTGAAGAGCACGACCGAAGTGGAGTCTTGTATGCGTGTTTCGGAGACACAACATACATCGATGGAGAGGGGAAGTATGGTTTCAGCAAGGGATGCCTGTTGCCCAATTTGACATAGAATACGGACATTAAAGGCTGCAACATGGATCAGATCTTTTGAGGTTACTAAGTGTTTATTTTGGTTTATGTTTTTGGGCGATGGCTGAGACCCGGAACAGTGGCTAGGAGATTGGCAGATGGGTTGATTGCACTGCATTGTACCATGCGTTGGGAGGGAGTGAGGGAGAAGGCTGGTGAGCGAAGGGCTGCAAGGGCAAATGATACTTCCCGGTTGCCCAGGCCAAGGAAGGGGGTTTAGTTGAGGTACCCCACCTTGAGCCTTTGACTCAAAAGTCTGACCCACAAGGCAGTGGGGGGATGTAGGGTTTTGTTCCGGGACCCTGCCCCTAGCCTCTGACTCAAGAGTCTGGACCGCGAGACAGCGGTTGTTAGGGTTTTATTGGGGAACCCTTCCCGGAGCCAATGACTCAATAGTCTGACCCACTTGCCTGTAGGGGGCCGGCCTGGCCCGGGGGCGCAGGGAGTATGGCATTGCTGTCTCACTCCTGGTGCGGCTGCGCACAGCAGGTGCCTTTTGATCAGCACCGGGCTCTTTGGTTTTAAAAGTATTTCGAGCGTATTAAATAATGCGCCGGCGGTCACGGTCAACCGTTGGGCGATCGGAGTGTGCGGATTTTGGGGCCGACCTTTTCTAACCCGTCCTTTCTCGGGGGAAGACAGCATCGCTGCTTCCATAATTATGGACATGCTGGTCGCCTGAGGGAAACGCCTTCCTGTCTTCACACTCCTATCGCAGAGGACAGTACGACTTTACCTCAAGACCGCCTCGTAATACGATTACTCGTAGTACGGGGACTCACTGTTCTTCGTGGGGCTGCTCCCCGTTGGCCTTCTTGGCATGGTTGAACCTTTAGGAACTGAGTTCCAGCCAGTATAGCCCGCAGGATCATTGCAGCACAGAAGCCCGACCACTACGATAAGGTGACAGCTTTGGGTCGGGAATAGTCGGTTAACTTCAGAGCGGATGGGCTGTTCATCGTCAGAGTTATAACGTCGTGATTTCGTGGCGATAGGCTTGCAATCGGGTGAGAGGTTGGCAAAATTAGGAGGTGATTCAACCGTAGCATTAGTTAGATCGCAGAGGGTGAATGGACCTCGGTTCTCACCAAATGTGATTTCAACTTTGTTGTGTAGACCAAGGAAGTCGTGGTCTAGCAGCACGTCAGCATATTGATTGGGTAACACCAATAGTTTGATTTTTTTTGTGAGCAGTACCCCTGTAGTCGATGGAAGCGTAGCAGTAGCCGCTAGTTGAACACTTCAGAGAGGTAGATGCCATGGTAATCACAGAATCGTTAGCATATATCTTCCAGCCATGTGTACGAAATACCAAAGGAGATATATAACTGCCCGAACTTCCTGTGAGGGCCTGAAGTGACATTCCGTTTACCTTTATGCTGGTCACCGTGCGGGACAAGCAGTTCGGGGCTGTAGCAGTCAACAGGGAAGATAAGGCAGAATCTGTCGTGCAATTTGAGTGATTTTTGACAAATTTGGATCGACAAACACGCTGAAAATGGTCTGTTTTGCCGCATGATCGTGGATGCCTGGAACGGCCGCAAAAATCACCTATCTGAGAATTGATTGACGAGAGATAAGGTGTGGAATCAGGGGAGATTGAGTGTGAAGGGGTAACCGTAGATGTCTGTTAAGGTGCTGCAGCCGCAGAAAATGATGTGGGTCGGTTATGCGAGTATGACTGAGCTTGTTTGTGTGCTAATTCTAATGACCTAGCCAATTCATGTGCTTCATCGAGAGTGAGTTCATTTTGAGCCAGAAGTCTTTCTCTGATGGTAGCAGACTGAAGTCCTTTGATCAGAGCATCGCGTACACTTTCGTTTTGGTGGTCAATGGCGGACACCGCCTTGAAATCACAATTTTTAGCCAGGGATTTAAGCCTCTGAACAAACTGCTCAACACCTTGACTTGTATATTGTTTGCAAGTTTGTAAGTGACGAGCATGCACACCATACCCTCAGCAGCCAGACTGATATCACGTGCACACCAACGGAAAGAGGCACGTGGGGCTTTTTCAAAAGAAGAATTTATAGGGGAGACCCTTTGCTGCCAGACACTGCCAGTTTCTGACGACCACCGAAGTCAAAGTCTGATGTGAAATCTAGAATGACAATTATTGTTGGTCGTCGGAAGGGTGGCGCAATTCCAGTACTTGTCGTACAGTGAAGATATGGTCGATGCGACCCAGACTAGAAGGAAAACCAGCTTGGTTCTCCCGAATCTGACTCTCCAGACGGTTGATCAATCTGCGTAGGGTAATACCAGCGAGCGAGGTGACTCAGTGGTCAAAGGGCGAATTTACTGACCGGAAGGTCCGCGGTTCGAACCTGACCTCTGCATCTCGACTTCCCCTGTCTAGGCTTGGGCAACCGGGCAGTATCCCAGCACTCGTGCCTTCTTCGGATGGCATGGCAGTACGGTACCGGAAGGGTGCCACAGCTGAACGATACCAGAGAGCACCTTGCAAGTTATGATCAATAGACTGAATCGTGGTGGTTTTCGCACGATGTTCTCGCCCCCTTTTTGTACGTAAGAATCACCATCGAGGCACTCCGTTCTGTTGGTATTCTTTCCTCACTGCAGATACTCTAGCAAAGTCGTCAGAATACCCAAGAGGGACTCGCCACCTTCGAAGAATGCAAAATGCAAATTGTCTGAATCAGGGGTTTTGCTGTACCGAAGCCATGAATTTGCGCGCTTGGCTTCCGCTGTCGATGGTGGACAGGTAGCGTTCATTCAGTTCTTCCAGGGGTTAAGTTGGTGGGGACCAGCTAAACCGCTCTGTTGTGTCCAGCCCATCTCCCTGCGAATGGATTGATGTCCGAACTCTTTCGAGGATCATCTCACTAACACCCGGACCCGTAGATCGGATTAGCTTGAACAAGGAGCGATTGTTTCTCGTTACAGAACCTTTCTCCATTTCTCGGGCTTTTGCTATCGACCTTTGATCTCTCACTCTTTAGGCTCTTCATTATTCATCGCTTTTGGGATCTGCGCGTGCCGTCATAGTCGCTTGTTGCTGGTACAGTTTTCCTGGCTTCAATCAGAGCTGCTGATCTTGATCGTTGGGTGTGCGAGTGACCTTGGGCAGATGGCTGCAAAAGCTGCGAGCATGGCATCTTTCCCCTTCCTCCAATCGTCATCCAACTCACCATTGCGACCATCATAGCCGTCTGGTTCTGGAAGCTTCTCAGCCAACTCAGCTTGATATTCTTTAGCCACAGACGATGCAGACGATGAACTGGATGGCTTCGCATCGATCGGCGTATTCCAGAGGGAAAGCGGATAGATACGCGTGCTCGCACACTGCCGTGATCGGAGTAGTGTACTCCAACATGGACGACAATCTTGTTTGGAAGCTCTTCACCGGTTGCTGATTGCCACATGGTCCAACTAAGTACACAGCCGGTGTGCGTTTGGTGGCCTCCAAGTCACTGTGTGAACGATTATATTTAAATTTGTGTCAGCTAGAAATAAATGGTGCCCAGCACCCAACTAAGGAGTTCGCTCCTCATCATCTGTGCGGTGAACGTCAAACCCGAATCGATCGCCAAGATGGGCTTTCTCCAGACTTAGTTAGCCAGCCTGAACATTCATATCCCCTGCCAGAATAACATTATCTGTAATTCTCCCTGATCGGAGCAATCTTAACAAATCACTGTGAAAGCCGTCTTTCACAGTCACATCTTCCGTCTGTCGGAGCGTAGGCTGACAACAAACAAACGTCGAGATGCACTGATCTCTGTCGCACCCGTCAACCTAACAGCCCAGAGGCGACTGTCCCAGTCCAGCTTAGTAAGGTGCACGCAGCCCTTGTGCAAAGCACAACTTCCTTCATCAGCATCAGCATCTATGGCTGTAAAAACCGCGTGTTTGTTGTACGATGCCTTCGTTCGCTGTTGATCTGGGCTGGTAGGTGCAGATAGCTACGCATTAGAGACGGTAGCTGATATTAGATGGTGCGTGAATACAGAAGTCTCAGTGGACTCTTCATTGGAGAGCTTGGGACTGGACGCTGTGCAAGCCAGCGGAACTGTGGAGTGTGATCAGCTCGTCTATCGTGAGCGAGATATTTCTTCCGAAAACCATTCGACATACTGCAGTGTTACGGATCCGGTGTTCCCACCGTACTCGGACAATTCTTCGAAGACATCGATGGTCAAACATCGGAAGTTTTTTATCGTCCTCGGCGAGCAGCGTCCGGGTTTCTAACCCGTATAACAATGTAGAGCGCACCGGAGCATTGTAAACTTGACACTCGACAGATAAGCTGATGCCACTTCTGCACCACAGGTGATGCACGTTAGCAACAGCTGCACTGGCCTCCTCAATTCCATTCCATCCCCGATGCGGATGGTTAGATCACTGGAACTAATACAGCTGCTCACGTAGACAAGAGTGTCTGCTGCCACAATCGGCTCATGCGCAAGCGTGAGGTTAGTGTTCGAACCACCCAGTCTTACAGCAGCACTCTACACTTTGCAGGTGTGAATCGCATGTCAAACCGAGGCGGAATTATTTAGATTATTTAATATCGTCTGCGTTACGGTGGTCTCTGATCGAAGATCATCATTGCTGCCAAATCATCGTTGCTACGAGCCATCGCATTGAGATCACCGGACACCCGAATCTGGGAGTTCGTTCCGAGTCGCTTGAGGTGTATGACCGAATGAGGGTCTTGTATGAGGGTTTCAGAGACACAACATACATCGATCAAGAGAGGAAACAAAATGAGTTACCTGTTGTCCAGTTTGGTACATCATCATCGGCAGCATGATATCAGCGTTCAACCCTGATGCTTCGCTGCCGTACAACCATCAGTTATTTGAAAGCCTTATTGTGAAGAAAACAATAAAGGTAGATGGGGAAGGGATTTAGTGCTAGCTTACTATGAAAAGAAGTGACAATCTCGTCCCAGTATGAGTTCGTATCTGATCGTGGAGCATTTGGAAGAGATTCTAGGAGACGATTCTGGTAAGTTCGTCTAACATCCGGATCTGCCAGTCTTTCAGTTGCCAAGCGATTTGTCTGCACCTTATGCGGCCCTGGAAAACGTAGGGAGAAGCGACTCCGGACAAGTGCTTGGTCGGAATCCACAAATGTGTTCCAAAACGACCGGCAGTCAGTTATTGATCCGCGCCATCGGTAAATGATGGCAATGTGATCAATTTGAGTTTGTCGCCGGCATGCTGTTGGAGGACACCATGTGGCCAGACGGCTTCGTCTATTTCGGAAGTTGGTACTGCATAAAAACAGCCTGCGATCAGCACACAGCTGAAGCAATCGTTCACCATTGTCCGTATGTACCCCAGTCCAATCCATTTCGACGTCCTAATTGAGTCTCAGATACGCTAAGCCTGCCCACTTAAGCATTCATATATCCGGCAACCACCACGATATCTGAGCTTTTAGCTCGCCGCAGCAGAGCATTCAGGGCGTCGTAAAACCTGTCTTTGACGGCGTCGGAGCTACAGTTAGTTGAGGCGTAAGCAGACCTGATGAACAGAATCTATCAACTTTCCGCTATTGAGACTCTTTCACAGACGTTACCAGACGAACCGCACAGAGGCGACTATCAACAGGTATCCAGTCAAGCAAGGATACTTCCGCCCGGTGACTCAGGACGATACCAATCTCTGCACATCCCGCCGCAACAGCCTCTGGATCACCAGAGGTGCGTAGCCGGAAGCGAGTGGAGAGTGATGGGGCGGTTAGCTCAATCACTGTGCTTTCATCTTGAATTCTTGTTTCTGAGACACAGCACACATCAATGCCAAGCGAGTCCAGTGTGAGAGCAAGAGCAGCTTGTTGTCCTGCTTGCTTCAGAGTGCGGACATTGAAGGCGGCCAGATAGACTGGGTGTCGAGGCTTGAAGATTGTTTTGGAGATACCTGAGGATGTCGGCGCCATGTGACGAGCAGATGCTGCACGCAAAACCGATGCAAGACGAACGGAGTCATCAGTCGTAAGTGCCAGGCCTACAAGGGGAGAGTTATTGATGGGGTGGGAAGAGGGGGAAGAAAAAGTATGTGAAAGAGAAAGAAGGGAGGCGTCAGATGTGGCCTGTTTTCGCTTACCCGCCCTGCTGTACGCATCGAGTAAGGCGACCCGGCTGATGGCACCACGCGACGGCCGATGTGGCATGAGTTTATTCGTATATGTGCAGTTCATGGTTGTACGTGGGCTAGGCTACTGCCACAGCACCCACACCTGGACAGGAGGACGATTATGGTCCTCAACCAAAGCCGTTGGCTCAAAAGCCTAGCCGTAATGCAGCGGTGTTTGGTGGGAGACGCAAATACATTACCGTTTTTACGGAACAAGTCGCCGAACATGTTCCAAACCCCAACCTGGAGGGCCAGGAGGCTGTGTTCGTCAAACCTCTAACCATTGACCAACCTAGTATAGGAGACTCTGCGAGTGTCACACGGACACCTCCCAGCATAGTTCGACAGGTCACGGAGGTACACAAACTGTCACAGCACGGTAAAGCTCAGTCTCTTCGTGACGGAGTTTGGTACAAAGTACGCAAGTTGAAAGCTTCAACGAGGACACATCAGTAGGATTTACTAAAGGTTTTTATTGATTTATTTTACTGCTCCGAGCTTACATACGAAGCAACTTTTAGGTAATTGATGGTCATTTGGAACAGAAGGACTTGAGCAAGGGACGTTTGGAGAGTAGTCAGGGACTGAATAGCCGTAACGGCGAATGTTACTCCCCGATTGCCCAGGTCGAAGAAGCGGGCTTGTTATAGGTACTCGAAAGACCTACCCACAAGACAGTGCGATGATGCAGGGTTTTCCTCGGGGACTTTTTTCCTAGCCCCTGACCCCAAAATGTGAACGTCGAGGCAGCCGTTGTTGGGTCCCATTCCCGGAACTAATGACTCGATAGCCTGACCTACCTGGCTGGATGGGGCTTGCCTCGGCCGAGGATGCAGGGGTCAAGACATAACTGTCTGACTTCTAATGTGGCTGCGTACAGCAGGTGTCTTTTGAGTAGCAGCAGACTGTTACTGGAGGGTACTGTCCTCAACCCTGCAACATGCGGGGCTCTCCGCTTGTGAAACGGTTCAGCCAACAAGATTCAAGCATAGGTAAAATTGCTCGAGGCTCAGATGCATATTCCTCCCGGTCGAGAGTACAGTACAACTCGGGCCACTATCAAGTGTCAGATGAAAAGGAGCATCTCCGTGGTGGGTCCAGAAAGCTGAAGAGTTGGAGGAAACGCGGAACTCTGGGAACTTGCGTAAACTATTCTAGCTGATAGGTGCAGCAGAGCAAAAGAGGCCTCTGGTGAGCCAAACAACCACCGATAAAAACGACCTGCTTAGTCCTGAGAAATAACGCCTGAATCAATGGGTTAAACACTCAACAATTCAACTGGACATATCCAAAACCGACTAGTTGACTAACGAAACACGAAGGTGGAGAATCACTGGTCAGAGTGTTTTCCAGACACTTTCTGCAGTTTATAATACTTTCGAGCGGAAAGACCGGAATTCTTCATTGAAAACAATCCTGACCGAATGGTCGCCTTTGGCGGCACAGTGCTCCTTTTCACTCTTCGCTGATTTTTTCAAGCTAGATTCCCATATACACCTCTAGGTCACTGGATGCCCAAAGCGAAACACAGGCAAGATATCTACTCCACATAGCCGAATAAGTGTTCCCCAACCGATGTTTCAAAGAGGCTACACGTTCACGGGGTGAAGTTTCCTGAATGTTGGTCGTGAGTCATTTCCATCTTGTGTTCACGGCCTGCAACACCTAGTACACCCATTCTCTTGTAATTATTAGTTCATTGTGGACCTTCCCCGTAATTATGTTGCACTTGTCAGTCTATCAACGGCATAAAACATCCCGCGAAACGCTCCCGGGTGACAGTACCGTTTGCTCTTCCAGGCTTTAATCTCAAGTGATCGATACATTTAGATTTTACTACAATACCTACCAGTTCGGGAGAAGAACGTAAACATACTTCAGTATGGGAAAAATAGGGGCGAGATAGCTCAGTGGTTAGAGCGCGAATTTACTGACCAGAAGGTCCGTGGTTCGAACCCGACCTCTGCCTCTCGACTTACCCTGTCTAGGCTTGGGCAACCTGGCAGTATCCCAGCCCTCGCGCTTCCTTCTGGTGGCATGGCAGTTAGGCACGGAAAGTGTGCTACAGCTGAATGATGGGAAAAATACACGAATTCCCGGATTGCTTTGACGTTAGCGGAATATCCTCGCCAAACATTTCGTTTATGGTATTGTTCAACTGAATATACTGAAGATAGACCGTCTCATGTTTCACTCTGTAGGGTGTTCGAGATATCCCAGTATATTTTCTTGACATGAAACGCTACTAATATGGATACTGAAAAGTAGTATCATAAACGGGTGATTCAGTCGAATCTGTCGTCAACACCACAAGGTAGATGGAGACTCGGGGACTATGCCTGCTTTGTTAATACCCAGGAAGGCCAAATCGGCCATAGGCTGTCGAAGAGTTTTCAACAGCCACATAAGAAAATACCAATATTTTTTTTCCAAATGGTAACGAGCACCGATCAAAATAGTGTGTTAGTTTTCGATCACGCAGCGAGCAAACAATATGCGCGGACTGTAACGATATTCTATCCCCAGCTATATTGCTTGGTTCCGACTCCTAGTACGGCGAATAGTAAGAAGACGAAAACCTGACACACAACTTTAATGATCCGAACAACAGGCGATTCACGGAAAAATGACAATGCATATATATAATCATAGTTTGATCTTGAAAAATGCCGGAAGTTCGTTAGCACACAAAGATACAGTTTTTGGGGATATTGATATCCCCAACACCTCCCCTTGTGAAAAGTCAGTAAGAAGCTCGACGTGGGTCGACCTGGATACGTTCCAGCTGGCGGCGGCGTCGGTCTGTCCACCGCCTGGGAAGAAGTGCTGGATTAAGTTCTGAGCTGCCGGTCACACTCTCTTCTTTCGAAACTGCATCAGATTTCAGCTCAACAGTATCGAGCACTATGTCCAACGGTACGGTACCGAGCATACTGGAGTTTCCGGCGTGCTGTTAAAGCGGAGTTGGTTTTGATGTTTGGTCCAGGTGTCTTGACCAACTGACACGTCGTACATCACACTACCGCGTTTGCGCAGGATACGACTTGTAGTCCACGCATCGTGTCTCGGGCGATAGTCACGGACAAGTACGGGCGTTCCCACCTTGAATGGAGCTCCAGCTGCCACCGGTGTAAGGAGGAAAGCCCTTCGCTGCGGAGTTGTTTATTAGAAAAACGCCAACTAGACAGTTACAGACTATTGGACAGGAAAGTTAAACTCTCATTTGCACGTTGTTTTTAAAAACTGAATATCCGTCTTCTTGAACGCGTCTTCTTGAACTCTCCTGGATATTCATTGACTATCACACAATTGCAAGCAAAAACTGCAAAGTAGTTCCACAAATTCCGTAATAATTCCCACCTTCCATTAGATCCAGGCGAAGTTACGAGAACACACATAATGCTCGCATGCGTCATCAGTAGCACCCACCGTTACACCGGTATGGACCTTGACTCAGTAGACTGTGTTGGCAACATGGAAGAATGCACAGTTCTCAGCTTACGACCCATGAGTGCCTCTGCAGGTGACTGGTGGTTCGCCAAGGCGTCATTCGGGGTCGTTCGGTACACAAACAGGAATCTCTGAAGGGCTTCGACGGATGTTTCCTCCCCTCGAGCTTCAAGCAAGGCTCTCTTGAATGTGTCGACGAACTTTTCTGCTTGACCGTTCGATTGTGGGTGGTACGGTGGTGAACGAACGTGTGTTATAGCGTGTCGAGTGCAAAAGTCGCGAAAGTCAGCGGAGGTGAACTGCGAACCATTGTCTGAGACGATGGACTCCGGTAAACCATGCTGACTGAAAATGTTGGATAACACACGCAGCGTACTAGATGTTGTTGGAGATAACACCGGAATGATTTCTGGCCACCTGGACAAAGCGTCAATCAAAATCAAATAGGAAGTGCCACGTACCGGTCCCGCGTAATCAATGTGGACCCGAGACCAAGGCTTCTCAGGTCGCGGCTAGGCAACCGGTGGTTGATGTGGCGGGTTCTTGGCAGCTTGTTGGCATCTGGAGCAGCGTTTTACAAAATCAATGATGTGCTGGTCCATGTGCGGCCAGTATGCGTAACTGCGAGCAATTGACTTTATGCGGATTACTCCTGGATGCCCAGAATGGAACTGACGGACAACTCTATGGCGTAAAGATTGAGGAATCACGACGCGATCTCCAAACATTTAGCGATTGTTTACGACCGATAATGCATCTCGGCGATGAAGGAGCTGTCAAAGGCAATCATCTTTGAGGTTCGGAGACCATCGAGGATTCACGAACTGGATCGCCTTCTGAAGCGTCGGATCAGCCATGGTGGCTTGTTGAACCTCTGTCACTGTCTGGGGTAATGCACGAACAGACTGGACCAACTGGATGCCGGCTGCGTCCTCGAAAGCAACCTGCGCAATAACTGTGTCTTCTCCGTGAGTTGGCTGATTGCCGATCAGGCGAGATAATGCATCGGCCTGACCGAAGTCGGTGGTGCGACGATATTGAATATCAAAGTCCAAGCCCAGCATAATAAGCGCCCATCTTTGAAAGCGGTTGGCAGAGTGTGCGGGAACACCTTTCTTTGAACCGAAAATAGACAGCAAAGAGTTATGATCGGTAAGTAGGGTGAAACGGCGACCGTACAACGACTTGTGAAAACCCCGGGCGGCGAACACCAAGGCCATAGCTTCTTTCTCTATCTGTCCATAACGCTGTTCTGCTGGTGTTAGTGATTTGGACGCGTGTATGATGGCCTTCTCCAATCCGTCTGGGAAGACGTGCAGAATGACGGCACCGATTCCAAAAGTAGGGGCATCAGCTGCCACGACGATCGGTAGCTTTGGGTCGTAGTGGGTCAGTAGCAGATCGGAACTGAGCATCGCCTTTAGCCAGCAGAATGCTTCCTCGAATTCTTCTTACCAACGCCAGGGGACGTCCTTTCCAAGCAATTGATTTAGTGGGGGTCGAATGTCGTGTAGTGAAGGCAAGATTGCCGAGTAATAGCCGATTAACCCCAAAAAGGAACGTAATGATGGGACATCCTTAGGAGGTGGCATCTGCTGTATAGCTCGAACGTTCTCCGGGTCGGGATGACGACCAGAGGCGTCGAAGATGAAACCAAGATACTTCACGGTTGTCAAGAAGAATTGACACTTCTCAGGACGGAGGCGGAGGCCATTGTCCTGAATGCGCAGCAAGACGGCATTGATCCGATCAAGAAGCTCTTCGGGTGAAACAGCAACGATCAGCACGTCGTCCAGGTATGCGACCACACCTGGAATGCCAGAAAGGATGGTATCCATCTACTGCTGGAAAATTGCTGGGGCGGTTTTGACGCCAAACGGGAGACGGTTGTATTGATACAGCCCGCGGTGTGTGTTGATTGTCAACAGTGGGCGTGATTCTGGTGCGACTTCAACTTGAAGATACGCTTCAGCAAGGTCGATTTTCGCGAAGAACTTCCCACCGTTCAGAACAGTGAATAGATCGTCGGGCACTGGCAGTGGATAGTGGTGCTGCTGGAGAGCTGCATTTAGGCCGGTTGAGAAATCGGCACATATGCGGATGTCACCGTTGGGTTTCTTCACCACGACGATCGGCGCTGCCCAGGCGGAGTAGGATACAGGGGACAGAACGCCTTGTTGTTCCAGCCGTTGAAGTTCGGCATCTACCAGTGGGAGGGAAGCGTACGGAACTGGTCTCTTTGGACGGAAGACTGGCGTAGCACCTGGCAGGAGGTGGAGGACTGCTTGTGTTGCAGTGCACTGACCGAGACCGGATTAGAAAGCAACTGGAAGTCGCTTGATAAAGTCGGATGCATGATCTGGATGCGCCGTGGGAGACTGAACTGTATTGCAAATGACACTGATTGGAATGTCGGCTAACCCCAAACGATCGAACCAAACAAGACCCAAAAGTTCAGCTCAGCTGTCGTTACAAAACACGACCCCACAAATGTAGTTCCCCGAAAAGATACACAGCATTGGAGCTTACCGGAAAGTTGTAGCTCTCCACCGCAGGCACTGGTAGCAGTTCGAGCGGCGTGTCTGATCGGAGGTTGCCGGTGCGTGCGCCAAAGCATCTCCGAAATGATGGTAATGTCCGACGCAGTGTCCAACTGAAGACGGACTGGATGACCATTGACGGTGACTGTGAGATACTTTCGGTGATCTGAGGTGTTGATCTGGAAAGTAGTCAGCAAACTGAGAGAGGAGCCAACAGGGTTCGATTTCGGTTTTGGACGGACGCGTGATGACGGCTTTAAACACCAGAGGCCGTATGCATTCGTGACTGACAATACCCATCTTTGTGTCCCACGGACTTACATTGGCGTCACCGATGCTGCTTGTAGGGACAGAACCTGACGAAGTGCCAGGCTCCACAGTGCCAACATTGTGGAGGTGGTGTCTTCTTTGGGCCTTTGTTTTGCTTCGGATCAGAATACTGTGAGGTCGTGGTTCGAGCCCGACCTCTGCCTCTCGACTTTCCCTGTCTAGGCTTGGGCAACCTGGCAGTATCCCAACCCTCGTGCTTCCTTCTGGTGGCATGGCAGTTAGGCACCGAAAGGGTGCTACAGCTGAACGATTTTTTTTAACTGTGAGGTCGACTTGGTCGGGCCGGAATTGACAGCGCCGGGCTGTTGCGTAGCCTGATGGATTGCATGAACTTCGGAACAGCCATGACCCCCAAGTTGGGCCATCGCGGTGTCATGCTTCAGGTTGAGCAATCTTTGACATTCCGATGTGATGGCCTGCAGCGTCATTGATGGGTCCTGCTCGATGCGGCTGAGGAGTCGGGTACGGATTTCTGCATCCTTCGGGGATTGTAGATCGCATATGAAAACCAGCGACTTGAACTGATCTTCCGTTAACGATCCGAGCTTGACCCGTTCGCATTCCCGGTTCACGATGCCAGAATATGTGAGAAAGTCGTCTGCGTCACTTTTCGCCAGCTTCAGGCATCGATAACGGATGTCGAAAAGTGACGTTTGCTCACCGGATATTTGTGAAAGCGTGTGGACCGTTTCATCAAAAGTGAAATCACGTGGGTTCTTTGGCAGAATATAGTTAGCGTACTTATCGTGCTCTGTGAGTCCAAATTTGCGGAGCAGGAGGCGAACCTTCCAGCTATCATCTTGAATTGCAAAGTCGATCCTTAACAGGTCTTCATAGCGACGAAACCAAGCATCAAATGTTATGCCAGCCGAGGCTCCATAGCAAAACTCGTTGATACTGCCAGCGATTCCGTCAACCGACTGTGCGACGCACGACGCAGCCGGTGGAGCCAAAGATGTAGTTGATAGTCGTTCCGTAAGTACTTTTATGAATTGCAGTTGTTGCTCAAACATTGCTTTGAGTTGTTCTGCCTCCATCTTGCGTCGTCAAATATGTTAGGTTTGGATCACGCAGCGAGCAAACAATAATATGCGCGGACTGTAACGATATTCTATCCACAGCTATGTTGCTTGGTTCCGACTCCTAGTACGGCGAATAGTAAGAAGACGAAAACCTTACACACAACTTTAATGATCCGAACAACATGCGATTAACAGGCGATTCACGGAAAAATGACAATGCATATATATATATANTCTATCCCCAACCAGGTTGCTTGATCCTGACTCCTAGTACGGCGAATAGTAAGAAGACGAAAGCCTTGCACACAACTTTAATGACCCGAACAACACGCGATTAACAGGCGAATAACAGTAGAATGACAATATATATATATATATTCATAGTTTGACCTTGAAGAATGCCGGAAGTTCGTTAGCACACACAAAGATACAGTTTTTGGGGATGTTGATATCCCCAACATAGTGTCAAAGTGGTAATAACTGGATCGTGTGCTGCGGGGGATCCACGACTCCAGAGAGGTGGAAACCACTGGTTTCCAGTCTATGGTGAGCAAGCGTGTTTCTGAATGGGCGGAATAAAACACTGTCATCCTGTGGCCCGATGGTAACTTTGTTGTTTAGCGGTAAGCAAACCGACAGGCCTCATGCATAAATTGGTCGTGATTGTTGTTTTACAAATTGCAGCTGTGCACTGATTACCTTTCTTGTGTAATCCACTTATCTGAAATAAGCGATCGTATCCTACTCCTAGGTACATAGACTTTGCTATGCGCTTCCCGTCAAGTCGGCCGCTTGACGAATTTGTCGGCAAGCGGGCTCGCTTTAGTTTGCCGACAGATGACAGCTGTCGTGGTAGACTGGTGGCTAATCTTATCTATTATCAGACGAATTACTTTTGGATATTTTGTATCATATTTGTTTCTCTTAGGTAAGTTCAGTCCTTTGGTGTACCATTTTCTAGTTTGATCAACCCTTCAGCCGTACTAATCGGGATAGTTTTCACATGCTTTCCCCTTGCTCTTCTATTGCTGTCGGACATTATACCAGAACATGCGGCCAACCCCAAGTTTGCCGTACCTATCGGTTTGGTCGGAGCTGCCGCTTTAATATATTTTATGCGCGACCTATTGTCGTTCATTGCTGTTGTGTTGCTACCCAGTCTGAGTAAGTTTGACTTCATTCAATCCACTGGCTTTCAGTCGTTTTGTTGCATGCGTTGCTTAGACAGCGCAACATCAAAACGAAGATAACTAAATTTGTGGATTCCCATGTGCCAGCTGAAAAGAAAACTCCAATGGGTTATTTTCTGGGACTGATTGGCGTGAACTCGGGTCTTTTTGAAGCAGAACTTTCTTGAACAACCTTGGACCATCCAAACATGAGGACTACGGGGGACTGCGTGTTCCCATACAAACGAGTTGGTGGACTCTCACTTCATTAAACAGCTTATCTTATTTGCCCATTCTACTTTATAGCCTTCCAGATCTAGTCCGTGGAAGAAACAGTTATCGCACCATTCTTCTGTACTCTATGCATTGAAAGTTTTTTTCAGTCCATTTCATCAACTTGGCCATTAATATGACACAGAAAGCCTGTTTACTTAACTCCGACACCCAAATCCTCAAAATGTTCCCATTTGGTAAGCTAATACACATGAAATACGTGGTGACTCAGCTTTTCTGGGTTCGGGTCTGCTTGAATACCGAAACAATTATACCATATGATTTAGAATTCGGTTCACACAATTATGTCGTCCAACTTTACCGCAGCAAGGAAAATTCATTTCTTTGTAGAAGAGGCCGGTACATATTTAGCACCGAAGGTAAGATGGTTATAGTGGTATAAACCGCGACAGAATTTTCGCAACGTCAAATAAAGATAAACATCTGGAAAGTCTATTTTTAGGAACAGCTTGCCGTAGTTAAGGCCAGCAAGAAGTTCATCAGGCGCTGGTTAGTTTCTGGTGTAATGATTAAAACTTGAAAAATCCCTACATGCCTTTATGGTACCATCTACCATTTTGCACCAAATATTGAGGTGGAGCAAAGGACCATTTTACACTATCAAAGCATGCCCACGATAAGTTTCAATTATTCTTTCTAACCTTGGTTCCCTGTCATGCTGCCTGACTTCTTTTGTCCAAGGTTCTCGCAGCTAGACCAAAAAGTGTACAGTGTAAAGCAGAGTGCAGTCACCTGAATTATTTGCCATGAAAAGCGTATTATCCCATCGTCCATGTGTGCGTTTGTATAGTATAGCTTCTGGTTATTGAGTGCTTTTGTCACATGAGCGTTGAATGGATGGCGAAAATGCTCACGAAAGGTAACCCAGAAGTATACAGTCTCGTAAAGGCACTCAGACTCCATCCGCTCGATTCAGCAATGGAGTGATCGAATTTTACTGGATTTTCCACCTCGGCTGTTCTCTTTACTCGGAGAATCTGTACAGACAAAACTGACACTTGGCAAACTAGGTGGATGCATTTTGCTCTACATCTGTTAGGTGAGTTGCTGCGACACGACCTCAAAGGGAAAAGTCAGGCTGAACGGCGAGAAAGCGGGTATAATAGTCTATTGTAGGTTAAGGCGGAGAGGCTTCAATGTGCTTCAAAGCATGACGATCTTCGATGCCTTCACCGACACAAGAAAGTGAACGACCGTATGCGTCTGAATTCCTTTAGGTGCGTGCAGTACATTTTCATCTACCTATAGGTGGTCAGTTGTCTGTGTATTGTTTTTTGGATAGTATGGATTCCTAAGCCCTACCTCGGCTTACAACAAACGAATCGCTTAGAGCCACAAATGGACGGAACTAAGCTACCTCGCTGGAGAGATATCGAGGCTTTCAGACAAGGGACAGCCTACGATAGTCGGGTTACAGGCACGCAGCGACAAATTTATTTTCATATGGTACCAGGCCAACAAGCAGGCTACCTTCGTTAGACCCAACGGTGTGATCTCATATGGCAAAATACCATTCCTATCCACTTAGATACTGGTGAGTGATCCCGAACGTTGGACCCAGAGTGTCCGTGAAGTGAAGGCTGAGCATATTTTTGGAGTGGCTGACAAAGGTATACTCCGCGAACATGACGGGACTTCTTTCATGTATGTGGCTCTAGAACTAACGTGCCTGATTCACAGATGCGTTGCAGCTAGTCGTATTGTTGAAATGATGGAAAGTAGACAAACATAGTCCTCAGGGTGCGTACTAATGTTGCCGAGGTTGGCGTCGTCGTGCTACGATGCACCTAGTGAATTTGCTTGATGATGCCGAAACTATTTCGTAGAAATCGACACAAGTGTGGACAATGGAACTGATGTTTTGTAGAGCATCCCGATGCATATACGAATGACTGGTAAGAGCGTGGAGGTGACTGGATGACAAACTGGACTCGTAGACGTGATCATAGGATACGTACGTTATCCTGTATGAGACCCTCACTGTCATCCCGTCCATTATACTGTCAGATGCTCTTAGCGTCAATAGCAAGGCGTGATTGATGCACTAAGCAGCACCATGTGTGAACATGTGCAACCATCTGTGGGACGATCTGTAACAAAAACCGGGAGTTAGTTAGTTCTGTCACCAAAGTCCGGCCTTTAGATAATAAGTCAGCAAGGCAATATTAGTGAGAAAACAGTGTGAGGCACGCAACAAAGGTGTGAATTTGTAGCACATCAGGGATCTCTTATTGAGGTGTGTATGTGAAGCACCCTATCAATGACCGATGTCCACTAAGGGCCTCTGGGAAAAATTGTTACATTCTACAGATA
The DNA here is from genome assembly GCA_004794785.1 of Opisthorchis felineus. Classification (NCBI taxonomy): domain Eukaryota; kingdom Metazoa; phylum Platyhelminthes; class Trematoda; order Opisthorchiida; family Opisthorchiidae; genus Opisthorchis; species Opisthorchis felineus. The sequence continues at coordinate 977,251 of SJOL01008347.1, read as the reverse complement.
AGTCAAATCAAGTCGTCAAGTTATGTTACAAAACTGTCTTCCAGTCCGAAAAAAATGCAAGCTGAGACAGTGGTGAACTGCTCAAGGGCACATAGCAACAACGGAAAAGCTGGACTTGGATCGAAAACTTCACATCTCAAACGCTGAGTTGTCACAAAGCGCTGCAAAACATGCTTGCGGCTGTGACATTTTTTGAAAATAGTGTGGCTGATGCAACTGCATTTAGATTATGGTTCGCAGAAAACGAATACGGTTTCTCTGAACCAACCGGTCCGCGATGCCGATTCTTTGACAGCGAATGTAGTGGCAAGGCTTAGAATACGACTGGTGAACAGAACGATTTGTAAATCTCAATGGATATAGATTATTTTCATACAACCGACAAAATAGCTTCTCATGCTTGGATGAGAAGCAAGCAGTGTTAAGGTTTATTTACAACTCAAGGCGTCGGTTCTCCGTTGGTTAAATTTAGGCAGTTTCTCGTGTGAGCAATTTCGAGAGCACGAATATAATAGTACTTCGGATAACCTTACTACTAATAGGGGTAATCATCCAAATAAGACAACTGGACTGCTATCCGGTGCGACTTGTGTTGGAATTGCTACGTCTTGATGGGTCTTCCAGAACTCCAACCGAAAGCAGGCTTGTTGTCGAAGGGACGCAAAATCTCCCATCCAGGATGCACCACTTGGGACTTAACTTTTCTTGAATCTCGGTAACGTGTCACATCCTTTGTCGCAGTTTAGTCCTTGAGGTAGTCATTGACCTTTGATTTGATTTATATCTCTAATACGTAATTATTACAGATATCAGTCTATAAAGTGACCACCTCTAGATGAAGCCTTTTTTTCGTTCAGCTGTAGCACCCTTTCGGTGCCTAACTGCCATGCCACCAGAAGGAAGCACGAGGGCTGGGATACTGCCAGGTTGCCCAAGCCTAGACAGGGTAAGTCGAGAGGCAGAGGTCGGATTCGAACCACGGAACTTCCGGTCAGCAAATTCGCGCTCTAACCACTCAGCCATTGCTCGAAAGGGACAATTTTTTATGTAATCCTCTCGTGAGAGGCAATTTTTCGGGACTCCTTGTCGGTGGTCCCAAAGAAAGAAATAAACGCGGTGAAAATTGAGGAGATAGAAATCGCGTGAATTAAGGAAAACGTCGAACTTTACTTCAGCCAGTGCGATGTTTCTACGGGAAATCTCGCGGGGCTTCTGTGGAATACTGAGTTTCGTGCTATTCCACAACGGACCGATTTCGTGTCATATTTCGGTTATTTCTTTGCCCACTTAGACTTCAGAGTGAAGTCAAATAACCCCTTATTGCTGAAAAGGCGGAAGATCAAGTAGCGCTGAAATAATAGTCCGGACCTTTATGTATTACGGTAGCTTTTATGGGGATCATTTTGCTACCTGTCAAATGTGCTTGAAAATCAAAATGTGACATGAAGTTGCTAGTTGCTGCCAAAACCCTCATCAGACTTTGACTATCATCACTAAACACACATGAAATATAATTGTGTAGGCGCAGTACATTGTGGAACATCATTTTTCCACGATGAGTTGCATTGAAACCGTTAGCTTGTCAGCAAACATCCACATCAGAACGGGGAATGTTGTTGCAGGGGCATCAAACATTGATGTTGGGAATCGGCCAATCCAGAATAACTTGCTTGCATTGTAAGGTCAAAATGTACGATGGCTTGTTAGCGTTGGCTAGCCATTCAGGCTTTGGGGCATTCCTACTGATCGCACATTGGGAGAATTTAGATGACTGTGCGGATATCTCCAGTGAAGCGAATTATATTAATATTGACAGGTAGGGCCACTGCCAAGTGTGGCTGAAACTAATATTCGGATCTATTTTTTAGCTTCCCCACTCAGACTAGCTCATCTCCAATTCTACTGCCGGACAATTTATATGAAAAACATTTCAACACTGACATTCAGATGCGAGCCTTCCTCACTCCAGGTTTTATGCCCTCGTCATCCAGCTTCTCAAGCACTTCCCCTGAACTATCGATGTTATCTATTCTAATGTCATCAACCTTTTTCATGCACTGTCATATAAGGGCTCCTCGTAAACAACTTATTGGTGTTTTTTTTCTGCAAAACCCCTACAATAAAAAAGGAAAAATATTTGTAACTGGGTATTTTGCAATAATGTAATGCAGCCTCTTCGCCCATTGCCTAAAAACAGCGTAAAAACCACAAGAACTCCACACTGTAGTCCTAATTTGATTTCATCAATGAAAACTCGAATTTCCGCCATTATTTCTAGGGCATAAGTCAACGACTAATGACTTGGCAGCGCCACATTCCGTTTGCTTGAGTCTCACGCCACCCATCGGCGAGCTTCTTGATTGAATTCATCAGTAACTGTTCTGACTTCTTCGTTCCTTATGCACAACTGCATTATTCAATTTCAATTACTAAGTGTGATTTTCCATGGGCTCTTCGAAAGAATCTCAACTGTTACCATTCAACAGCGTCTTTGAATGCGTTCACTTCACTTGAGATTAACATTGCATCTTAAATCTTTCCAATTTATATATGTAACGAAAACCCTTCGACGGCCCACGACCGCTAGCTCCCTTCTTTGGGCCCATCTGGTATATAAACTGTATCGTGAGATGTCGAATATCGTACCAACTGAAACATGAGGCGGCCTGGTGTAGCACATTCAGTTACTTAAGAACATGATTCAGTTGGGTTCCAGGTGAGTCTCTCGTGAAAACCGAATTGATTTGCAAATGAGTGCATTTGTCGAAATCTGTCCAATTTGGCTTCAAGAAGAACAAGGTTGACGGAAACTCGGGGACTGCGCCTACCTGATGAGCCCCAAGAAGGGCCAAACCGGTCGTGGGCTGTCGAAAAGTTTCCAGCTACCCTATGAGTAGTGTTTTACGCATATACAATGTGTTGCGATGTTTTCATTTTGTTTGAAGGTCAACCAAATGCCAGTTCTGCTCTGCATGACAGGTACCGTTTGGGTTTAAGGGAAAACTTTGCACATTCGTGTTACTTGGGCGTGTGTGCATAGTCCTGCGAATGACTTTCAGCACATTAAATTATCGATAAATAGATTAAACATAATGTGCATCTTTAGAGAAATTTTATCCTAGTCCGGGAATTACGTGAAAATCCTGCTATACCGATTTTCAGCCAAAGATCAAGTTATTGTCTTTCAAGTGCACTGGGTGCAAACATTATTCTACAATAACTGAAGATTCGTTGTCGAGTGTGTGCCTGGTTCCACAATGAATAAATAATTGTTCGGCTGTAATATCTTTCTGGTGTCAAGCTGCCGTGCCACCCGAAGCAAGCTGAAGGAAGGGCTGAGAGACTGCTATTCCTTGACACTTCACTGATCTTCCAAATGCTTGCATGGGTTTTATCAGACTGTGTACGTGTCCCGTTACATCCGCACACACGGTAGGAGGGAGGCAGCCGGGAGAAAATGGTTGGTCTTGCTTCAAAGTTTGGTTTAGTTTTTGAGTTCATCCTTTGGGACTGAGCATTGCACATTTTTATATTGAAATTTATGCTGGATACTCCAGGCCAGTTGAGTGGATTTCCAATGAGTTCCGCCTACGGAGACAGGTTTCGGGACTAAGAACGGACATTGTGCATTTTCTTCTGTCATCACTTAACTGACCGGCGTCTTCTTTAGCCTAGTGTTGCGGATAGGTTAGGAAAGAGTGACAATTTTTAATCACCACCGCCGTTTTCATTTTATGAGGCTCCCTTAGTTACCACCATCCCACAGAACCTTCAGACTGCGCGTGAAACGTCGTTTCAGAGATTTCACTGAATCGTACTGTTGTCCCAGTCGGACCACCTTGCCCACTTCCACCAAGACATACAGCAATATGAGAACCAACTTAAGTTGAGCCGTGGCCTTATTTTGGGACACACAAAAGCAAACGTCGATTTCAAGACGTTTCAGATTTAGAACCACTCAATTTAGCTGACCGTTTCGTTTCGCGTTTGCGAGTTATCTAGATAACTGCTATTGATGGATTTCTTTGACGGCCGAATCTTTCAGGCAGTATGTATCAAAGACGTGGATGTCCTTCTTAGGCGCTGGAAAACTAGCTGTAACACGAGCACGGTCCATGGCAAGATGTGACTTCACACACATTTCAAAGACAGCGACAGCCTTGAACACAAAATCCCCATCTACGGCAAACTTTTACGTGGTCAGTCTAATTGTTTGGAGGGTACCAGGTAACTAATTGCTCACTTCTGTCCTGAAGTTTTGTCCTGGCCACAAATAGACCGTGATGAGTGCGCGGAAACGATCGCCATTGCCGGTTCTGAGAGAACCATGGGTCTGTGATCATTTTGACACTTGAAGGCGACCAGGTTCAATCACTACAAGGTCAAATGCTTCTGGCTTTCATCTCAGTATGATGCTATCCCCCGGTTTTTTTCATCCTTAGTAAATAAATATGGAATATAAAAACAGTGTGCGATGACCCTTGATGATAGCAGTACTTTTATTCACCTATCTATTCGCATCCTGGCTATGCAGGCTTATTCTACTGTCGCTGGTACAGAACTACGGCAAAGTCCACAGATCACTTCGCTTGCGTCTGATGTTGCTGACAGAAGCGGCTCTGTCGACCATGCTTTGTTTACTATGCCTAATGTGTAAGCTCTCCATGAGCTCAGGCCAGTTACATGGACGTGGACTAAGACGATCGCTATAACCAGCTGGCTGGTCCATGTCCGTAGCCTATCCCTCGGGATTAACCCGGGTGTGAGGAGTTTGGTTGGTGACGCAAGCGTCTCAGGTGAGACCACACGTACCACGACTTACTGTGCGCGCGAAACCATCGGCGTATTTCAGTTCGATGAGTCAGTCAGACAGCGGATGCTAGCTCAGCGTATAAACAGTACACTGGATTGCTTTGCTTCTATTTCTCGGGAAATAAACTCACTCATTAAGCGAGCTTTGACCCACCAAAAATTCGTTAGTTTCATTGGGCAGGAATCTTTCATCACTAGGTATGATGGTCCTCAGTATATTATCTTATCTCAACAAGTAGAAAAGCTTTTGGAAAGGAGCTATTGCCGGCTAGGCGACACTAGCAGAAAACCTGCTTCATATTGTCATGCCTTATTCATGTAGACATATTGGTCCTTGCTACTGGCTCTTGTTGTTGTAGATAGTTTGTGTACAGTGGTGTAACATGAAGTTATCTGCTACCAAACATTTAGCTGCCTGATTTGTATAGACTTTTTGGCTCCACAGTGGACTTAAATCTCGAGTTCTAGCACCGTTTCGAACTGGATTGGTACTTGACAAATAAATCGGCAAGTGAACTATTATCGTATGAAATACACAACTTTCAGCAAAATTAGGCAGTCTGGCTTTGACTAAGATAAGTGAATAAACAGGAAGAAAATAGGGCCCAATATTACTGCAAATCTGATAGGTGGAACGGTGTCACAGCAGCGTTTTCTGAGGGAAACTTTCGTTTAAGTGACCAAGTCCCCGGGTAAATCGTGTTGATTAAGCTCATTGACTATGCGAACACAACAGAAACTCGGCTCAGGCAGACACTCAGCCGTTAGTGTGAGGATGAGCTGAAGGGTTGTGCGTGAAGTGGAGCTGTCACCTCTGTCCAGTTAAACAAGAGAGATGACATTGCTAACAGATTACAGGGATCTTTCTCACATTTCTGCATCCAGTGTTCCTAGGCCAGTCTAACTTGAACAATAGAGCTTACACCTTGCTTTCAATTTCCGCCAGTATATGTTGTATTTCAGAGGCATATAAGACAACTGTTTCGAGAGTGCACTGGCGGGCGCAAACAAAACGCGCGCTAACGTCAAACTACATTTATTCATTTTCATATATACTGTAATATACTTTTATGCGCGTTTGGTTCGTGCATTGATCTCCTATACTGAGATCGGAGGATTCCGTTGTTAACTAAGTCAGTGCAGTGAATTTCTCATCAATCTTGAGATTATCTACCCGTTACCTCGTGCGCGTCATTTTGGCCATTTCCAGTGCAAAGCTGCTACATAAGGCGTCGTGTAGTTCTTTATTAAGACCGTCTAAGAAGCACGCTATGGCTATGGCTGGCCTTAGTGAGAGACAAATTTCATGTCGGAGATGTCCCGTGTCCCCGTTATAACCGACATATTCACCTGCGATCCAGTTGTGCCCCCTGTTACTTTAAGTTTCAAATGAGTGTATTTCGATTATGAAGCCAATTAGGAGAACGGAGGGTACCGACTGAGTCTACTCTGTCGGTATCTGCGTCCGTCTGTCAAAGTTATCTGGCTTTATACGATAAACGATGCAGTTTGTTGTGATCAGTAATCTTTAGTGGTGCCCGCGGAGGTAGGCTGTTAGAACACGGCATGGGAAAAATACAGAGAACAACAGTGAACACTGGTGGACAGCGAAGGCCAGATGGATTGAGAAAGCTTCCGCAGCAAGAACCAGCCGCGTGGCTTCAGCAGATTCAGTCAACTCGCCCGAAGAAGATGGGTAGCAACGAACTGAGCTGAAAAACGTTAAATCCGCAGCTCATCACCAACAGTCATCTTAAACAGTTGAGCTAATATTCCCAAAAATAGCCCTGATTAGCTCCACCAAACTTGGTGGGACAGTGATATCGATTCCGCATCAGCAACATATATCAAAGGGGGAATTCCTGTGGTTGCAATGTGACAACGTGCGCTGTCCGGATGGCTTACATCCTGTACATCCCACAGGTGGCAAAAACTTCCTAGAAAGTATTATGCGAAACAAAGGGAATGACGAAAGAATAATAACTGAATGTCATACATCATCTCATCGTACAGATAGGGTGCAAGTAAATCATGCTAGCTGACCACAATATTAGCAAAATCGTCGTACTGCCCAAGTTATTCTTTGGCGTTCTTCTGCGCTGGACTGATCGACTACCAGAGGGGTCGGGTTAGCCGAATTTTGTAACGATCGTATCGTCGTCTTGAAACACGTGAAAAAACAGTGTCACTCATCCGATAATCATCACTATCATGCTCATAACAGATTGTGGTGGTTTCTGTCTTTATCAGCCTTACTTTTGTATCCATAGGTAGTAATTATATATGATAACGTCCATCCCCCTCAATTCTTATTCTTTGTAGATATGACAGGTCAGTGTAAATGTCTACAGAGATCTCTCGCGTAAGTTCACCACTCCAAGTAACATCAGACAAGATTGACTCCTTTCACCATTCCTCAACTTCACCACTGATAAGCTATCCCGTGTCACCGACACATTCGGGCTCGAACTGCTCGCAAGACACTCACTTACAGACGTTGATTTGACAGACGATATTGCGTTGTTTGGAGTAAATCCCACAGAGATTCAAACCCTCTTAAAGAAACTGAGTAATGCCGCCAGTTGAGTTGGTATGTATTCCCGCAAGAAGTAAAGTGCTACTGCAAAACTGCTTGGGACTTAACCCAAATCTTGCGCTTGCACACAAACCAACAGACGTGACAGGTGAAGGTACTTACCCAAGCACTTGCATAAGTCCCGGGGAACTCCGGGAACGTGAACCGTCTGTGTGTTGTAACCACTTGTGGCAGCGGACAGTGTAAGATGGAGAGAAGTCAGTGCAGACAGTAACTACAAACAGAAGAATAGTGGGTTGGTGGTTAAGAGTGAGCGACTGACACCGATTCCTTGTTGGTAGTACTGCATTTTTACCTTTGACTTCCTCCAGTGGAAAACTGAAAATAGACGCTAAATTCATGCAGCTACATACAGAAAGAAAAATACTGGCGGTTGAAGAAGACAAAGGATAAAGTAGCTGCTAGTTACCCGCCGAATGGGCGCATGTTACTTACCTGTTTCCCAGATCGAAAAAGGGGTTGAGTTGTGGTTACTCACCCTACGCAGACCACTCCAAGATGACGGCTATTGGTCGGGTCCATATGGACTGACAGAGTAAACCACTCCCCGAATCGAGCTTCTGCCAAACTTCGACACCCATGGCAACGGTGCGACGGAAGTCCACCTGCAAAGGCAACCTGGTGCATACTAATCCATTAATCAAAGACATGGTCTTCGGTCGCAGGAGACACAAGAGTTCCATAGTTTGACGACCGATGTCTCCAAATTATTGACCGGGTCTGATTGGACTATTCATCAGTTAATGTGGAGACATGCTGGACGGTTTGCGGAAGAGGTGTTTCGCCTATGTTAGCCGGGCTGGTTAGACCACGTTTTTCGTGTATCAGCGTACTGTCTGCCTCAAACAGCTTTGATCGTCCAGCCGAATAACCGAACTTATTTCTTGATCACACGAGCGGACCAAAGTTGAGTTTATGTTAACCCTGGCTAATTCTAATGACGTCCGAAGTTAATGCGTCTAGAGTGTACCGATTAAACAGTCCTCTTATAGGACATTATCGTTCCCAGATTTAACCCTTGGGTCAACTTCCACTAACACTCATTCGCTGAAACCAACGATACCATCCTGAAATTCCCAAGTCTGAAGGACTTTCGAAAATCGAGTTGTGCGATTTAGTCTGCCAGTCTATTTTCGATTTTTGTCTGTCACATTTTTCAGCCATTTTTCAGTTTGTTGGAAAGTACTATGACTGCACGTAATGTAGTGGCGTAGGTGGTATTAATTTTGACTAGGACTATCTCCGGCCCAAATAAAATTCTGTAATAGTACCTACCTGAAAAATTTCCAGCTTGCCAAGACTGTCAACGGAGGCATCGGCAGAAGTGTTTCGATCACTGTGCAAATATTTCTAAAATGAAATTGTATACATATCGACGATCTCCTTCACTCTTCAGGAAAACCATTCACTTTCATCTTCCTATTCGACTGGCCCGAAGTTTATCCCTGGTGCATTGCATCACGTTTTGCGAAACACTCAATGTCCATACAACACCATGGAACCTATCAGTAGATTCTAGTGACTTAAGATGGCCAGAGTTATGACTGTAGACAGCCAATCATCCGCATGTTAGACTAACTAAACCATCATCTTCGATGCACGTCTAAAATTGCAATAAGTTTCCGAGTGATTAAGGGCGTTCTCTAGTTGAAATGCTTACATGTGCGTGTGAAACACTTTTGGTGCGACGTTCTTGCACCTGCAAATCTATCACCGTTATCATGGTGAAGGAATCACAAAGGTCAATTCTTCTTACAATCGTTCACTTGCGGGACCCACCTACGCCACTCTAACTGTATCTACTTTTTTAATCTTTCTCTGGAAAACCTAAACATTTTTCTCTTTTTCGCCAGAACTTCCCGCATCTGGAATTTTTTCGCACTAACTGCTGTCTTGCCAGATATTTACCTTCGAATTTTCAAGACTCGGGATAGCGTTTATCCCTCCGAACCACCACCGTTACGAACTATTTATTCGTTGATTGTCATCTCCGTATTGGTGTAAATTTCGTTTTACCGGTTGATTCTAGTTTTACAAATTCGATGCCTATCATTAATACGTAGGGGTTCTTGACTATTTGACTTTCATTTGCTTGTGGAGAACATTTACGGGTAGTAAAAAGTGCGAACAAGGGTGGTCTCATCTAGTTACGTTGTGTTTGGATGCTTCTATCTAGTATAACTTGGGCATTTCTGGTGAACTGAAACACATAGTGTGATTCACAACCATCCAAGAAGAAAGCATTTGTCTGCTTCAAGCTGACATTTAGTATCACTAACCAAAATGGTACATGACCTAACTTGATTTTCGAATTTAGTGTTATTCTGACTGGACTCGCCATCGACGGACCAAGATAAACCACGATGGTGGCCCCTAAGGACTGTCATGTTATATCTGCTGGCGGTTGATGAAAGCGCGCAACACCACACATTATTTTCCAAGCCGAGACGACCATAGTAGTCCCTCAGACAAGTTCTGTCGCAGAGGTAAGTAGACGTGGTACCCGCTAGAGAGAGGTAAAACATAGAACCTTCTGTCTATCAGACAACAACCAGGTATTAAGCCAAATTCACGAGAAACTCAGTAAACATTTCGAGCATCCATGGGAGGAGACTATCGACTGTGATAGTTCCATGATGGTGGGTGAACTTTGTAGCAAGTGATTCTGTTCCGCTGTTTCTGCCTGGTCAACTCTAAAAAACATGAACTAGATGATCTTTCTATCGCGAAACAAGGAAGCAGTCAAATTATAGGTAAACCAACGTCAACGACGCATAATTGCGGAAAGAGGGCTTTCCAAATACAATCTCTTCCCCAAAAAACCCTAAAAGGAACCATTATTCTGCAGAGTTGAAACAGCAGCCAATCAAGAGCTCGCATCACTGAATGGGCGAGTCTTCGTCTGAGAAATTCGAAACAGTTCTCATCAAAACAGGAAGGCAGATTGTGACAGGATGACGTTTCGAACTAATTTTGTCAACTTCAAACGTAAAACCTTCGATAGGATTACGTTAAACGCATAGTAACAAAGATTGAATATTTAACGTAACACGCGGTTATACGGGGAACCTTGGATGGGTTCGGCTCCGAGGTGAAGATAATTCTTCGATACTTCTCATGAGTGGTGATGGTTGATGCGCTGTAATTAAAATTGGTTCACAAACAGCTAACGGATTCTGATTCTCAAACGAATTTGGTTTTAACCGAAGACTCAACTGAGTCCCACCTGAATCTCCCGTTTATGATATTCTCAAGCTTGATGTGCTGCGTACAACTTAGGTTCAAGTAGAAAATGAGGTTTGCCTTAACTGGGCACTGACTTTATCGGTAGAGGGCTGTCGAGATTTCAAAAGCTTTCTGAATAGTGCTGTATGCCTGACAACTGCTGGTTTTAGTTGCATAGCAGATCGGTCTCAGAGATACATCGCGCAAATTACGCCTCACACAGGAGTAAACATAGATGCAGAGGACCGACGCTATCCTCAGCGGATCCTTCTTGTAAATGCTGCTACGAGTCATTAAGGTGACAAATAACTGCTCAACATCGATGACATGCAACTGAGTCTTGTCTAGTTCATGGCGTATCTTCGGAACCAGTCACATTGCTAACACTTCTCAAACATTCACAATTCTGCTGCACGCCCAAAACCCGAAACCGCTACTGTAGTCACAGCACTACAGTGGTGCAGACATTAAAACTGTTGATTCAGGTCATCCCCGGAACTGACACCAATCCCATTCTTTTGAAATGACCAATAAGAAGTCCAGCTTTCAAGCACTATTATTAATATAATTCCTTATCATTCACACTCTCTACGTCGGTCATTAGTGAATGCAATTTGAAATGTTAACACTGCGCAACATTCTTGAAATCTCAAATATTATCAGTATGCTCATGACGCACGGGAACAGTGGACAGGTCTGAACCATTTCTGATGAGAAACACACTAAGTAACCGGTTGTTTTGATTTCTTAAAGCTTCCCTCTGGTTGTTGGCGTTCCTTCGCGAAATGGAAGATCCAAACGGAATGCAAACTCTTAATCGTGAATTAACCCTCAGCGCTAGTTGTAACCTCATGGAAGCAAACGCCAGAAAGGTGTCATGAAGCAAATCAAGAATATGTCAATAAAAAGTGACCAGTGCTGGAAAGGAACACGAAAACCAATTGGGTTGGTCTTCAGGGAAACTCAAACGTCTAACAACACGCACGCAAATTTGGTGGTACAAAATAAGACTGTCGGAGAAGGGAGCACACGGACTTGATGGAACCCTGGAAAGACGAAACCTGTAGTGGGTTGTTCAGTTTTCGGTGACCTTATGATCAGTGTTGTGTGGTGGAAAATACTTCGATACCTCTAACACGATTCCAGGTGAAAAGTGAGGCGCTCGCTTTGCAGCACATTCAGTCGAGAAGCATCGTAAAAGAGAGATTCAGGGCAATTTCAGCTGAGTTCCCCGTCAGAACCAAGTTAATTTGCAGTAAGCGTTAATCGCCATAATGACGATACCACTTGCCAATAACCCAGATTTATCAGTTAACCTTCGAGATAAATGGGCACCATTACAATGACCGTGATTAAAACCGACTCACCTCTAAGTAGAACGCTTCGGGGATCAAAAAAGGCCTACCCGTTTTCTGAGACTTATGCTGAACAGAGAGATCAAGATAATACCGGCGAAACAGTTGGTGGCAACAGTTTGATACGTCGAGACTAAATGATGTACGAACAGACAAACCGTCAGGCCTGAATAGCCCGTAGTGACTTAACACGAGTGGAGATGCGCTCAAGGTGAGCGCGTTTAATTACGGCAGCGAAGCACCAGTGTCTTCACCTGATGTCTGTCAGTACTGGCGATGATAACCGCCTTGAATGAAGGGGAATAATTGAACCATAGTAAGCGGAATTCGAACTGTTTTTTGAAAAACGACGGCCTATGTTCAGCAGAGCTAATCAGTTGTTATTGTTAACTATGTATCAGGCTCGCTAAGTTTCATGGTCCAGCAAAATCTTGGTGGTGTTAATTCAAGAGTAAGTCAGCAGAGAATTTGTAACCGTACATTTATTCCAGGGTCCTGTGTTCAACATCCAACCACGGCTACAGTACTCTTCACTAATATACAGCGAATCTGCTTGGTGTCCAGATTAGGGAACTGCGTCCGTCCTGTGCGCATGGCGGCTTGGTCATGTCCGCAGTGGTCCTGACAGTCAAAATGACTCAACGGCAACCACGCCGACGTGACCTCCCCACACACCCTACATGGATTAAATAAGACAGACTTCATGGGAAACTATGTTTAAGAATGACCAGGTTCAAATCAAATTATTCACGGTGTTGACAGATCTTTTTGACTCTGTTAATGGGCTACGTGCTCGCGATTGCAGGCAAGAACGGGACATATGGCTATGACGTGGGTTGACTGCAGCTAGGTAGAGAAATAAGATAACTTAAAGCAGGATAGTTACCGAGTCCCAAGTAATTTGCTCTTAGTGTGAGAGCAGTACAAATTCTCGTTAAATCATACTTTCGTGGGTAATGCTCCAGTGTATATACAGAGCATAAAATGAGTCATTGGCTAACGACTTGGGCTTAGCATAGTGGAACTGAGTACATCGTGAGGTGCACACGAAGCAGTCTTTAAGTCTATTGGAGGTCCACAAGCTTTTGACGACATCAACTGCATGGAAAACAGAAAAACTTTCGTACGATACGGTTGTATGCCACAAAAAGCCGGGAATTACGGGAATACCCGGAGATCAATGGAACTGAGATGGCGTTCCCAGTAGGTTGTGAGGCGAAGGGGATGGGCGAGATGGCTCAAGTGGTTAGAGCGCCAGTTTACTGACCGGAAGGTCCGTGGTTCGAACCCGACATCTGCCTCTCGACTTCCCCTGTCTAGGCTTGGGCAACCTGGCAGTATCCCAGCCCTCGTGCTTCCTTCGGGTGGCATGGCAGCTAGGCACCGGAAGGGTGCTACAGCTGAACGATTATCTTGTATTTTTTATTGAAGGGGATGGGCTCATATGCAGTGCATGCTGAATGATGTCGAATGTAACATAGCAGTGTTTGAAGAGAACCTAGAAACAAACTTTGCTGCTTTGTATCACGGAGAATCTTCAGTGATACAGCTATAAACTATGTCCCAAGGGCATCTTAGTTCCAGGTGCTATACCTCCATTCGCTGGAGGATAGGAGAGCGGGGGATATATAGCTGAAAGTTGGTGACAACGGCATACTCATTTAGTCTGTAGTAAATCAAGCTATTTGAACAAGAAACTGGGCAGCTACGCACTGAAGGCCTTGGATTTGACGCAGCACTGCCACTGACTGCGTGACTGAGTCATGTCTCTCGGTACCATGGACCGTCGATGAGCAGAATCCTGGAGTCTTCATCCAGAGTAGCGACAGTTGTCAACCCGACTGCTTTTACCGGTTAGTGCTTCATACTTCGTTGCCAGGTAACAGACTGTCCACCTTTCGATTGCTTCTACTTAGCACAGGGCTGGGTAAAAGGACCTCTGTGAGGTACCTCGTCCTCTGACACCCGAAGTAAACATCCCAGTAGCTCATTTGTCCCTGGAGTCCCTCCTTTCTAAAGCCATCTGGCATACCTCAGCAATGCTAATCCGACCTTCCCATGAGACCCCACCAATGGTTCGGAGACACTGTTTTTGCAAATTCTCTGCGCGTAGATGCCATGTTTCTGACTCAAAACGGTATACATCACACTATCGCAGCGCATATTTTGTCAACAGACAGACTGACGTCATACGGGCGTCACAGGTTGGCAAATGCAGTTTAGCCGTCGGATTCGAGAAGTGATCTCACCTCCAGTCAGTCCACCATAAAAAACAGAACACTTCATTGAACCGCTCCTGATCATCCATGAAATCTTAGATGAAAGCATCCACAGCCCCTGGAAGTTTGATATATACCCCAAAAAGCACTTAAAACCCTTGTAATTCTCCTCAGAATGTCTCTTATCAACGAGGTCCACTGCGTTTTAACTTCAGATACAGAAGTGAAAAAATCTTATCTTAATGTTAGAAGAAGTGTAGGAAACACCACAGACCCTTTGGCAAAAGAAAAGCTCTTATATCAACCCTCGCCAAGAGGAAACAACACCACCTAGGAGTTCCGGTGTTTCCTGGAAAAGCTTGTAAATACACGTGAGCACTAAAAGTCGCAGGAATTCACCGGTGACAGTGTAACCACGGGCCACCGAGTCCAACAAAGAATTTCGTCTGATCCAAACTTTTGTATACTGGTGGCAATACTAGTGGAAGAATTCACGTAAGCAATAATGCTTATATTGCCATCACTAGTAAATTTTTATTCACTTTCCCACTTGTTTGCATGTCATTACGAAAACTATACAAAAGTTGGGTCAAAGGAAGCCAGACAACTGTCAACAGATATATCATGCGATAGAGGTACACCTGGGACGGGAATTTGAGAAAGAACTGTCGATTTTTCGGACGAATCAACGTCGTCCGAGACACGACGACGCTTACGATCACTCTCGGCGCAAATTTCTTCACATTTATCTGTGCTGACGATCAACGTAACTGGGGAAGATGCAGTTCCACTAGTTGTTTCTTTCTCAGTGTATGACAACTCATCGGAATATGGTTGGAGTATAGCCGACCGAGAAGAAACCATCGGAACGCACACCACGGCAGGCGGCGTATTGTCAATCAGCGTTCTGGCAACTGTTGCAGAATCGGAATTTCGTTGTTGCGTCAAAGAGCCTTCGTAGTGAATCGTGGGAAGCACGATACCGAGCCGTTGCAGACAATTTCGAGCCACACTGCTGAGCTCAGGGTCTGGATGTAATGATAATTCCGTGAGAAAATTGGAGGCAGCGCTGAGTGCAGACACAGACATAGATGTAAGTAGTAAAGTGGACAAACACCGGGAAAACGAAATGAGGACCGACGGGTGAAGTAGCGGCAGCCGCTGAAAACCGGAGCAAAAATGACGCCGAAAAGGAGCACCACCCGGGAAATTCGACGTAATATGTCGGCTTAATTGAGACAGGCAAAATTGCAATTTCGCCAATTTATGAGTGACGCTTTCATTGTTTTCCAGAGTTTCTGGATGGATAGACGAGTGATGGTGAGCAAGCCTGAAAGTAGAATTAACAGCAGCATCGGAGAATATGAGTTCTATAAGTTCAAAGCTTGCAGCTAACAGTCGACGCTTGAGGCTTAGTGGGAGAATCTTTTTGTGCTGAATATCTTCAACTAAAACCGGTGGATTTTGGTCCGGGTCATCTGAAGCGTTGGCAGTTGAGTGAAGATCACTTGCCCATGAGATATCATGGATCAGCTGCGTCAGAATCCGTGGTAACAGGCGAATTAGACGATGACTATGAAAACTCCTCACAGAATTTATAGTCTCTTGCAAGCAATGCAAAGATGCCAAACGATGTCGCACAATATCCTCGTTCAGCAAAGGCCTATCATTCCAAACAGCGGTCCATTCCAGTTGGTAGGTAAGCAGTGTAAGCAAAGACGCTGAAGCAGGGGCAAGCTTTGCACCGACCAGCCGAATGAATGCCGCCAAGCAGTTCAGCAACCGGCTACTACGCAGCAGCAAATCGCATGTAGTGAACTTACCACTGATTTGTTCGACGCTGAGTACGCCGTTGAAAAAAGCGACAAAAAGCGGGAGACACAGCTGGCATTCGACGTTTAAATCCGACTCGAAAAGAGATCTCAAACATCCGACGAAAAAGTCTACTCTGGCGAAAAGCAGCTTCATGTGTTCTGGTGGCGGAATGCCGTCCCTAGACGCTGGCTTTAGAGAGATAAACAATTCCACTTTTGAGTCGAGATAATTGTCAACTGATTGGAGGCTTGGGGAGGATATTCCGTGGAGGTCTAACAACGTTCGAAGTGATTTACAAAGACAATAGAGTACACGCATCTGAAAGTCAATAAGACGGTTCGAAATGCGCAGTGGGTTGCCTACCAATGGCAACATAGCAAAACAAGCCGATGCACTGCAAAGCAGTTTGTCGTTTACACTGGCAGATGGAGGGAAGTGGTGGTGCACGGAGTTTTGCCGGGGACAGGTCATTTCCTTGCAGTTGATTAAGGATAACAACGTTGACTCCAGTCGTGTTGTGTGGCTGCCAAAGCTTTGTGGATGGGTTTTGAGCAGGGTACAAATTTTTTGAAGTCCGAGAACGCTTGGCGCCGACAGAACAGAAAGTATCTCGCGCGTCTGGTCATCTCGTAGATTGGAAGATTTGGTCGGCATGGTAGTGCAACGCGATCTCTGGAAAGGAAATTGGGATTGACTAATACTTTTTCGTACAAGCCATTACTGGCAAAAAAAGCATGCACTCGAAATAGCTGAGACGGTTCTTCGAAAAGTCACATATGACAACAGTCGAACTAACAAGATGTGGTAAGTACAGGCAGTAGGTAACTCATGTTACCACCCCTCAGCGGGTATCCAATTTGCACTTAATGTGGTTGAATACTCGAGATCCTTGGGTGGCTGAGGTGTTTGTTCAAACAGCCATGTAACTAGAAAACGTCATGATTTTCATAGCCGAGTGTGTTTGTTGTTGATGATATGGAGAGGCATTGGGAACAGCCACTCCAACTCATGTGCACCAGTTTTGTACGATAAGGAACCACGTGTGACGTCAGGAATGACCCACGCAGTACAACGGAAGTTTAGTGTACTGAACACTATTAAAATGAACATCACACCCAAGAAAAGTACTGAGCGCAAGCTTAAACGAGCAAAAAAATACAGGAAGCTTCGGAGTAATACCTGTACGCTGAATAAGCAAGGTAGGCGCCAAAAGAAGTGACTGAAACGTACATTTTTTAGGATTGATCGAACACATCACAATAAACATCACCACACAGATCAGACAGACTGGGTACCCTATAGATAATGTGCAAATAGCTTGATTGGGTTCCTTGAAGCATACAACCCACGAGAAGATCAGTAACAGTAAATAACTCAGACAACCTTAGAAGTGGGAATGTATAAATCGTATAAACAGTCACACCAATGGAAGTTAACTTCACCTCAGTCAGTTTGACAACAGTGAACCGTGTACGTACGTAAGGTCGTTCGCGTCACCGGAGCTTACCACAGGAGCAATGTACGATAGATGGGATTATATCCTCACATCACGCGCTGTCCATCTTGCGGTAAATTCCAGTCGGAACCTATCTAAGCAAAAGTGAACTCTACATTGACCATCTCAGATCTCTTACATCAACATGTGCAAAGTGCCACCAGATCAATGGCAACATCGTCCAATACTCATGACCGGGTTCCCTTCCCGATGCATTTGTACCTTGAGGTAGCAGCGACCACGTGTTGGTAACGTCTCAACGGAATTCTGGGTCACTGTTTTGCAAACAAGCAGCAAGTCTTATTATTTGTAGGTACTTGGGGAATTTGAAGTATCCTATTCACGTCATTCATTTGAACAGTGTCCTACTGACCTGATGCAATCATTCTACTGAGTCCACACTACAGGGAGTAAGCACTAGATTCAACCTTAGCCCCTGTTAGAGCTCATAAGCCGTGCATATCCTCGCACATGCTATAGATTACGCTGACATGCAGCGAGGAGAACTATGTCATCTGAGATATGTCATCGTGATCGATTCCGTCTAATCTACATCCCGCGGAGTTCGTTGACAGCTTGATACATTATGCAACCAATCTCAAAGTCCAGCGGTGTAAGAGATAGCCTTCTCGAACCACAGATGGTAAGCTGAACGTTGACGATTCTTCGCTATACATACGGACAAGTGCTCTCGAGCCGCGCAGTAATACCTCAAAAGCCTGATTGACATCACAGGGACACCCCGATTCCGAACTGTTTCATAGTGTTTCTCGGTTCAGAATCAAACATCACCAGGAAGTGGATGGAGCAGGTAACAGTTGGACGTTGGTATCTGTATCGTTGTAGAACACGGCGTAGAGCGAAGATTCAGGCACTGCCACCTTTTCCTGCCTGGTTTGGTTTAATTTGTCGATTTTTTCGCTAGCAAGGCTACTGACAGAAAGAATGGCAAATATTTTAGAGGCCACATCCGACAAGTGCCACGATAATAGTAACAAGCACATCACTTCTGTTGTGAAAAGGGAGACTTCAAGTACTCCAATCGGGTAGGAACACTTCGCTATTCCAGACTGAACAGAACAGGCCGCAGAGTAGCTCCATAAGAGTGACAGTGTATACTAGGTATAGCTCCGCAAGGATGTCATCACCAAGAGCTTGGCAGTTTTTCAGCCGATCGCTGACCCCCATTAGTTCCTCTCATGTACGATGAAGTAGGGGACTCACTCTGGATGGGGACGCACGCTTATACGTTAGTTAAAATGTCCTGTCCCCGCTGATGTCCCGAATGATTTCGATAGACACTGTGAGAAGAGTGGACTGTGCAGGCTATCGTATTCCAGAGGCTTGTCGCGAAACAGCTTCCCATAGTTGTTAACGTTTGACCCAGTTTCCATATTGGTCCAGTAGCGATTTCAGTCGTTCCTGGTAGATTGGGTTGCTTGGCAAAGGAGTGTATGGTAGTTTGGCGCATTTAAAAAAACTAGGCTACTTAGCCTGGCTTGACAACGGCATGATGCGCTCTGAGACCCAGACCTTCTGAGGACGTGCCTCGCAGCAGCATCCTGAATTGCACCTGCCATACGTAACTACTGTGCACTGACATAATCAAACAAGACAGGACATAATTATAATATTTCGGGGATGGCGTTATATAAAAGTTGTCACTTATCTGGCCAGTTGAGAAGGGTGGTGTTGTACTTCATAACAGGACACGTCTTCAGAGAAATTGTTGGGTGCAATCCAGGATTTGTTCACATGGGAGTACGACCTGCTTCTCCTCAGTTTCCCTTTTTGTTTTTCTCAAGGAGCGAGTGCCCCCTATCCATGAGGTCCTTCCGGATCCTACTCAGATGTAGCCACTCAGGTGAGTTGTGTGGCCATCGTCTGACCGAGCTAAAACTGCCACCTCGTCGCGGCGGTTGGGCTTCAGTGCTGCGGTGACCTTGCGGGTTACACTAGCTGGAACTCAGTTCCTCAAGGTTCATTCATGCCAGGAAGGGCAACGGGGAGCAACCGGAAGAAAGATAGCGAGCCCCCGTACTACGAGAAACCGTTGTACGGTGCGATTAGCTGATGAAGTTGCACTTTCCTCTGCGATAGGATGTCGAAGCTCTAAGATGTTCCCGCCAGGCCACCAGCATGTTCATATTCATGGAGGCAGTGATGCTGCCTTCCTAGGGGGAACGACGGGCTAGAAAAGATCGGTTCTAAAAACCACACACTTCGATATTCTAACGGTTGACCGTGACTGCCGGCACAATATTCAGTACGGTTGAAACAATTTTAAAACCGAAGAGCCTGGTGCTGTTCAAAAGACACCTGCTATGCGCAGCCACACTAGGAGTCACACAGTCGTGCCTTACTCCCTGCATCCGACCAGGCCTCTGCAGCCAAGCAGGTCGGACTATTGAGTAGGGTCACCAAGGAAAACTCCACTGCCTCACGGGTCAGAATTGTTAGTCACAGGAGCAAGGTGTGGTACCTCGACTCAACCCTCTTCATCGGCCAGAGTAACCGGGAGGTGTCATCTGTTCGCACAATTATTTGTTCTCTATCAGGGGTCGAGTTTATAACGCTGCGGTGCGCTCCATATTGTTATGTGGGTCAGAAACCTGGACGCTATGCGCTGAAGACGTTCGACTATCGATGTCTACAGAACATTGCTCAAGACTGGTGGAAACACCGGATTGCATGGTTTTCGGAAGAAATAACTCGCCCGCGATAGATGAACTGATCACGCTCCGTAGGTTTCCCTGGCTTAGTCACGCGCTCCGTACCCCAGTAGACCGACTGCATTGAAAAGCCTTCTCCGCAAAAACACGCAGTGTAGAAACGAGCCAGGATATGTGATTGGAAGGTCAGGTCCTGACCAACAATTCGGCCTTTTGAAATAATTCACCAATATTTCATTTTCACTCCGTTGTAGTGTTGAGGATAGCAGTATCCCCCAAAACCGTTTACTTATCAAGTTATTGCCAAAATTACTTTCTGGAAATTTGAATTTTCGCGTCCTTTCCGCCATGTTAAACATTGTTCCAAAAGGACCGCGCTTCCTTCCTACCGGCCAGTTGCACGTTGTGTGGGCTATATAAATATATATATATATATATATATAATATATATAATATACATATATANCAGTTGTGTGCCGGTCGCATTGAAAGAATCAAAATGGTGTGACATAATATACATATATATATATATATATATTCGACGATGCGCCCGCTGTACTTCGCCTTTGGTTGGGGCAGCGAAAGCTCTCCTCCGAAAGTCCAGTCTTCTCTCTGCACTAGGAGTGGTTAAGCTCGCGTCATAGCTGGGTATTTGTGCGCTCGTTCTCAAGTCGCGTATAGTCGTTGATCGTACCCGTTCATATACGTAACCAGCCAGTAGCCAGTAGCCAAATGAGCCACAGCGCCCTTTTCTTACATTAGTTCATCTTCAATATAGCCCATCTTCATCCGGTCACCTGTGTCTTGTCTTCTCCCCTGGGATTTTCCACTCAATTTCTTAGGCTATCAAACGCGATAGAATAAGTCCTATCCGTCTCCTGAATCATCCAGCTACCACACAGTTACAATATTGGCGACGGATCTCCAACGATATCAATTTCAGCTTACCAACTTCAGGTGATTTTGGAACACCAGCAAAAGCAGTCCGAGCACGCGCAGCTGAAACTCACAGAAGCGCTGACCAAAAATCTGAGTGCTCAGACTCCGAAAAGCAGCATAAGTGAACCATCAGTTTCATCTGCAGACTCGATTGCTAGTTCTACCACCGGAGTTATTTTTGACGCGGATGCAGATCGAACTGTAGACTCTTGGTTCGAAAGGTACCAAGATATATTCAAAGTTGATTTCGCTAAGCAAGATGACCCATGGAAGATACGGTTGTTACTCCGGAAACTTGGTGCACGGGAACATAATCGATACACGAATTACATACTTCTAAAACCTCAGCTGACCTCAGCTTCGACAACACTATCCAGACTCTCATCATCATCATCATCATCATCGACAGCATGACATCAGTGTTCAACAGCGATGCTTCGCTGACTCTCACTCAAATCCTTGGGAACAACACGTCCTTGTTCAAATTCTGATACCAATGCCTTAAGTTGGTCATGAAGGATGATGACTTCGTCGGTTTTACAACACTTATCAATCGAGAATACCAGCGTTTTAAGCTCAGCGATATGGAAGAAGATCAGTTCAAATGTCTTATATTTATATCTGGCATCAGTCCTCTCGCCATGCAAACATCCGGACAAGATTATTGCACCAACTTGAACAAAACCCAAAGATAACCTTACAGGGGCTCAGAGCCGAATGTCACCGCCTTATCCAACTGAACCAGGACAGCACAATGATAGACCAAACATAATGTGGCTCATACGACATAGTGCACCATGTTTCCGGAAATAGTAATAAGGCGTTTTAGTACAACTCCTATCTCAAATGTAATGAGCCTTCTACATCGTTTTGGTCTTGTGGTGACTGGTATTACGTCCGCTTTTGTCCGTTCAGAAAACACCAATACCGGACGTGCCTTCGTTTTGGTCACCACCATCATCATCATCTGTGACAACCTCGTGCTTGTCGTGCAGTGGCTATATTAATAATAATCGTTCAGTTTTAACACCATTTCGGTGCATAGCTGCCATATCACCCGAAGGAAGCAAGAGGACTGGGATACTACGAGATTGCCCAAGTATGGAGAGAAGTTGAGATGCAGAAACTGGATTCGAACCACGGACTTTCCCGTCCGTAAATTTGCGCTCTAACCACTCAGCCGTCTCGCCCCAGTGGCTATAGCTGCCACAGTTTCGTTCATCGATGATTTGGAGAGGTGGGGTAGGTAGCTGCGCATTGGAGGCGATAACTGATATGATTGATGCGAAGATACAGGGGTGTCAGTGAACTTTAGGCAGGAAGAGTGGGGGGAGCTATGCATTAAAGGTAATGGCTTGGATGCAAGAGCGCCACTGAGGGCTCGACTGGACCATGTCTGACCGTGTATCCAACCATTGATATGTTCCATCTCGGAATCCCCATCCAGCGAGACGGCAATGACCAGAGCACATACTTCGCTGCCAAGTCATTGTTTGACCTCCCCTGGCTCGTTTCCACCCTTCACATGGTTGTGAGTGGAAGTCGGCCGACTCACATACGGAGCAAGCGGGCAAGCTAGTTCAACCTATGGAGTGTGATCAGTTCATCTATCGTGGGCGAGTTATTTCTTCCGAAAACCATTCGACGTACTCCAGCATTACTGATCCGGCGTTCCAGACTCGGGCAATCCTCCGAAGATATCAATGGTCGAACACTGACTTTTAACGTCCTCTCTTTCACGAGACCACCGGGACTAATACAGCTGCCCAGGTAGAAATTTGTCTAATGTCTCAATCGGATCATCCGCAAACATGAGGTTAGGGTTCGAGCCCACCCAATCTTACAGCAGTTCTTTGAAGGTGTAAAGCACATGCCAAACCATGAGGCAAAATTATTTAGATAATTTAATGTTGTTTGCAGTACGATGACGTCAAATATAAGAAGAGCTATATCGTCTGCGTACTCGAAAAAACGCCATGGGAGCAATTCAACCCCACAGGCATTAGAGTCTGGTAGTGAATCATCATAATTGCATCAATGAAGAAGTTGACGAGAAAAGTGAAAGAGCACATCATTGCCTGACACCACTTGATGTGGTGAACTCAGGCGAGAGCTTCCGGTAGATCTTCACACGCCCGCGGGAGTTTGCGTACAGTGCCTTAAGGAGAGTCACATCATCATTATCAGACAGCGACATCAGTGTTCACACCGATGCTTCACTGCCGTAGAATCATAAAGTTCATTTAATTATGTTTAAAGCCTTAGAGTGAAAAGAAGAGAAAAAGAATAGGTGAGGGAGGTGCCTCCACCCCGAAGCGCTCAATCAGATGATCTGGAAACTGACAGCACGAACGCCACTGACTTCAGTCGCCATTTCTTGAAATATCTCCAGCCAAGCGCAGGCGGAGTCACAGGGACTCCACCCTGGAAGTCATACAGAACGAACAATACCCAAACTCTTCGTAACCTCTTTCAAATCTTTCTGCCAAGTATTAAGTTGTCCGCCTAGCGGCTTCCGCCATTCTGAAGGAGGAACGGAGAACAACACTCGTCTCGATAGACAGTGTTTCGGGATGCGTAGTACACGACCGAGCCACCACAGTTGATGGTGCTGGATGTTCTCCTCGATTTAAGTATCTGCTGTACAACCAAATACCCGTTTCCCAATCACCTCGTTACTAACCTGTTGACGCCATCCAAAACCAGCAACGCTTCTGAGGCATCGGTGGTCAAAAACTGAAGAAGCCTCACACCATCTGTCCACAGAGGCCACCTCTCGCAACCATACAGCAACACAGCCCTCTATTACTGTAACCTGGTACACGCAACCCTCAAATTAGCAAAAGTGATTTGAGCCTTTGAGAGTCTTGCACTGACTTCATCAGACACACTTCCGCCAGAGCTAAAACAACTGCCGAGGCATGTAAAATTCTCCACAATCTCCAGTGATACTCCTTGAATTGTTAAGGGTATGTTCAGAGACTGTACGTTCAGAAGCATGACTTCGTACTTTGAAGGTGCAAGGCACATGACAAAAGGCGGAATGAGGGTGGCTTTGTTTTACCTTGGTCTTCAAAGATGAGGGCAATATCATCTGTGTACTCCAGATCGACAAGGTTCTCACCGGCAACAGTTTGAACACCGCGATTTTGAAGATCTCCCGGCGTTCGCCTCATTATTTCATCAATGATGAAGTTAAACGAGAATGGAGAGAGTGGACATCCTTGCCGGACACCACTTTCTCTAGCGAATTTTTGGAGAGCTCACCATACACTCTCACCCGCCCAGAAGTATGTAAATATAGGTATCGGATTATGTTTACAAACTTCTTGGACATACCCTGTTGAGCAAGTGTAGTTAACAGCGCTGACCAATCGACAGAATCAAACGCAACCTTGAAGTCAAGGAACACTGAGTTTGTGGGTCATCTGCACATGTGGCGTTGCTCTAACACCTGGAGGAGTGTGAAGATATGGTCAACGCAGCTTCTACCCGGTCGAAATCCCGCTTGATTCTCACGGCTCAAGGTTTCGCGTGCTACCGTAATATGGCGAAGAATCACTGATGCTAGAAGGTTTGTCACAACAGGAGTCAAACTAACACCTCCGTGGTTACTACATTCACTGCGAGTATCCTTTTTAAAAATGGGAACTATTATCGAATCACTCTAGTTGTCTGGGACAGTCTCTTTCGCCTCGATAGACCCAAATAGACTAGACAGGCACTAGCTGAAAAACCCACCGCCATCCTTGAACAGAGCAGGTAAAAGGTCGTCAGGGCCAGCAGCACGATGACACTTCAGTAGAGATATATACTCGGATACTTCAGATGTTTAAGGCGGCTCCATATTCACAGTCCACTTTTCCGTTGAAACGGTACGAAGACATGTTCAAGACTGGCTTTTCCAAGTTCGATGACGAGCAGAAAGTCAGATTACTGCTGCGAAAACTCGGCACACCGGAGTATGAACGGTACACAAATTTCATTCTCCCCAAGCTGCCCCGCGACCTCAGCTTTGATGAAACGGTCAGAACACTGTCCCAGATATTTGGCGATCAAACATCACTGTTCAATATCCGTTACCAATGTCTAAAGTTGGTCAAGAAAGATTATGATGATTTCATCACGTTTGCCGGTGTTGTCGATCGGGAATGCGAACGCTTCAAGCCCAGCTCAATGACAGAGAATCAGTTTAAATGCTTCATTTTGTATCCGGTCTCCAGTCGTCCCAAGATGCTGACATCAGAACCCGGCTGCTTAACAGAATTGACGTTGCAGAGACTCACCACTGAATGTCAACGCTTCACCAACCTGAAGCAGGACACGGATATGATCGGCCAGTCAACCGTGACTTCAAGCGGCTGTGTACACGCAATCAACTCCAGCGGGCCAAAGAAATATGACAACGAGCCCGATCGAAAACAGAGCAAGCCCCCCACAAGTTGCTGGCATTACGGTGAGTGGCATTTTGCTCGTTATTGCCGGTTTAGGCGCCATAAATGTTCCAGGTGCAGTCGTCGTGGTCACAAAGAAGATTTATGTCGATCTCAGAGGCCGCAGCCACCCGCACACCACCGGGCAGCCGACAAATCGCGGTCCAACTCGGTGACAGCGACATTCAAAGTTGATTTTGCTTGCCGAAGGAAGTTCGTTGCGGTTCGTATCAACATCCCATTTCGTTTGCAGCTTGGTGCAAGCTCCGACATCACGCTGCTCAGTGAACGAACGTGGAAGCGAACTGGTAGATCACATGTGAAACCGACCGGACATTGGGCCCGTAATGTTTCTGGTGGTGAACTGCAGTTGACTGGCGAGGTTGACTGTTCAATAAGCTTCAATGGCTCGAAGGCACAAGCTACGTGCTACCTGACGTCATGCCCCAAACTTGATCTCATGGGGCTGGATTGGATCGAAGAGCTGAATCTGTCAGAGAAGCCAATTAATTCTATTTCAACCTCACACACGCAGCACCCGGAGGTGCCCTCGAACCAACTCACATTGCGAAGCGTTTACTTGAGGACCTCCCACAACGCTATGCATCTATATTCGCCGACTAGCTTGGACGGTGCATAAAAGTAAGAGCCCAACTGTGCTTCCTCCCCAGTGTCAAACCAGTTTTCAGGCCAGAACGCCCAGTACCATGTGCAGCCTTACCTAACTTTGGCCAGGGACTGGACCGTCTACAGAAGGCTGGTGTTCTCCAACCGACTAACCACTCTGCATGGGCCGCACCGATCGTGTTGGTGAAGAAGGCTAACGGGACCATGCGGTTGTGTGCAGATTTCTCCACCGGTCTCAATGCTGCACTGGATACTCATCAATACCTTCTGCCCCTTCCAGACGATTTGTCCGCGAAACTGAATGGGGGTAAATGTTTCGCGAAGATTGACTTGGCCGATGCTTACCTCCAGGTTGAAGTTGAGGAGGAATCCCGAGAACTTTTGACGATCAATACGCATCGCGGTCTGTTCCAGTATGCCCGACTGCCATTCGGTGTCAAAACAGCGCCAGCCATATTTCAACAGATCATGGATACGATGCTGAAGGATGCCCCCGGCGTTGCTACCTATTTGGACGATCTCATTGTCATGGGTTCCAACCCCCACGAATTGTGGCAGCACCCTGACTACGTGCTTGGTCGTATTCAAGAATATGGCTTCAGAGATGGCTTCTTCAGGAAGAGATTTTGCAAAGGTTCCTGCTGGCATATCGAGCGACTCCAAACCCCAAATCGCCTAATGGAATGTCACCAGCAGATACACTGCTCCGAAGAAAGGTTCGAACACCGCATGACACTATCCGGCCACAGAAAAGGCAGGCTAGTCACCGTAACACCAGAATTGAAGAACAGTTCAACCGGCATCATGGAGCACCTGCGCGCTCCTTCAGCGAAGGCAGGAGAGTGTTGGTTCGTGACTACAGCGGCAGACACCCTACGTGGATTCCAGGACTCATCCTTCGCCGGCGCGGCAAAGTGTTCTAGGAGATTCAAGTTGGCCCAGCCAGGTAGATACGGCACACAAACCAAATCCGGCCAACAGATGCGCAGACTCTGTCCACAGGACCGAGTGAGTTGAGTCTAGAGATGCTTCTGGACACTTTTGATCTCGGCACCATCCCAGAAAATCCATCAGCTGCTTCGTCGGAGGCCCAGCTTGAGCAAGGATTACGACCGCGACGCTGGACAGACAGGATCAGCAAGCCAGTGAGGCCCCTGCAAGTGAACCCTCGGCTTCAAAGCTACATCAACAAACTTCAAGGGGGGTGTTATGTGGAACTCCACACGGACCCCGCTTTGCCGCTCGCAGTTAGGCGCTGCTACGGCCTAGAAGCCTATCCCGCGCAAGATTGGCCAAAAGTTCGGGACGCTTTCCGGTGAAACATCAAGCCGAACTCTGATTGGTCGAAATTCTGGACCCAACAGCCAATAATGATGCTGTATTGCCCGAATGCCGGTTGCTAATGGCGCATCCAGAAGGCGTCAGAATTTCCAGAAATTTGTCGCCGCTTACAACATATATATGAAGCGTTGACTTTGTTTTGGGCGTTAATATACGTTGTGCACCTTTGGTGGTTGTTTTGACGTGAACGCTAGCTTGGGAGGCCGAGAGCGAGAACTAAGCTGTGGAAAATACCGTTACTACAATTTGGGTCGTTGATGCCTGGAACAGCCGCAAAAATTACATATCTGAAAACTGATTGACGAGAGGTAAGGTGTGGAATCAGGGGAGATTGAGTGTGAGGGGGTGACCGCGGATATCTGTAGAGGTGCAACAGCCGCAGAAAATGATATGGTTTGGTTATGCGTGTATGACGGAGCATGTTTGTAGCCCAATTCTAATGCTCTAGCCAATTCATGTGCTTCTTCGAGAGTGGGTTCCTTTTGAGCCAGAAGTCTTTCTCTGATGGTGGCAGACTGAAGTCCGTCGATCAGAGCATCGCGTCCACTTTCGTTTTGATGGTGGTGGATACCGCCTTGAAACCACCATTTTTGGCCAGGGATTTTAGCCTCTGAACAAACTGATCAACATCTTGGCTGGTGTCTTGTCCGCAAATCTGTAGAAGATGACGAGCATGAATTATATTCTTAGGACGAACGTATAACTTTTCAAGTCTACTGATAGCGGATTCGTAATCGGGACGGTCAGCGATGTAAACGTATACAGGTGCAACCACAAAATGGATCAATGTTTCGATTAGGCGATTTGACAGTGCCCAGAAGCGCCTTGTGGCGTCTGGAGAATTTGAATCTGTGTCGAAACACTTGGGACGCAGCAACAGTTCCATTGTATTCTGCCACAGATTCGTTCACTGATAATTTGGGGAAGTGGGGTAGGTAGCTGCGCATTGGAGGGGGGAGCTGATAAATTGGTGCGTCAATACAGCACGGTCAGTGGACTGCCAACTGGGGGGTTGGGAAGGGAGCTACGCGGTAAAGGCAATAGCCTGGATGCAAGAGCGCCAATGAAGGCGAGACTGGGCCATGTCTGACAATGTATCTAATCATTGATGTGGCCCGTCTCGGAGTCCCCATCCAGGAAGACGGCAGTGACCAGCGCAGCTGAGTTTGCTGGTAATAGCTTTATGCTTCGCTGCCAAGTCATATTTCGACCTCCCCTAGCACGTTTCCATCCTTCATGAAGTTGCGCAAAGAAGTGGGTCGACTGGCATGCGCAGCACGTAGCCGAGCCAGCGCAACCTATGCAGTGTGATCTGTTCATCTACCGCGGGTGAGTTACTTCTTCCGAATACCATCCGACGTACTTCAGAATTGCTGTTCCAGTGTTCTCACCAGACTCGTGCAATGCTCCGAAGACATCGATGGTCAAACACTGAAAGTCTTTTGACGTCCTCGACACAGCGGCCAGGTTTCCGATCCGTAGAGTAATATGAAGCGCACCGCAGCATTGTAAACTGGACCCTTGACGGACAAATAGAGGTCACGCCTACGCCACAGGTGACGCAGGTTCACAAAAGCTGCTCTGGCCTTCCCAACCCGGATGGAAATATCACCTTTCGCGGGACCACCGGGACTGATACAGCTGCCCGGGTAGACAAATTTGTCTACTACCTCAATCGGTTCATCCGCAAGCATGAGGCTAGGGTTCGAGCCTACCCAGTCTTGCAGCAGCACTTTACACTTTGCCGGTGTGAAGGGCATGCCAAACCGTGAGGCGGAATTATTTAGATTATTTATTATTGTTTGAACTACCATGGGGTCAGATCCAGGAAGAGCTATGTCGCCTGCGTACTCGATATCTGTGAGCGGACGCCCCGGGAGCACTTCGACCGCACAAGCATTAGGGTCTGATAGAGAGTCTTCCGTGATGGTAGCAATAACGAATTTGAAGATGAAAGGTGAAAGTGGACAGCCCTGTCTGACACCACTTGATGTGGTGAGCTCGAAGAAGAGCTTCCCATAGACCTTCGCACGGCCGTAAGAGTCGAATCGACCACCTAGATGTGATTTCAAGGAGCTCAGACGACCCACTTGGGCATTCACATCACCCGCGGGGACCAAAATGTCGGTGTCCCTTGCTCGGCGAATAAGCCCGGATAGCCCCCGATACAGATTATCCTTCTCACTGTCAGAACCGAAGCACGTTGGGGCATAAGCCGACACCACAAACACAAACCATGTTTTATGTCGGGAGGCTTTGAGCTTGATTGAGCTGGAGAACCGAACGGCGCAAGGACGATTGTTCACTGGGATCTAATCCAGCAAAGCGCGTTCGGCTGTGGGGCTGAGTGCAACTCCCACAAGAAAAGGGCTCCCATAAGGAAGTATTTCCCACAGAGAACCAAGCCGATTCATTACCGAAAGAGCGCACTTAAAACGGCTTCTACACATAAACGGAAGCGATGTTGGTCATTCAAAGTGGATTTCGCATCCTGCAGAAAATGTATCACACTCCGTGAATAATCATCCTGTCCGTCTGCAGCTCGATACAGCCTCAGACATCACAATAATTTCACGTTCCATTTGGAACGCAATTGGGAGACCATTATTTTATGCTATCAACTGTTGGGCATAGTCTGCTTCCGGCAGCAACTTACCGGTTACTGTTGAACTCACTTGTGGTGTCTTTCAACAGTGTAAGATTTAAAAGTATTTGCTACCTCACCGATTGTTCAGATCTGAATTTGCTTGGTCCTGAATGGACAGATCAGCTAAATCTTTTGTGTCCCTCTACTGTCTGTATGTGACGGCGGACATCTTCATACAAGCAATTCCCAAAAACTTACACCTACAATCGAATCAAAATTTTCTAACGTTTTCCAAAATGGTCTTAGGCGTTGTTCCAAAGCCCAAGCCACACTTCATTTGACGTCAAGTAGAAAACCTGTCTTCAGACCAAAACGCCCTTGCATCGGTGGACGCTGAACTCGATGATCTCCAGACTTCAGATCATATCCTGTCAACTACTGTTCCTGAGTAGCTTCCATTGTTATGGTCAAGAAGACGAATGGGAAGGTCAAGATTTGGTTCACATTAGTATCCACTCCCAGTTCCAAAAGACCTGCTTACCAGACTCAGTAGTGGCACTTGCTTTTCTAACATTTATCTGCCTGATGCCTAATTACAAATCGAAGTTGTGAATCACTCCAAGGGTCTTCTGACCACTAAGAAGTACCGTCGTCTTCTCCAGTCCAGCCGACTTCCCTCTGGAGTAAAAACGGCGCCAGCCATATTCCTACAGATCATAAAACCTATGCTTAATGGGTTAATCTGTATCCTGGCCTATTTGGATGACAGCATTTTGGCAGCCTCAGATAGGGAAGATCTCCTTCATTGCTTAACATCAGTTCTTGATCGAATCAAGGAATACGGCTTTCATCCCCGAGCGGAGAAATGTGCACTCCTTCTTCTCCACCTCTTTGCAGTGCTGAGCAGTTTGTTTGTTGCACGGAGCTGCCAAGCTAACTCAAGCGCTGGATATCAGACCGAAGAGTGGCACTGCCTAAATCTCAAAGTAATATTCCAGCTGGCCCTGAACATAACTTGGCGTGACGAATTATCAGACGCCAAGTGAAAGTGAGCGTGCAAACCGACCGTGACGTCTGGTGGGTACGGAAAGCTAAGGAAATGGAAGAGGCCCAGAAAGCTGGTAATGCCCGAAGATTATCGCATTTGATGCGCGCGACCGGTTCTCGGAAACCTCCTGTGAGCGAAACCATCAAGGATTTGACCATCTTGAATAAAGAAGAACGCGTCGACCGATGGACCGAACACTTTGAACAACAGCTGTTGTAGCCACAATCTGCCACTCACCTGGGGCCCACAGCTAACGTAGAACCCTGGACAGTGAACGTGGAACCCCCCACGGCCTCGGAGGTTTATGACTGCATACGTTGTCTCAAGCGCCACCGAGCTCCTGGTTCGGATGACCTCCCACCCGCGTTGTTCAAACATGGAGGCAAAATCCTTCGTCATCACCTATCTGATCTGCACTTGGGAAAAGGAGACAGTCCCAAACAACTGAAGAGTCTGTGATAGTGCCCATTTTCAAAAAAGAGGCTCGTAGTGAGTGTGGTAACCACAAGGGTGTTAGCTTAACCCCGGTTGTAACGAGAGTGCTGGCATCACTTGTGCTTCGTCACCTTGTGAAGCTCGTGAAACACTGACTCGAGAACAGCAAGAGTCGTTTCGGCCTGCTAAAGGTTGCGTTGGCCAGATCTCTGTTATGTCTCCATCACGCAGCGGGCAAACAATAATATGCACGGACTGTATTGCCTGATCCCAACCACTAGTACAGCGGAATATAAGAAGACGAAAACTTGGACACGACTGTAACGCTCCAAACAACAGGCGATTAACAGGAGATAACGGAAAAATGACAATGCATATATATATTCATAGTTTGATCTTGAAAAATGCAGGAAGTTCGTTAGCACACACGAAGGTACAGAGTCCTTGACGATATTAATGTCCCCAACACCTCCCCTTGTGAAAAGTCAGTAGCAAGCTCGTCGTGGGTCGACCTGGATACGTTCCAGCTGGCGGCGGCGTCGGTCTCTCCACCGCCTGGGAAGAAGTGCCGGATCAAGTTCTGAGCTGCCGGTCAAACTCTCTTCTTTCGAAACTGCATCAGATTTCAGCTCAACAGTATCGAGCAATATGTCCAACAGTACGGTATCCGAACATACTGGAGTTTCCGGCGTGCTGTTAAAGCGGAGTTGGTTTTGATGTCTGGTCCAGGTGTCTTGATTAACTGACACGTCGTACATCACACTACCGCGTTTGCGCAGGATACAACCTGCGATCTACGCATTGTGTCACGGGTGATTATCACGGACAAGTACGGGCGTTCTCACATTGAATGGAGCTCCAGCTGCCACCGGTATGGACCTTGACTCAGTAGACCGTGTTGGCAACATGGATGAATGCACAGTTCTCAGCTTACGACCCATGAGTGCCTCTGCAGGTGACTGGTGGTTCGCCAAGGCATCATTCGGGGTCGTTCGGTACACAAACAGGAATCTCTGATGGGCTTCGACGGATGTCTCCTCCCCTCGAGCTTTAAGCAAAGCTCTCTTGAATGTGTCGACGAACCTGTCTGCTTGACCATTCGATTGTGGTTGTTACGGTGGTGAACGGACGTGCGTTATACCATGTCAAGTGCAAAACTCGTGGAACTCAGCGGAAGTGAATTGCGAACCATTGTCTGAGACGATGGACTCCGGTAAGCCATGCTGATTGGAAATGTTGGATAACACACGCAGCGTACTAGATGTTGTTGGAGAGGACAGCGGAATGATTTCTGGCGACTTGGACAAAGCGTCAATCAAAACCAAATAAGAAGTGTCACGTATCGGTCCTGCGTACTCAATGTGGACCCGAGACCAAGGCTTCTCAGGTCGAGGCCAGGGAACCGGTGGGTGATGTGGCGGGTTCTTGGCAGCTTGTTGGCACCTGGAGCAGCGTTTTAC
>SJOL01008347.1:840474-932861 GCA_004794785.1 Opisthorchis felineus | reverse complement strand
AAAAACGGAATATCCATCTTCTTCTCGAACGCGTCTTCTTGAACTCTTCTGGATATTCATTGACTATCGCACAATTGCAAGCAAAAATTGTAAAGTAGTTCCACAAATTCCGTAATAAATCCCACCTTCCATTAGATCAAGGCGAAGTTACGAGAACACACATACTACTCGCATGCGTCATCAGTAGTACCCACCGTTACACTAGTATCAACTGTACCCCACAAGAACGTTTAATGCCATTCACATGACGATCAGCCAGCGGTGTCTCCCTAACTACCTGGCTTACTGTCCCTGGGCCGATCCTTTTAAAACGCAATGATCGAGTCTCTGAATATGACCCTCTGGTAGAGGAAGTGGAACTTGTCTCCTGTAATCCACAGTACGCCCACATAGTTCGTCCAAATGGCAGACACAAAACCGTATCCTTACGCCGCTTGGCCCCTAAAGGCAACGACATGATATCCGACACAGAACTGGAACCAGTACATATCGCCGAACAAGAGGAGCCTCACGCAACACCATCAGTCCACCGTGATTGCGGCCAGTATGCGTAACTGCGAGCTATTGACTTCATGCGGTTTATTCCTGGATGCCCAGAACAGAACTGTCGGAGGACTGGATGGAGTAAAGATTGGGGAATCACGACGCGATCTCCAAACATTTAGCAACTGTTTACGACCGATAATGCATCTCGGCGATGAAGGAGTTGTCAAAGGCAATCATCTTTGAGGTTCGGAGACCATCGAGGATTCACGAACTGAATCGCCTTCTGAAGCGTCGGATCAGCCATGGTGGCTTGTTGAACCTCTGTCACTGTCTGGGGTAATGCACGAACAGACTGGACCAACTGGATGCCGGCTGCGTCCTCGAAAGCAACCTGCGCAATAACTGTGTCTTCTCCGTGAGTTGGCTGATTGCCGATCAGGCGAGATAATGCATCGGCCTGACCGAAGTCGGTGGTGCGACGATATTGAATATCAAAGTCCAAACCCAGCATAATAAGCGCCCATCTTTGAAGGCGGTTGGTAGAGTGTGCGGGAACACCTTTCTTTGAACCGAAAATAGACAGCAAAGAGTTATGATCGGTAAGTAGGGTGAAACGGCGACCGTACAACGACTTGTGAAAACCCCGGGCGGCGAACACCAAGGCCATAGCTTCTTTCTCTATCTGTCCATAACGCTGTTCTGCTGGTGTTAGTGATTTGGACGCGTGTATGATGGCCTTCTCCAATCCGTCTGGGAAGACGTGCAGAATGACGGCACCGATTCCAAAAGTAGGGGCATCAGCTGCCACGACGATCGGTAGCTTTGGGTCGTAGTGGGTCAGTAGCAGATCGGAACTGAGCATCGCCTTTAGCCAGCAGAATGCTTCCTCGAATTCTTCTTACCAACGCCAGGGGACGTCCTTTCCAAGCAATTGATTTAGTGGGGGTCGAATGTCGTGTAGTGAAGGCAAGATTGCCGAGTAATAGCCGATTAACCCCAAAAAGGAACGTAATGATGGGACATCCTTAGGAGGTGGCATCTGCTGTATAGCTCGAACGTTCTCCGGGTCGGGATGACGACCAGAGGCGTCGAAGATGAAACCAAGATACTTCACGGTTGTCAAGAAGAATTGACACTTCTCAGGACGGAGGCGGAGGCCATTGTCCTGAATGCGCAGCAAGACGGCATTGATCCGATCAAGAAGCTCTTCGGGTGAAACAGCGACGATCAGTACGTCGTCCAGGTATGCGACCACACCTGGAATGCCAGAAAGGATGGTGTCCATCAACTGTTGGAAAATTTCTGGGGCGGTTTTGACGCCAAACGGTAGGCGGTTGTATTGATACAGCCCGCAGTGTGTTTGGTTGTCAACATTGGGCGTGATTATGGTGCGACTTCAACTTGAATGTACGCTTCAGCAAGGTCGATCTTCGCGAAGAACTTCCCACCGTTCAGATCGTCGGGCACTGGCAGTGGATAGTGGTGTTGCTGGAGAGCTGCATTTAGGCCGGTCGAGGAATCGGCACATATGCGGATGTCACCGTTGGGTTTCTTCACCACGACGATCGGCGCTGCACAGGCGGAGTAGGATACAGGGGACAGAACGCCTTGTTGTTCTAGCCGTTGAAGTTCGGCATCTACCAGTGGGAGGGAAGCGTACGGAACTGGTCTCTTTGGACGGAAGACTGGCGTAGCACCTGGCAGGAGGTGGAGGACTGCTTGTGTCGCAGTGCACTGACCGAGACCGGATTGGAAAACAACTGGAAATCGCTTGATGAAGTCGGATGCATGATCTGGATGTGCCGTGGAAGACTGAATTGTATTGCAAATGACACTGATTGGAATGTCGGCTAACCCCAAGCGATCGAACCAATCAAGACCCAATAAGTTCAGCTCAGCTGCCGTTACATAACACGACCCCACGAATGTAGTTCCCCGAAAAGATACACAGCATTGGAGCTCACCGGAAAGTTTTAGCTCTCCACCGCAGGCACTGGTAGCAGTTCGAGCGGCTTGTCTGATCGGAGGTTGCCCGAGCGTGCGCCAAAGCTTCTCCGAAATGATGGTAATGTCCGACGCAGTGTCCAGCTGCAGACGGACTGGATGACCATTGACGGTGACTGTGAGATACTTTCGGTGACCTGGGGTGTTGATCTGGAAAGTAGCCAGCAAACTGAGAGAGGAGCCAACAGGGTTCGATTTCGGTTTGGGACGGACTCGTGATGACGGCTTTGAGACACCAGAGGCCGTATGCATTCGTGACTGACAATACCCATCTTTGTGTCCCACGGACTTACATTGGCGGCACCGATGCTGCTTGTAGGGACAGAACCTGACGAAGTGCCAGGCTCCACAGTGCCAACATTGTGAAGGTGGTGTCTTCTTTGGGCCTTTGTTTTGCTTCGGACCAGAATACTGTGAGGCCGATTTGGTCGGGCCGGAATTGACAGGGCCAGGCTGTTGCGTAGCCTGATGGATTGCATGAACTTCGGAACCGCCATGACCCCCAAGTTGGACCATCGCGGTGTCATGCTTCAGGTTGAGCAATCGTTGACATTCCGAGGTGATGGCACGCAGCGTCATTGATGGGTCCTGCTCGATGCGGCTGAAGAGTCGGATACTGATTTCTGCGTCCTTCGGGGATTGTAGACCGCATATGAAAATCAGCGACTTGAACTGATCTTCCGTTAACGATCCGAGTTTGAACCGTTCGCATTCCCGGTTCACGATGCCAGAATATGTGAGAAAGTCGTCTGCGTCACTTTTCACCAGCTTCAGGCATCGATAACGGATGTTGAAAATTGACGTTTGCTCACCGAATATTTGTGAAAGCGTGTGGACCGTTTCATCGAAAGTGAAATCACGTGGGTTCTTTGGCAGAATATAGTTAGCGTAATTATCATGCTCTGCGGGTCTAAGTTTGCGGAGCAGGAGGCGAACCTTCCAACTATAATCTTGAATTGCAAAGTCGACCCTGAACAGGTCTTCACAGCGACGAAACCAAGCATCAAAGGTTATGCCAGCCAAGGGTTCATAGCAAAACTCGTTGATACTGCCAGCGATTCCGTCAACCGACTGTGGGACGCTCGACGCAGCCGGTGGAGCCAGAGATGTAGTTGATAGCCGTTCCGTAAGTACTTTTATGAGTTGCAGTTGTTGCTCAAACATTGCTTTGAGTTGTTCTGCATCCCATCCCCGTCGCCAAATATGTTAGGTTTCGATCATGCAGCGAGCAAATGATAATATGCGCAGATGGTAACGATATTCTATCCCCAGCTATGTTGCTTGATCCCGACTCCTAGTACGGCGAATAGTAAGAAGACGAAAACCTTGCACACAACTTTAATGATCCGAACAACACGCGATTAACAGGCGATTAACGGAAAAATGACAATGCATATATATATCCATAGTTTGACCTTGAAAAATGCCGGAAGTTCGTTAGCACACACAAAGATACAGAGTTTTTGGGGATATTGATATCCCCAACACCTCCCCTTGTGAAAAGTCAGTAACATGCTCGACGTGGGTCGACCTGGATACGTTCCGGCTGGCGGCGGCGTCGGTCTGTCCACCGCCTGGGAAGAAGTGCTGGATCAAGTGCTGAGCTGCCGGTCACACTCTCTTCTTTCGAAACTGCCTCAGCTTTCAGCTCAAAAGTATCGAGCAATATGTCCAACGGTACGGTACCCGAGCATACTGGAGTTTCCGGCGTGCTGTTAAAGCGGAGTTGGTTTTGATGTCTGGTCCAGGTGTCTTGACCAACTGACACGTCGTACATCACACTACCGCGTTTGCGCAGGATACGACCTGTAATCCACGCATCGTGTCCCGGGCGATAGTCACGGACAAGTACGGGCGTTCCCACCTTGAATGGAGCTCCAGCTGCCACCGGTATGGACCTTGACTCAGTAGACTGTGTTGGCAACATGGAAGAATGCACAGTTCTCAGCTTACGGCCCATGAGTGCCTCTGCAGGTGACTGGTGGTTCGCCAAAGCGTCATTCGGGGTCGTTCGGTACACAAACAGGAATCTCTGAAGGGCTTCGACGGATGTCTCCTCCCCTCGAGCTTTAAGCAAGGCTCTCTTGAATGTGTCGACGAACCTTTCTGCTTGACCGTTCGATTGTGGGTGGTACGGTGGTGAACGAACGTGTGTTATAGCATGTCGAGTGCAAAAGTCGCGGAACTCAGCGGAGGTGAACTGCGAACCATTGTCTGAGACGATGGACTCCGGTAAGCCATGCTGACTGAAAATGTTGGATAACACACGCAGCGTACTAGATGTTGTTGGAGATGACACCGGAATGATTTCTGGCCACTTGGAAAAAGCGTCAATCAAAACCAAATAGGAAGTGCCACGTATCGGTCCTGCGTAATCAATGTGGACCCGAGACCAAGGCTTCTCAGGTCGCGGCCAGGGAACCGGTGGTTGATGTGGCGGGTTCTTGGCAGCTTGTTGGCATCTGGAGCAGCGTTTTACAAAATCAGTGATGTGCTGGTCCATGTGCGGCCAGTATGCGTAACTGCGAGCTATTGACTTCATGCGGTTTATTCCTGGATGCCAAGAATGGAACTGACGGAGGACCCGATGGCGTAAAGATTGAGGAATCACGACGCGGTCTCCAAACATTGGGCAATTGTTTACGACCGACAATGGATCTCGGCAATGAAGGAGCTGTCGAAGGCAATCATCTTTGAGGTTCGGAGGCCATCGAGAATTCACGAACTGGATCGCCTTCTGAAGCGTCGGATCAGCCATGGTGGCTTGTTGAACCTCTGTCACTGTCACGGGTAATGCACGAACAGACTGGACCAACTGGAGGCCGGCTGCGTCCTCGAAAGCAACCTGCGCAATAACCGTGTCTTCTCCGTGAGTTGGCTGATTGCTGATCAGGCGAGATAATGCATCGGCCTGACCGAAGTCGGTGGTGCGACGATATTGAATATCAAAGTCGTAGCCCAGCATAATAAGCGCCCATCTTTGAAGGCGGTTGGCAGAATGTGCGGGAACACCTTTCTTTGAACCGAAAATAGACAGCAAAGGTTTATGATCGGTAAGTAGGGTGAAACGGCGACCGTACAACAACTTGTGGAAACGCCGGACGGCGAACACCAAGGCCAAAGCTTCTTTCTCTATCTGTCCATAACGCTGTTCTGCTGGCGTTAGTGATTTCGACGCGTGCATGATGGCCTTCTCCGATCCGTCTGGGAAGACGTGCAGAATGACGGCACCGACTCCAAAAGTAGAGGCATCAGCTGCCACGACGATCGGTAGCTTTGGGTCGTAGTGGGTCAGTAGCAGATCGGAACTGAGCATCGCCTTTAGCCAGCAGAATGCTTCCTCGAATTCTTCTTACCAACGCCAGGGGACGTCCTTTCCAAGCAATTGATTTAGTGGGGGTCGAATGTCGTGTAGTGAAGGCAAGATTGCCGAGTAATAGCCGATTAACCCCAAAAAGGAACGTAATGATGGGACATCCTTAGGAGGTGGCATCTGCTGTATAGCTCGAACGTTCTCCGGGTCGGGATGACGACCAGAGGCGTCGAAGATGAAACCAAGATACTTCACGGTTGTCAAGAAGAATTGACACTTCTCAGGACGGAGGCGGAGGCCATTGTCCTGAATGCGCAGCAAGACGGCATTGATCCGATCAAGAAGCTCTTCGGGTGAAACAGCGACGATCAGTACGTCGTCCAGGTATGCGACCACACCTGGAATGCCAGAAAGGATGGTGTCCATCAACTGTTGGAAAATTTCTGGGGCGGTTTTGACGCCAAACGGTAGGCGGTTGTATTGATACAGCCCGCAGTGTGTTTGGTTGTCAACATTGGGCGTGATTATGGTGCGACTTCAACTTGAATGTACGCTTCAGCAAGGTCGATCTTCGCGAAGAACTTCCCACCGTTCAGATCGTCGGGCACTGGCAGTGGATAGTGGTGTTGCTGGAGAGCTGCATTTAGGCCGGTCGAGGAATCGGCACATATGCGGATGTCACCGTTGGGTTTCTTCACCACGACGATCGGCGCTGCACAGGCGGAGTAGGATACAGGGGACAGAACGCCTTGTTGTTCTAGCCGTTGAAGTTCGGCATCTACCATTGGGAGGGAAGCGTACAGGACTGGTCTCGTTGGACGGAAGACTGGCATAGCACCTGGCAGGAGGTGAAGGACTGCTTGTGTTGCAGTGCACTGACCGAGACCGGATTAGAAAGCAACTGGAAGTCGCTTGATAAAGTCGGATGCATGATCTGGATGCGCCCTGGGAGACTGAACTGTATTGCAAATGACACTGATTGGAATGTCGGCACTGGAGCTCACCGGAAAGTTGTAGCTCTCTACCGCAGGCACTGGTAGCAGTTCGAGCGGCTTGTCTGATCGGCAGTTGCCGAGCGTGCGCCAAAGCTTTTCCGAAATGATGACAATGTCCGACGCAGTGTCCAAATGCACATGGACTGGATGACCATTAACGGTGACTGTGAGTTCTTTCGGTGACCTGAGGTGTTGATCTGGAAAGTAGCCATCAGAAAGAGAGAAGGGCCAACAGGGTTCGACTTCCGTTTTGGATGGACGCGTGATGACGGCTTTGAAACACCAGAGGCCGTATGCATCCGTGACCAACAATACCCATCTTTGTGTCCCACGGACTTACATTGGTGGCACCAATGTTGCTTGTAGGGACAGAACCTGACGAATTGCCGGGCTCCACAGTGCCAACATTGTGAGGGTGGTGTCTTCTTTGGGCCTTTGTTTTGCCTCGGATCAGAATACTGTGAGGTCGACTTGGTCGGGCCGGACTTGACAGCGCCGGGCTGTTGCGTAGCCTGATGGATTGCATGAACTTCGGAACCGCCATGACCCCCAAGTTGGGCCATCGCGGTGTCATGCTTCAGGTTGAGCAATCCTTGTCATTCCAATGTGATGGCCTGCAGCGTCATTGATGGGTCCTGCTCGATGCGGCTGAGGAGTCGGGTACGGATTTCTGCATCCTTCGGGGATTGTAGATCGCATATGAAAACCAGCGACTTGAACTGATCTTCCGTTAACGATCCGAGTTTGAACCGTTCGTATTCCCGATTCACGATGCCAGAATATGTGAGAAAGTCGTCTGCGTCACTTTTCACCAGCTTCAGGCATCGACAACGGATGTCGAAAAGTGACGTTTGCTCACCGGATATTTGTGAAAGCGTGTGGACCGGTTCATCAAAAGTGAAATCACGTAGGTTCTATAGCGGAATACAGTTAGCGTACTGCTCATGCTCTGTGGGTCCAAATTTGCGGAGCAGGCGGTGAAACTTCCTTTATCATCCTGAATTGAGAAGTCAATAATAATAATAATGTTTATTCCCAACTAGTGGGTGGCATACATTCAGGCATGATCATAAATTTACAGTCAGAATAAGAGCATGACTGGAGGGGTTTGTGGGTACTGGGAATTCCGTGGAACAGGGACGGCGACATAAAGAGTGGTCATTATAATAAGTAGACTTTGTCTTGCCTGAGGCGGCATGGGCAGGGAACTAAAATTACAAGGGCTCTTTCTTTCTTATGGGGAACATATCAGATGAGACAAAGTACGATCATTAAGATTTGAAAGTGGCGGGCAAAAACAATACGAGGGAGGGCATAGCGAGAGGATTCCTGCCTGGTGCGTGATAAAAATAATAAAAGAAAAACTTCAACCTGCAGGAAAAGTGGAACTAGAATAACGGATCAGGAGAGGCAGCAGAACTGGCACGATCTGACCGGCTGATTTGAACTAAAGCCTAAAACCAATGAACAGGTCTTCATAGCGATGAAACAAAGCATCAAACGTTATGCCAGCCGAGGGTTCGTAGCAAAACTCGTTGACACTGCCAGCGATTCTGTCAACCGACTGTGGGATGTCCGACGCGGCCAGTGAAGCCAAAATTGTAGTCGATAGTCGCTCCGTATGTACTTTTATGAATTGCAGCTCTTGCTCAAACATTGCTCTGAGTTGTTCTGCCTCGATCTCGCGTCGCCAAATATGTCACGTTTTGATCACGCAGCGAGCAACAATAATATGCGCGGACTGTAACGATATTTTATCCCTAGCTATGTTGCCGGATCCCGACCACTAGTGCAGCGGAATAGTAAAAAGACTGAACCTCGGATACAGCTCCGAACAACAGGCGATTATCAGGCGATAACGGAGAAATGACAATGCATATATTCATAGTCTGACCTTGAAAAATGCCGGAACTTCGTTAGCACACACAAATGTACAAAGTTTTTGGTGATACTGATATCCTCAACAATCTCCACACTCCGTCAGGTGCTTGAGCAGCGCCATACGTACAAACGACCCACAATTTTAGTACCCTTGGATTTTGAAGGCGCATTCGAATCTGTTGGCCGGTCTGTTCTCCTTGACACGCTTGATCATGAAGGATTGTCTCATAAGTCTGTGAACATTATAAGTTCTTTGTATTCTCAGGCTTCCGGACGAGTGGGTGTATACGGAGAGCTCTCCAGAAGCTTCCGTACACAAAGCGGTGTCCGTCAGGGGTGTCCACCCTCTCCATTCTTATTTAATTGTGCGATCAAAGAGATAATGAGACGAACGGTGGAAGGTCTTCAAAACCCCGGCGTTCAAATAGCCTGTGACAAAAAACCTGTCAGTCTGAAGGGACGTATTCTTCAGGCTACAGTGGTGACTGTTTTGTTGTATGGCTGTGAGGCATGAACTGTTCAATCAGCAAAACTGAGACATATTCAGGTGTTGGACAATCGTTGTCTCAGGACCGTAGCTCCTGTGGGTTGGTGTCGGAGAATCAGCAACCAGGCAATTAGAAGGCCAGTGTTCGGTTGTGCAGCGGGAACTTTTATTGATGAATGGAAGCACCAGAGGCTGCGTTGGTTAGGACATGTGTTGCGTATTCCGAGCTATCGGTTGCCGAAGATGGTGCTGTTTTCCATGTCCATGGAGGATGCAGAGGGGCATTAAAGAGATTACGAAACGTTTGGAAGCTGTCAGTGCTACTCGTCTACCAGGGTGGGGACCTCGTGATTCCCACTGCGCCTGGTGGGAGACGCTGCAAGATGTGGTTGCCAACCGATGTCGATGGCGTTTGTGCTGTCAGTTTCTATCCAGATTGCCTGAATGAGTGTCTGGAGGTGTAGGCACCTCGGAATGATTGTAGCAAGCTAGCACTAAGTGCATCCTTATCCACACTTATCCTTTTCTTCACCATTTGGCTTTCAAATAAATCACGGTTGCACGGCTGCGAAGCATCAGTGTTGCACACTGATATCGTGCTGTCCGTGACGATGATGACAGTTCAACCTCCACAAAGGTGCCGTTTACACCACCAATAGGTCTGGTGATTCGGTTTCGGCTAAGGACCGTCGCAACGACGGAGAAAAATAAACTCACAGGTACATCAATCGCCGTATGCGTAATGTCATCAAGGAAGACGACATGTTGTCTGCCACACGGATCTATCGTGCGAATCAAGCTTGCCCTGGAAACGCTGCACCAGCTTTGGACATTTTGTTAGATACTTTTGCGTCACCCTCCACACACGCGCCCCCCGCACAAACAGATAAACCCACAGTCGAATCCATATGGACATCAAGAGGCGGTCCAGCTGTAACCCAAAACCAATTGTGCCAATGCAGGTGAATCCACA
Organism: Opisthorchis felineus; assembly: GCA_004794785.1. NCBI lineage: Eukaryota > Metazoa > Platyhelminthes > Trematoda > Opisthorchiida > Opisthorchiidae > Opisthorchis > Opisthorchis felineus. The sequence goes on along the minus strand of SJOL01008347.1, from coordinate 922,722 downwards.
CCTCAAAACTTATATACATTTTGAAAAGAGAGGTGTTAGGACAGTCAGGTCCTAACGAACAATGCGACCTTTTGTAGTATTTTACTAAGGTTTAATTCTTTCTCTGTTGTAGCCAACTGAGACAGCACTCTCTTCTTCCATTGGTTCATTCTTAATATAAACTATTTTTATCCGGTCTCCTCTATCTTCTTCCCTTGGATTCCTCACTCAAACACTTAGACTATCAAACGCGACAGAATAGGTTCCCTCCAGCTCCTGAATAATCTAGCTACCACAGAGTTACAACAGGATGTCAAGCAATGACTCGGCAGCGAAACTTTAAAGCCTTTACCAGCAAACTCAGCCGCGCTAGCCCTTGCCACCCCATGGGGGGAGACCCCGAGACTGAACACATCAAGAGGTAGAGACATTGTCAGACACGGCCCAGTCACACGCTCGGTGGCGCGCCTGCATCGAGGCTGCTGCCTTCACTGTACGGCTTTCTCTCCTGGTATCCTGAGCAAAAAACCACACTAACAATTCAGTATTCAAGCATCAATTATATCAGCTACCATTTTCAATTCGTAGCTATCTGCCCATGCCTCTCCAAATCACTGGTCAACAAAACTGCGGTGGCTACAACCACTGTATAGCAAGTACGAGGGTTTTTAGCTGAAGAGGATGATAATCATTTGAGAACCAAGTTAACAGGTGCCTCTTAGGATGTTGGAAGCCCGCGTTGGTGAACTAATAATTGAAACCAGAGAAGTTAATACGCCCATAATCATTTTCACAGCGAGGGCTGAGAAAATACTTTAGAAAAATATGACGGGTTGAGGTGTTCCAAGTTCCTATGCGGGCATTCCAGTCACCAGCGACTATAGGTATGTTGCGGGTTCCTCATGGATGACCTGACAGCCTGACCCCGATATATCCGAAATGAAGGGGAAACCAAAGATATGGTGCTTCAACTGTGGTTTGCATATCCAAAGAGGGTTCAACTATCCCGGTGGACTGGTGGAAGGCGTAATCACTTCTCGAATTGGGAATTCCAGAGCATCTCCAGGTAACTTCAGTCATTAGTGGCACCGAAGTGATATCAGTTTGTCTAACAAGGCTAGAGCGTACAATGCTGTGGTCCTGTCTGTCTTACCTTATGGATCAGGGGCATGGCCACAGCATACAGGCACTCTATTATTGACCATCGGTTCTCCCGAAACACTGCGCGGTTTTCCAGAAATGTCGCTCTCGATATATCAGCTGGTCACACTCCACAGAGTAAGCTGACTAGGCGATGACTTTTGTACGCCAGAGGACCGTGATCCAGTTGCAGTGCGTCTATGATTTAGCAACAAAACATAAAAGCTACACTACTTAAACCAGCGACTGGTTACTGCCACCTCCCCTGATGGGCACTCCGGGGAGAACCAAATCAACAACTCGGTAATCTCGGCAGATATGGCTTCGTCACGAAGCCCACGCGGTAGTGCACCAAAACACTCACTGTGTACCTCTCATTCCCTGCCAAACCACCAGAATGTATAGGGCCGTTTCCCCCAGCTGGTGGTGCCCACTCTCTTATTCTGCTTAGCCTGCGCAAAGGAAGCTGTAGCCGCTGGAACGACTGCAGTTTGGTACACAGAGTTTTGGCTAAAAATTGAACTACATATAAGCAAGTCATGCCTTGTTATCTTGCGGACAGCTGCTCGGAGCGTAACAAAAAACACTTTATGATGTGATTCTCGGAAATGAGCATCGGTGTGTATAAAGATACGATGATGTTGACTAGTGCGCTTTTGAAAGTTGGCAATGCAGTTCTTGCACTGATCGTTTTCGATGGCAATAGCTAGGTGAACAAGCAACACTATATCGACCAGAGCTGTCTTGTAGACCACTATGATAGGAGCGGAAGAAATTTCCGGGTTTGGGAATCTGAATTCTACGGTAAATGCGTCTGTGGACATACAGTAAATAGCGGCCGCACTAACGTGGATGGCATGATTGGTAGTAGATTGGTAGTAGACAGATGGTATAGAAGCCGACGGGGAGAGATATCGTTTTGGTCTATGGATCCTTGGAACCAACGCCACACGCTCGCTGATGACGCCGATCGGAATCAGGTTGTCGGCAACTTCCCTAAATAAATAAATAATCAACACTCGAGTGTGTGGAGCAGTTGAGCGCGTGGGAAACGAGCAACTGCTTTTGAGAATTAGAAAAATATGGCATCTGATATGAGTCAGTCGTCCTTAGCTTGGGCTAAGCTGTCTATAACTATGAGCATGTTTGTCACGCAAGACCGGTTTGAGGTGAATTCGTGTTCCACTGTGGACATTAAGCTGAGATGCTTTGAGATGGCGCGCTTTAGAATGCGTTTCTTCCCCTTGCATGGTACGCTAGCGAGGCTAATAGGACTGTAGCTGGCGGGCGATACGCGGCAACCAAGTTTGTAGATTGGTGTGGCAGTCGTTTCATTCTAAGCAGAGGGTTGGCTGCCCTCGTCAAGTGGGTGGCGAGAAACGAGACAGACATGCTTTTTCAGCGTGAGAGACGTTTTCTTCTGGATCGTTCGTTTGGCCTCGTTCGGCCTCAAAGCGCTAAACGGGTTTGTCTTGCGCAAGAGTTGACGAACGTCCTCCCCCGTGAAGATCAGGTTGGAGGTCGATCGTAGTTACGACTTTAGATATGTCTTCAGATGCCGCCAGTCTGTCACTCGTGGTTTCCGCTTTTCTGTCCCTCATTGAGATGGCGGTTGGCTAATATCCTCAGTGGTGTCTCATTTACTTAAACAGTGCATTTTTGTTTTTCTGGGTGAAGTATAATATCCTGGCTTGTTTTGATATATTCCATTGACGGATTCCTGCTTTGCAGTGGTTCCACATTTTGCGAAGTATTAACTCATTGTCTCTGTCTCTTGTAGTTATCTTTTTAAAAAAATTTGGGGCCTCTTTCCCAGGAGACGCCGAATCTTTTTAGGTTGCCTTCGATGCACCCAACTGCTCGCTGGTCTTTTGGGACGAACACCGCGTCAGCCCCATTAATTTTCTGGAAGGTGGTCATTTATAACTTCTCCACTGAATCTAGTCCCGGATTAAATTGGTCAAGAAAGGTACGCATTCGGAACCATAGTCTTTTGGGTCAGGGCGCCGCAGCCGGCTGCAAGTGTGGAGGATTTCTCGCTGCTTTCCTACATTGCAGTCTTCGACTTGGCTGAGATGTCGCCATCAATGTGTGGTCAGTAAGCGAGGCTACAGGCAATTGCTTTCATCCGATTATTCCCCGGATGCGGTGAGTGGATCTGTTTCAGGACCAGGAGGCGTAAGTGGTATGGCACCACAACTTTTCCAAACATGAGGCAGTCGCCAGCGATTGAAAAGGAATCCCGACGGCAGTAACGAGGTTGGAGACCGTCGTCCAGGGATTTTGTCGGCCAATGTGTCCTGAGGAAATGGATCGTCTGTTCCAGTGTCCGATCAGCCAAAGTCTTACGCTGCATACCCGGCACAGTCACCGGTGAGGCATGGACTGTTTTGAGCAGCTTCTGGCTGGGGTGGTCATCGATGGACATGAAAGTGAAAACGAATGCCTCTTCTGGGACAATATGGTTGCCGATCATATGTGAGGGCCGAAATTTTCTGTGCGGCGATACAGGATGTCGAAATCGCGGCGGAGAAGGGTGCACGCCTAACGTTGCAGACGACTCGCCGAATAGATAGGGCGCCAGATTTTGAGCCAGAAATTGACAGTAGGGGTCTGTGATCAGTCATAATAGTGCTGCAACGGCCGCATATCATCCTGTGAAAGCAACGGACGGCAAAACTTCCGTCAATGCCTCTTTCTTAATTCGATCATGGCGTTGTTCCGCTGGGGTTAACGACCTGGATGCATGCATGACCGCCTTCCCAGTTCCTTTCGGGAATGCATGAGAAATGAGGGTACCAATACTGTAAACGGAGGCATCAGCTGCCTTCACTATCGGCAGTTTGGGATCGTAGTGTGTCAGTACCAGTTCGGAGCTGAGCATGGACTTGGGCCGGAAGATATAAACTTCACATCCTTCTGACCAAACCATGTCACATCCTTTTTCAGAAGGAGATTAGGCGGTGGCCGGACACTGCAGTGCGAGCAGGAGGGCTGGATAGTAGCTGATGAGACCCAAGATAGAGCGTAGCATAGTAGTATCCCTGAGAGCCGGCATCTGTTGAATTGCCCGTATGTTCTCAGGATAAAGGTGTCGCCCGGAGTCCCCAAAGATGAACCCGAGACACTTAAGGGCTGTCATGAAGAAGTCACTTTTCAGGAGGGAGGTGAAGGTCACTGTCCTGTTGAAACACCATATCGATTCGCGTGCGAGGTTCACCGGGAGAGGCGGCGACAATCAGCACGCCGTTAAGGGATGCGGCCGCACCTGGTTTGTTAGGAAGGATCGTGTCCATCAGCTGTTGCAAAATCTCAGGGACGCTACAACGCCAAATGGTAGATGATTATATTCGTATAGACGCCGGTGCATGCTAATGATCAGTAAAGACCAGGACTCCGGCGCAAATTAAATTTGAAAGTATGCGTCGGCCGGGTCAAGTTAGGCGGAACAACTGTCATCGATCATGCTAATTGCCAAATCATCGGGCACCAGCAGTCGATGGTGATGGTGCTGCTCAAGAGCTGAATTGAGGCCGGTTCGGAGGTCAGCACAAACGCGGGTTGAGCCATTGACTTCTTCACCACTGCTCATGCTGAGGACGGGGGAGAGGACGCGTTGTTGCTCGAGGCGCTGGAGTTCGGCGTTGACCTGTGGTAAGGAGGCATAAGGAACCGGTCTCTCGGGGTGCAATACCAGGGTAGCTTCCGGTCGAAGTCGAAGGGCTTCTTGTGTGGTGCAACAGTGACCAAGGCAAGGCTAGAACACAGCGAAGCGACAAATAATAGCACCGGGCTCATCTGAAGCGGCAACTGGACGATCGATCGCAGTGCAGGCGGAAATGATTGGGATATCTGCCAAACCATGACGGTCAAACCAGTCATGGCCAGAGAGATACATATCGGCAGATGTCACATAACACGACCCAGTGAATATCGTTCCCTTGAATGAGACGCAGCAATGCAGTTTACTAAGAAGCCACAGCTCAACACCATAGATGGTGGTAGCAGTTGCGGAGGACCGGTAGACTGGGGGTCACCCTAGCGTGTGCCAAAACTTCTCCGATATAATAGTGATGTCCGAAGCATTGTCCAACTGAAGGCGGACCGGAAGGCCATCAGCAAAAACACTGAGGAATTTCCGGTGGGACGGGGCCCTGACTGGAAACGTCGCCAGCAGGTTCAAGGTGGACCCTACCGTTATGGAAGGAGTTAGGAGGCCTTGTTGCTGAATGAAGGCACCGTGGGATTATTGCATTAGCTTACCGGACATTATCCGGCATTGTGATCCACCGGCTTGCATTTTCGTAACCAGTGCTGCTTGTAGGGGCACAGTCTGGCAGAGTGCTAAGTCCCGGAGTTTCAGCAAGGGGAAGACTGTTTCTTTTGTACATGCTTTAGACTGTATCAGGTAGTGTCAGAACGCGACGGACCAGACGAACACGGGCCAGAGATGAGAGAACCGGGGGGGGTTGGAAACCTAGCGAAACGCATGAACTTCTAAACCACGTTGACTCCCAGATTAGACGAAATTGGTGTCCTGTTGTAGGTTGGTCAACCATTGGTACTCGTTAGCGTTGGCACTGAGCGTCAGCAAAAGATCTCGTTTAACACGGTTGAGTGGACGCCTGCGTATGTCCGCGAATCTGTGAAAATAGTGGCTGCGTACGTAAATGAGGGATTTGAATTAGTCACTTGTGAGCGACTTCAAGTTGAAACGTTTGCATTAAAGCGTAATGATGCCAGCGTGCGTCAAATAGTCGTCCGACTTGTTTATAATCAACTTTAAATAGCGGTATTGCGTATTGAACAGGGAGGACCGTTCTGCGAATGTCCGCATAAGAGTCTCGTTCGTGTTATCGAAAGACCTGTGGCGTGGGTTCTGCAGGATAATCGGATGGCAGTACTTGCCGAGCTCTGCCGGTCCAATTTACGAAGCAAGAGCCGGAATTTCCCCGCACTGTCCTGCGCATTCAGGTCGACTGGAAATACGTCATCGTAGCCCAGTGAACACATGGCCACCGGTGGCAAATGGTGGCCAAACGTGGCCAACCGCGGCCGATTCCCTTTACGCATACAGGCCAAATATATTAGCTTTTGCATAAAATCTTTCTGAAAACAAGGAGAACGGGATACGTTGCATGTTGGAGCCTTACATAAAAAGTCGTCTTTGAAACTGTTTCTTTTGAATGCACAACCTATTCAGTACGTGTGTGTGCATTGAGTGAGGTCACTGTCTAGCAGCAGCATTCGTCATCCGCTCACTCTCTTCTCCATTTCGTTGATTTTTGCGACGATCGTCGACCGGTGTAAAGTAAACGTACTGAACGCGGGTAATTGTTTTTGCTTGCCTGAGGTATCCTCAGAAGTATGAACGTGGTGCGGTGGAGAGAAAAATGCGTTATCATTTCAGAGAGTGTGAATTATGTTCTCGGGTCTTTTTAATCCGTGGAGGCAGCATTGTATGGGAGCACCGATACGGTAGTAATATTTCCGTCTCTAGAAAGCAACAGAGTTTAAAACTTTCTGCTTTGCATATGACCCGTTGTAATCACAGGTTTCAGTAGCACGGCCGTTTAAAGAAATTCCCCGGTATATATTTTCCCACCCTCCTTTTTGGTTCAATTACGTTGACTTTGCTAGGAGCGGAAGACGTGCATTTTTACAGACTTTCCGAGTATATATGAACCACGGGCATTTAGCAGATGTGGGGGCACATGGGCACTTGGATAGGTGTGCCGCATTTCCCTTTTTGCCATTTTTGGGTAAACTGAAGAAAGACGTTTCCAGGCCACGTAATCTCGCCGTTCAACTACAAAGACTTATTGCTGAACAGGCAACATCATTTTCCGCTGAGACGCTGGAATGACCGGCAAATGACTGTGGAAGGAAGTGCACCCGTTCCATCCGGTGGTTTATTCTTCCGCTCCGTGGCGTCCGCGCAAGGTATATTCTGTGGCGACTAGCCCGTTTTTCAGAAAACCTAATCTCAAGTTCTTATTCACTAGCGATGGAGGTCCAAAGAACTTTAGAACTTTTGCTTACTTGACGGATTTTTTCCCTCATCAGTTGAGCACGTCGGCGGCTGTAATTTTTCAAAAATAAATCTTGTATGTAGTTTGACTTACAGACATCGGTCGTCTGTGGTAGTGCCGCCACACCTGCGGACTATTGAACGAACTGACTGCTCTGGCAAGGAAACATGCAGTTCCAAAAGGTACGTACCCGATTCCTTAACCAAAATATCCTCCGCAATCTGGCTACGTTCTGAGGTACACTTTATTCCTATTCATCCTTAGGTGAACTGTGTACAGAAAGTGTCAAAGCCGATTCCTTCTGAAGTGAATCAATTTCACGCTTTTATTACCTGTCGGACCGTTTGAAAATGATAGACGTACGGCCGAAATATGCAGAAAAACGCCTCATTTCGTGTGCATCCACGCAACGAGTGCGGAAGTGCAACTTGGAAGAGATCAACAGAATGACATAAATGGAAGATTTGAATGTTTTCTTGATTAGATGGTTGGACGCGGAATTCAGCGAACAATAAGTGAGTACCCTCACCCCCACCAGCACCCCATTTATAAAGGTTGTTTTGAGGCCGAGTTGCTCTGAGCTCCTTGGTTGTTGAACAGATCAACAGCTACCTGATCAACAACCAATAAACTCACCCGAGCTACCAATATTTCAACACATTGCTCTGAGCTCCGTCTGTCAGTCAGGAAAACGCTACGTGCTTTTTCTGCCTACGGGTTCGCAGATCAACTAAATTGGTCAAAATGCAAAGATGAAAACCTATATTATGCACAGATTTACCAAGGCTAATAAATGGTGAGTAAATTGCTTTCGTACTCTGTGGCTACACACTCGATCGTCAGTGGATTTTATAGAGAAAAATTCAATCCTGGTTCAAGGACGCGTTTGATCGAAACCCGGGAAACCGGAAACTTTGAAGTCAGGTGTCCATTTTGAGGCCGATTGACGAAAAGCAATGGTGTTATTATATTATTAATAATACATTTGTATTTCGGTACTTATCTCGTTATCTTTTGACCATGCAGCTTGTTGTCGTAAGCACGACGCACTTGGTAACTAGGTACGGAGTTCGGTTGTAGTTCAGATACTGTGGAGCTAGGTGATGAGACCAAGTGCTATGGGACGCAGCCGGTTATCTGGTGCATATGCCTAAGCTAATTTAAGGCTGCAGTCGTTAGCCTCGTCTGGCTGCAATGGGTATTGAACTTTTTTTCAAACAAAAGCCAAAACGATTGCACTAAAAACTTTTGTTGCCACTTTGGTCGACTGCAGCCCCCGGTGGCGTGTTTACTAGGTGGCAGCGGAACCGTAGCTCGTACCTAACGCTGGCATACAATTAAACTCCGTTGTGCTAATCGCAATTCCGCCAACCTGGTGACTTGGTGCTGGAGCGGACGTAGAATTAGCTGTGAGAACCTTAATCTACGCAAGCATTTTCATGAGCTTAATCTGTTGTTAGAGCACTGCCTCTGCTTTTTCAAACCTCATCACTTCGTCGCCACAATGTCACAACCCGAACGGAAACGATCAACGGCTATACGCGACTTGACAACGGGCCCACAAGTCCCAAGCTATGACGCAATCCCAACCACTCATAGTGTAATGACCGTTTCGATTTCTTGAGCTACGAGCACCGAGGTTAGGAACCAAACCGGCAAAACTCCGAATGAGTGGTTACACAAATGTGCTGTATTATAAAAATAAAAGTAGTTACACGGATACAAAATTACAAACCTCAACGGTTTTCGACAAACAATGAGGTACTCCAAAGAGCAAGCAAAGCCGATATGTATCAACAGCCAACGGGTGACCGAAACCGGGTAGCAAATTGATGCAGTAAAACAAATCTATGGCTGAACCCAGTTTCGGTACAAAAATACTATATCTGAGGCGGTAAAAACGATCTGCATAGCAAGGAAAACAGAAGATAAAAAGGTCTTTGCCAAAGTGAAATATAGTTCAGTTATATCACAAACAAAAAAGGGCGGGTCATTTGAGTTGGTAACCGAGAAGGCAGTCATTCACGATGGGGGCAATTTTAAAGATATACAAAGTTGCAACACCTAGCGCACAGAGAAGACCAGATCTTCGGAGAAGAGCTTTTACTACCATAAACTAAGACAAAGTAAAGCAGGAGCAACGCCTAATACACATTTATTTTGAACTTTCATGGAAGACGATAAATGCGTCAGCACACACGCGACACAGCTGGCCAGATGGAGAGAGGCGCGGTCCCTTCAGAAAACCGCAACCTGGTGGAAATGGCACGAATATTCGAGAACCAAATTTAGGAAAATAAATGACAATAACTGAACAACTAAACGGTTTTGGAGAATTCCTATAGTCTCAACAACAGGGCATAGGGAGATAAAACCAGTGAGTTTGATGCCTAACGAACGGTGCAGAGACTGCAGCTAATGGGCATCCAATAAATCTTACCCCTATACCCACCACATAGTGCTCAGCTCCAGTGAATTCAGCACTATGAATGGTGCACAGCCGGCGGTGCAAGGAGAACAACAGGGTAATCAGCTCAGGAGCGGTGCATGCGCATGTATTCTTGCTACATCAGACGATAAAAGTCAATGCGAAGGCACGCATAGTGCAAACAGTTCAACCGCCACCGCTTTGACGCGGTGGTGGTGACCAAATGCTTAAATGGTCTCGCGATCTACATTGACTAGAGCCCTGTTATACTATGCTAATGATGCCAAATAAGTGTAGCCAGACAAAAACCAGCGGGCTCCCGTAACACGATTAACCGTACTACGTGGTGGTCTGAGGGTAAGTTCCTCCAGAGGAGGATACCTTAAGGCAAAGGCAACAGAATAGGGAAAAATAATCGTTTACTAAATAAGAAGGGTCTGTCCGCACTGTGGCTTTCGATGTCCGCATTCCCTGATTACTAATGACACAGACATCTCGCCGAAATTGTGGTCCCCTTCCTGTGTATCTGTGTTGTCTCCAATTCGGTCATACACGTCAAGCGGATTAGGACGAACCCAGATATCTCACGTTTTCCTTCGAGTATCTCGTGACCCAAATGCAGTGGCTTAACACACCAGTAGTGTGTGAGTTGCACACACCACAAGCGATAAGGGCGCCCTACTGGAGTGGATCCCAGTAAGCATCCATTTTGCGTTATGCAGTTGTTTGCTTCACTTAGGAATAATGCATGTCCATTCATCTGGTGAGCACACGTTTCGACACTTCTGAAGCTTGGAAAGCTCAGTTTGCTCAAGATCCGTCACCACTGCTTTGGCCGGCAGATAGAGCGGACATTGTTTATGCTGGGCGGTATGAATACTCAAGTTCGACGAACAACCACGAAAGAAGCACAGCTGGGTGGTAGATTCGGAATAGATGTTTGGCGTGCGAACAACGGCTTTATTTGTGTACCGAATACCGTGCATGCCCGGCCAGTACAAATTTTCAGCAAGCACGTTCACATCTAATTTGTACGAGGCCATCGATCGCTACCAGTGATGGATACACCTGGAACTCCGGGTCGTCAGTTAAAAATGGAAAGCCTAAATTATTGGTTGCTATTTTTTCAGCAGAATGCAACTTGCCAAAAGGTTAGCTCATTTCTAAAACAGAACGTCAAAGAATTCGTGACGAACACCTGTAACGATACAGCTGGCCATCTTCAGTTGTTCTGCCAGATTCCAGACATGCGACGGAGCCTTGAACAGTGCACTTGAAACACCAAATCCTAGGAAAAAGGCGATTGACTTGTCTCCCTCAGGCATCCCCCGGCTATTGGTTTTGACGGACTCTCATGTGCCCTGTTTAGAGATGGAGGTGAAATTAACAAGTGGTTTTCTAAAATGTTCGCCCCCATTTGTGTAAAGGAGACCACCCCAAGCAACCGGGTTGAGTCGATAGTGGTGCCGAATTTCATAAGGGGCACTCACTTTTAATGTGACAATTACACAGGAGTAAGCTTAACCCCCAATGTAACCAGAATGTTTACGTTGCTTACTTTACACCTGGCAAAGGTGCGTTAACACAGGACCCGAGAACAGGAGGCATGATTCCTGCCTGGATGGGGTCTGGTGGACAGAGTCTTTACAGAGAGTCAAGCGTTCGGGAGACGGCATGCACATAGGCCCCCTACATTTTTCGCGTTCGTTGATTTCAAGAATGTCTTCGATTCTGTCATCCCTTCAGTTCCTCTGAAATCGCGTGTTCATCACGGCATGCCCCAGAATTTCCTGAATTTCCGTCGCCGCTGATACCTGCATACCTGTGGACGCGAGCGCGTGGGAAGCTCCTTAGGGTGCTTTTCTACGGGTGACCGTGTCCAACAAGTGTATCAACTCTGCCCACCTCTGCTTGCTTTTATCCCTGATGAGATCCTGATGGAACCTTTGGGACGCCTCAAAAACACCGGTGTTCTGATTTCACTGAGCGAGAGCCTCGCAGATGTGGAACACGCAGATGGCATCGTTCTCATTTTTGAAAAGGTGCAGAGAGCATAAGCACTACTACAAACGATAAGCTAGAACATGAATCCCTAAGGCATGTGCCCTACACCCGCAACTTTAAGCCATGGTGCGAGATGTACAGGCTTTGAACTCGGCTAAGTGGGAGGTACATAGTGTTTGGAGCCCGCAAGTTTTGTGCTTTCATTCGCCGCTCATTCCACAACAAATAATGGTTAACCGCCCTGCCCGATCAGTTTGTAAAACTCATTCTGGAAGCCAAACCTGAACTCGCTTCGAGGTATCCATGCGCATGCTGTACTCCTGCGTGTTTGGTTTGCTCATTTACCAAGTCCTTGTCTTCGGCGTCGTCTTTACAACTATACCGCCTTAGCAGTTTGTCACTTGAGTAGGGTTCTTTAAGGCCGAGGGGCATTATGTTGAACCTAGGCCTTCCGCATCGCCCGACCTGCCGACGGGCTTACGCTGATAACTCCTGCCTCGAGTTTTGTTCTGAACTTCCCTATAAAATCAGCAACTCTAAGTGTAGCGTCCGGGCGGCTAAGGAGCTTGCACGACGGTTGCAGCCGTCGGACTAGGCGTGGTTACTGTTCAGTGTGCGGTAGGAACAGACGGTTAAAGGTAGTAGATGCAGTTTTCAGAACCCGATCTGTGAACAAATGGGTTAATGTACATCATGAATTAAGAACGCACATTCAACAACAGCGCAGGTTTTTGGGCGCGGGCAGCCAGATTGCGTAAAAAGACTGAGTACAGAGATGGCGGCCCAGGAGGCAGCCAATATTTTAGGGGGCAACGAAAACTGTCTGAAAATCAGATATCTGGTGAACTTCGCACAAACCAAATGTTCTATACTGTGTTTAGCCGAGAGCGCAAGGAAGTGGCACCTGCCGTGTGCCAAATCAAAACGCGCGCTAAGGCCTCCGTTAAAATTTCAAACACTATCGGATAAGATGAAACATAGAGGCAGTGCAGAAATGTGGCTTCCGGGAAAATTCTTGTTCGCGCCGTGGATGGCGCGCTCGTCTGCCATCCGAGGGGCTCCGAGTTTGGTCCCGGGCGACCTTCTTCTCCATGGGAGAAGACACTCGAACTTGGGTAGAGTTGACACAAAGCTGCAAGCTAGGACGGGCAGGCGACAAAATCTCATCATCAGTCGCTAGAGCATAATCAAACCTTAACCGGGATCACAAGCCCCATTACCAAGTGTCATGGAGGCAACACGGGGTTGCAATAAATAGGCGTAAGCCCTGCCACACAGAAGTAGTCGACCAAACAGGAAAAATAACCCCCGCTTGTAGTTGGTTCAATGGAGGGATTAGCACTGAAATTCTGCTCCTCCTGCCGGCACCTTGAAGCCGACAAAACTTTTCCATTTGCCCGTATTCTAACCTACGAAACCGGCTGCCCTCCGATATCCTTATTACATCATCTCATGTGGGCTTCCGGAGCACTGTCAAACCCTATCTTTCTGTTGAGGAAGCCAAACCACTTTTATTGTTGCAGCATTCGCCAGACACACTTTTCAGAAGGGCCCCCAAAACCCTCTATGCTACGCTGTCACCATAACTGTCCTATTGCCTGATATTAGCGTGTGCAGTTATTAGTGTGGACTGCGTAGCGTTAGCCCACACAGGGGTAGCCTCTCCCCCGACTGTTCTCGGCCAGCAAACCTTCTTTCATCTATCTCTTGTGCTTCCCACTTCCCAGGAGTGTAGCTGCATCTGCTTTCGGAAGCGCAGATCAGTTGCCGGGGGCGTTTAGAGCTTGCCATCGTTTCGCTTTTCATGTCCAACCCCGTTGACTCTGTCGTATTTCTTTTCACTCAACCTTGGGCCTGTCTACTCAGAATGCTGATGCTTCACTTGTTCAAACCAGGTTCCATACTTGTTCTAATGTTTTGCTTTAATGTCTAGTGTTCTGTTTTGTCCAGCTCTTACTAATGTAAATCAGAGCAAATCATAGTTTCCAACCTAGAGAGCCATACTAATTCCTCCGATCACGCGCATTGCACACCTAAAAATTCGTCGGTCTGTTGGCACGCAAATAATGAAATTATTATTTGGCCCACGTCCTATTCAGTCAAAAACAGATCATCGTAGTACGTCTCTGTTTGACAGTGTGGTTCACTTTAACGCTCCATCGTCATTTATCCACAAAGCGCACTTTGAAAATCCCATTGTCCCAGTGGTAGCTGCTATCTCGCTTGGCTCCTCCGCGACCTGACTGTTCCAGGTGGTGTTTGCTGTTTCCTCGTTCAAACTGACTGGGCTGTTTTACCGGCCGTTCCCCCGACAAGATAAAATATCTTGATGCTAGAGTTCACCGTTAATGCACAAACTGTAAATATGTCTGCATGGTGGCTTGCCACCTTTCAGATCTGGTAGCATGTATTAGGGATGAAAACTTCGTATGGTGGTTGGGTGAACTCTGCGGGGACGGTCACCTTGTTGCATTGCACCATGATGCGTTCGTTCGCAAAACACTCCTACAGGAGTATGAGTGCTTCGCCCATTGCCGGTGGTTCTGAGTTTGGCTTTTAATTCGCGAAATCCTATGTTGTCTGTCTGTACCTGCAGCTTTGGACTTGTCCCGGCTGTCATTTATTTAGGGGCGCCATGAGACATAAGCAAGGACAATCATTCCGCCTGTCAAAAAATGAATCGGGTAGCTTCAATATACCTTGCGACGCTGACGGCATATGTCAACTTGCAAATCTGTTTACAACTTCCTCTTGGTTGGGGCTGCACCACACCAAGTCCATCGCCCCAGCCAAACATTACATTCAAGCGCGTCTCTCCCACTCTCCAGAAAAAAGTGAGGGCTCCACTGTTGTTGCAATGCTGGCGTGGCTGAGTGACTGCTGACCCATACCCTTGCCTTCAGTTTCTCCCCCAAATGTTCACTTTACGTAGCGACTTCCATTTAAACTCGTCATTTTCTCTTATCCCACCTCATTATCATTCCTTATCTGTCTACTCCCTCTTATCACACTACCTGCCCCTCTGTACAGCGGAGTCCTTTTGATGGTGCTACAAACGAACCACAGAGCTCCTGTCTATCCCAGCCTGCAATTACCTCTACCAACTTGCCCAACGGTTGGTCTTCCAGATCGGCTAAACCCTTTACCTTCCCAAAATTACACACTACTCTTGCCCTTGTCCCACACCTGCAGTTCGACTGACGCTAGGTGCAGAGCAAGGGGCATCTGCTTTACTACAAATATTGGCCTCGTGCATCGCTATCTGGATGTACCCCATACCCGCCAAGCAGAAGTTGACTTATGTAGGTTTATACTATGCCTCTTGTACTATATTATTATTGTTACTATTTTGTTGGCAAGTTCGGCCAGTGCTCAATGGCTGGGTCATTCAGCACCAATCTTCCTCTATCTAGGATCATTTAGTGACATTCTCTCATCCAACTAACTGCAATAAACTTTGTTCCTTTCTCCATTAATGAATTTTGTGCTAGCTGATACTCCCGCGGACTCACAATGCCACACTGCTCCCATTTTTGTTCCCTCCTCTTCCCAATCATCTATCTCCGGCAGTGAGTGCCCCGAACGCTACCGACTTCTCGTAGCTTCCGCTTTACATCCACACGAATCTCCGACCGGGCGGATGCTCCCGAACTCCCACCTGCTACCATGAATAAGCCCGTTTACTTGGCTCCAACGGCCCCTTAGACAAGTTGGTTGTAATGTCCCGAAATATTCAAGTTGACTTAGCCATTTCTGTGTCCCACTGCTCTGTCAGATTACCCGGTCCATAAATTGAAATGTTTTATTTACGATGCTTATTCGGTGCTATGTGTTAGCAATACGTCTTCCTCCCGAAGAACTTGCACTTCTCTCTCCAATGCAAAACTACTACTAGTGGGCCCATCAAGTTTTACCGTACACCATACTTATGGGATGCGAGGTGTCATTTTTCTCTACAGAGAATTTCTTCACGTCACCATACTCGCTCACGCATTTTATTGCCCTGACCATCAGCTAAACTGTACAAATTTAACCATCTACAGAAAAGCTTTTCAGGTCCACTGCAGGTGAGGTGGCTTTATCGCTGAACTACTCGTACCACTCCTGCCTCGTTGGTTTTCACAGGTTACATAACGTATCATGTGATAAGCGTGACCCCTCGTCCTCGCATTCCTCCACTGTGTAGTTATCCACTACGTTCGAGTCACAACGATCCTATGATGCCACAATTTAGTGCCTTGTATTTTTTGGGCACAGAGGATGAAATGTTTTACGCTAAAAATTGTTCAGTTTCAATTAGATGTATTAGCCATATCGACAGTCGGTGGACGGGTGTTCTTGGTTTTTCTGCTGCTCAAAATATGGATAAATTTGTAGTGAACGTAATTTTTTCGTTTTTTATTTTCAGCTTCCATCGTCTTCGGTTGTCTTGGAATGAGGTTAGTGCATACTCGTGTTCCTTTGTTATTTGGAGACAGATAAATACTCCCGATGGTTATACGACAGCGCAGGACTGGTGCCCAACATTGATTTGGCGGTCTCAATTTTCAAGCACCTTGCACATAACGGGACGCAGGTGAGGTTCAAGAGACCTTTATAGAGGAAATTTGCAAGAGCAATCCCACTTTATGATTGTGAATGTTGGTCCCTCCGGTTTGGCCATCTTATATTTTTCCGAAAGTTTACTCGTCGGTGTGACTGCGGCAACAAATTACTATGTGAGTAGGGTCTTAATGGCGAATCCGAACTCTTAGAGCTGCTATTAGTACTTTGGTCTAACCAACTTGGTGTGCGTTCAAACTTATTCTTGAGCCGCTTGCCGTGATGCATGAATTGCGTCTTACAGATCATCAAACTGCTGCACATTTTCTTAAAACCACCTTCCTTGTTCATCAGATTGCAGCGTTTTCAAAGTTAATCAACCCACAATGCGCATAAATAACCGGCTCGAATGTGGTGTGCTGTGGGCGGGTGTATAGATACGAGATGCGGTGAAGGCGGTTCTCCTCAAGATATCTAAACAATTCTGGAGCCTAGGCGGCAATTATCCGGTAAAAAGCCACCTACCTTGTCGAGTTATCAAAATCAACCAAGCTCTGGAATATATATCTACTGCAGTTGGAGATAGTTTGCAGGAAGAATGACAACCTGCTAGTGAAACGTACTCGCTTCTTGATTGCTTGGAATAGCACAACTATACCATTTACGGGTAGCTTTAGCAGCTGACACTTCTGATGCCATTTTATCCTCGGCGAACTTCTTGATTTGACACCACACACTTGTCATCTTCTTGAACAGACTAAATAATTTACTGAGAGGCGTAAAATGCTGGCCTTTAGTTGGGGCAAGAATGACCTGCCTTTTTACGCCATCCGTCACAAGGAGGATGTGCAACCTGTATCCACATTGATTGGGATCAAGCAAAAAGGCAATCAAGACAAATGTGGTTTTACAGCCTATTTCTTCTGTGATATTAGCACCCGTCCGCACTTTTGAAGCTTCTCCGGGACTGAAGGACGCCTTATAACGATGGCCATTTGGCTACAGCTGCGGTTGGCCAGCGCTTCCAAGGGAGTGATCACTGCGTCGTTTCTTGCAACGCAGTCAGTTGTGGTCAAACTGTTCCTCTGAGTCCATCGCTGTTTCCTCTCCTCTCTCTGGATATTTTACAAGCTTCTTCGTCCATGATGGCTTCTCAGGATTTGGACGATTTCTTCCTCTCGACAAATATGCACCGCGTCTGTGACATCTTTTACCAAAACCTATTGACTGCCCTTCAACTTGTTTCTCCTGTAAAACGTTTTCCCTCCAGTATCTCCGGCCACGATAAGTTGTTAAAAACCTTGGATGCCAAAATATATCGGGCTAGCAGAGAATATCGGAAATCTCAGAATTTCTCATTACTAACTCTCATCACTAAACTCTTTACTGACCGAGAATCCTTGCGGGTATCTTTTGAACGCCGAGAAGAGAACACCGTTCTCAGAGCTCCTTCCTATACCAAATTACTCAGCCGACTGTTCCGTAGGCTTTGCATCCCAAACAATTACTCAATTGCTTGTTTACGTTTCACAGATGATGGCCCCATCACTGATCCTGTCACTATGGCAGACCATCTGAACGCTTACTTCGCCAGCTGCTACTTACCCATTCCTTCCAACTACAAACCCATACCCACCGCTGCATATCTCCCAACTCTCAAGGGTCAGGGTAACCACCAGACGCTCAGTAACGTAACCATCTCCCTAGCTGATGTTTCTTCCCTTCTTCTAAAGATTAAGGACTCTGTTGTGCCAGGGGCCGACGGACTTCCACCACGTGTTCTGAGCCAGGGCGGTCAAGATTTTAGAATTCTTGTATTAAATCTTTTTACCCACTCTTTAAACCATGGAATCGTCCTCTCCCAGTGAAAGAAATCTATAATCCACCCGCATTTCAAACCCGGATCTAGACAAACTCCTTCCAACTACAGGGCAATCCACCGTACCTCCCTCCTAGTGAGAAGCCTTGAACGTCTGGTCAAAGGTCTATTAACCAAGTTCCTCCTGGCTAATAATGCCATAGATGACCGACCGTATGGATTTCTGTCTCAAAGATCCGCCCGTGGCTGCCAGTTTCACTTCTTCGAGACTATCACTGCAGCCTGCGACGCTGGATACTCCACTGTAACAGTTTACTGGACATTCAAAAAGCCTTTGACCAGGTCCCCCATGAATCCCTGCTACAAAAACTTAGTACTGTTAGCATCACTGGAAGCTTAGTTCAGTGGTTTGCCTCCTACCTATCTGACGGGAAGTAAATAACACAAATCGGGGACATACAATCATCTTCACTATCGACCACCAGTGCAGTCATCCAAAGAAGTGTGCTAGGCCCCATCCGCTTCTTACTGAACATTAACGACGTCTTCGTCGCCATATCCCACGATAAGGTCTTCCTCTTCGCGGACGATATAAAAATCGCGTACGCATTTCACCCCACTGCACAAGCCCTTACCTTTCACCAGATTAAGCAAGACTTAGATTCACTGACTCGCTGGTCAAGCGACTCTGGCCTAAGCTTCTCCTCCACGCAATCCTGCATAACTTCCTACCGCTGCTCCCCCCCGGCCGATGCTTTCACAATTAATGGAAATCCTATCCCTCATTCCACGAAGATCAAAGATCTTGGCCTCAGATACTCTTGTAGGTTTAGCTTTTCCCACCAGGTGCAGTTCCAGGTTGCCCGAGCACGCAAGCTCAGTTTTTTAATACTACGCTCCTTTCACCTTCCAGACACAATGGCTGCAATTCTTAAGCTATGCTTACTACCAATCGTGGAATTCTGTCCCTCATCATCCTGCCTTTACGTTCAAAGTTGTAGGCTTGCAATTGAAAGCGTCCAGCGCTCATTCACGCAAAAGCTGTTTCCTCAGTCCAACCTTCTCTCTTACCGATCCCGACGTCAAATCCTAGGCCTTGAACCATTATGGCTCAGACGGCTTAAGATGAATCTAACTCTCCTACACCGTCTGCTGCACAAAAACGCTTTTATAGCAGAGGCTAGACTAAACATAAACTCTCGTCCTCGCTACAGACTCCGTAACTCCTGCAACCTCTTATTGTGCACCCCAGCCCTTACAAACCTAAGCCACCAATTCTTTCTAGTTTACTATGCTCGCATCTGGAACAGCCTTGCTGAGCAGCTGCGAAATATCACGCATCATCATATTTTTTCTCAGTCCGTGGACGAATTCCTTACCTGCGAAACTGCTACCGCCTTACTTAATACCCAACTGCCCCCAACCCCCTCTATGAATCGGGTCCAGTGCGCACTTGAGTTTCGCGAGGATACAGTTAGTGGGCAAGTAAAAGACCCTGTTATCATATCTTCCTAACCTCTTGACTTGCTTCAAGCCACTGTAGGACTTAAACACTTACTTGGTCTAAGTATGTTGTGTTACTGGCCTGGTTGTTTTTCTTTTTTTCCCCAGCCAACTTACACCTCCTTCAAGCCAAGTCCCTACCCCGGATTACTCAATCAGCTCTGTCTAGTGACCGGTGCTCTTAGACTAACTGTAACTGACAAAAACCAAACCAAAGTCAGCTTTTTTCTTCATTACTCTACGCCGATATATATATATATATATATCATATCCATTTGAGGATTTGCTCCACAGCTCACTAAACACTCACACACGCAACATCGCGGTACGCTTTTGCTTGGCATGGCAGCTCACATCAACGCTCAGTCACCGTTTAGCCATGGTGCACGCGCCCCGAAGATCACCATTTCAGTCCCAATGTCTCATTGGCAACTGTCATTTTACCTACCCCCTCCGCGACTTGCCTTTACCAGCGTCTGTTTGCTGTTTGCTTGTTCGACTTGACTGAGCTTTTTTACTGGCCTTGCTTCCCCCCCGACCGGAAAAAACTGGTAGCTGGAGTATTTTAATAATGCACAAACCGCATTTATGACTGCTTGGATGGTTTCCCACCCTGCAGATCTGGTAGCATGCACGAGGGATGAAAACCTCGTGTGGTGGACGGGTATGCCCTGCAGGGAGGGTCGCTCTGTTACGTTGCACCATGGTGCGTTCGTATACCCACCACCCCTCCAGTAGCATGGGTGCATCGCGCGTCGCTGGTGGTTCTGAGTCTGGCCTTTGAATTCAGGAAATTAAAAAAAGAGCACTGCTGTCTTCTGTTTCATGCTGCTGGTGTTGGACTCGCCACGGTCGAGTTATTTACCTGGCAACGCCATAAACTACAGATGAGAAAAAACCGGCCTTCCGTCTGTCAAAATAATAAAAAACAATATACCTGGGATAGCCTGAAGATACTATGCGATGCCCATGGCCTAGATGGACGTGCATAACTGTAGCTGCCTTCGCCAGAAACGCGGCTACACCGCACCAAAACCCACCTCGTCAACCAAACAAAAAAACACCTACCAGCTGCTCTAAGGAGTAAACACATACAACATAAATATGCAGAGACTCCAAACCCTCCACTACCAGCGTGCGAGGCTAGTTTCGAAAGTCTTTTTCACCATGCACAACTTTTAGACTGAAGCTGATAGTAGTGCTTCGGGGACTAGTGACCCTTCTCCTTGCGTTCACCTTGCATCCTAGATTGTCCCAGTATTGTCCAACTCACTATTAACCTCCATGAAATCTAGTCCACCTACTAAGAAGTTCCACCCACGCCAGTCCTAATGTGTTTGGAAGCAGCCTCTCTCCCTACTTACATCGTACGGTCCTATGTCTCAGGTAGTATAATAGCATAGATCGGAAGTCTAAGCTTGGCTCTGCTGACTAGACTACTGAGTGCAGATCCATCCTTATCCCCTCTCGTTTAACCACTTGTCGTCAGCACCCTTACTGTGACAAACGTTCCGTTTTTTCCTTAGAGGACTATATCCTGTCTGATGACTCCCATAACTCTCTAGGCCTTATTGGTCTCATCCCATCTCACCTTCTTCCCAAGCTTTGACCTGCTGTAATACGTGCTATGTACGTCCTGTTTTGCCGTTATCCACTCCACCCGATCAGTGCATTGCACCTTAAGGGATCCCCGACCGGACAAGAAAACACTACCTACGACATTACAATGGTCTTGCTCTCCCTGCGGAATCCCTTGGCCAACCCACATCCCACTGCTGACAGAACTGCACATCCCAGTCCAACTACCTCGATCACGACGTCCGTCACGGGGTTGCCCAGAAACTGAAGTATCTCAGTGCATTGACGGCACGCGCTGCCATACCCAGTTTGATAGCATACCCGCAACTGCTCACTTCCTACTTTGACTGCGCCCGCTTGCCCACTCGTCCCCTTACTTACAACCACAATAAAAAGCTTCATCTGGTCCCAGCAGCCCCCGGGAGGCGTTCATTCCAATATGCTGAACCTTCCATTGGATCTAAACATCTCGGTGTCTTTTACTTTGCACTCCTCACCAAGTTAGTTATTCTCCGTGCAGTTCGCGTCCCTTCTTGTGTGTTTGCGTGAACTCGTTCTCCCAAGGAACCTTTTACACCCGACCCCGCTCTAGTAGCAACACTAGTGTGTCTCTTCAGTTTCACTGCACGCTGTGATTCTGAGTTTCCTACTACCATTTATCCGTACCGCGTATTCCCCCACTTACGCTTTTCGTGACTCTGGCCATACGCCCAACAGCCTAAGGCTACGAAGCCTCAGTAACGGTTTTAGGCTTCAGTTCAAATCGGCCGGTCACATCGTGGCAGTTCTGCTGCCTCTCCTGATCCGTTATTCTGGTTCCACTTTTCCTGCAGATTGAAGTTTTTCTTTTATTATTTTTATCACGCACCAGGCAGGAAGCCTCTTGCTATGCCCTCCCTCGTACTGTTCTTGCCCGCCACTTTCAAATCTTAACGATAGTATCTTTCCTCATCCGATAGGTTCCCCATTTCGGTTCCCTGCCCATGCCGCCTCAGGCGTGACCAAGTCAACTTCGGGTAGTGCCCACTGAATATGTCGCCGTCCCTTTTCCACGAAATTCCTCGTAACCACAAACCCTACCAGTCATGCACTTATTCTGACTGTAACTTTATGATCATGCCTGAAGGTATGCTACCCACTAGTTGGGAATAAACAGTATTATTATTATAACGTGTTCGTCCGTACCTTCAATTCAGCATTTTATTCTCGTATTTTTGTAGCCTTTAACGAAGCTTTTCGGCCTTGGGCTGTGTGAAATTTTAAGCCCAAAAAGTTACATTAGATGCCTTCAAATTGTTCACCGTTTTTTCAAGGTATCCTTGACCATTTTGATTATTCTGCCTAATTCAGCCCGCAGTATTCTCTACACCCGAACATGGTGTGTTTGCTAAGTTTGTCAGAATAAGAGTCGGGACAGACGCCCTGGACACCTAGATTCAAGTACCGCGCGTTAAAGTCACCCAGTTTGGGGGCAAAAGCTCTCAGATTTGGGTCATGCAAAGAAGGTGAGTTTTGACGACACGATATACTGGGTGACCAGTCACTTCGTGACCGCGTTACCGCCATCTCGCACAAACAGCTATCAAAATTCTAAACTAGTCAGTTTACACGGACGGCTCATGGAGGCTATTTATGGATCAGAACGGGTTTCAAGTCTCTATCCAGCATTCATGGAGTCCTCCGAGCGGTTTGGTTAATGGAAGCAAGTCTGAGTAACGGGTTATTCTCAGCTAGGGTCTTAAACAATTGTGACAGTTCGGCAAGCTTCTTGAATACATCTCTTCGGGAATGGTATAGATAAACTTCCGGTGAAACCCAATTTTGCAAAAGAATTCTTGTAAGATCCTAGAAGCTTGGGTTCTCACGGGAAGATTGGAGCTACAGGAGAATACGCAGCTCGTATTGAGTAGGCATCGGGAACATACTGATAAGGGCAGTAGATGCCATGGTGAGAAATGGTTCTATTAACAAATGCGTAAAGAAACCACATGAATTATACCGAACGCACATTCAACCATAGCAGTAGGAGCAGAAAAAGGGGCAGTGAGGCAGCAGGGCTAACTGGAAGCAACAGCGAGCAAGCACCGAGTGATATTCAAACGTACTGATACCGGCAGTCGGGTGGTGTGGAGTGACCGTATACAGGGATAACGGGAAAGAAGTCAGTCAGTATATTCAGAAGGTAAGGAAAACTATCTGAAAATGGGCAGTGGGTGAATTAGGTACAAATAGAATGTTCCTGCTATATTTAGCTGAAGCAACAGCTCGTGTCACGTGTCAGATTGGAATTTGTGCTTAGGCCCTTTCGAAACAAACTATCAACAGAGACTATCGGGTAAGGTAATACAAAAATAGGACCTCTTGGGATGTCCATTTGGCGCAACTAGTAACGAACCACATTCGAGGGGTTCAGAGTTAGGCCCCGTTCTACGGGCGTTTCCGTCGGAGCAGACATTAAAACAGAAGTTCAGCTGACACGAAGTAGCAAGCAAATATGAACAGGGAAAAAATCTCAACATTTTAGCCAGTGTCAGCAAACCTCAAGCGGAGCGAAAACCACAGGGAACGAGCCATAGAGAAGCAAAAAGCCGTTATAATAAACGAGCGTAACTCATGCTACTCAGAACAACTGAGAAGGATAGCATCTGATCGACATTGACTCACAGGAGGAATTAGCAACTCTGGAGTCTTTTTGTTTGGTAACTTACCTGTACCTTCTACCGGGTTTGCCAGTTCGTCTGAGAATTGTACCTCTAAGGAGGAAAAAGAACATCCGCTACCTCCTCTGTGGCCATCTGCGGTTGGGCTGTAATAACTGAAGAGTAATTCTCCGGAAAGCGAAAGTATACCCATCGTGCGGAACCCATTTCCAAGAATTGCTGCCCCAATAACCTGAAGACTGATGTGAACCAGTGTAACCAAACAGTGGTGATTTGACGGGACATCAGAGATCTTGGAACCGGCATGCTCTGTAAATTTCACTAGCTTGAAATGAACTCCAGGAAACTGTACGACGTTTGGTCAGGCCAAAAATAACCTGAATGAGGATGGTGCTGCATAAAAGTATAAAACGGCCTACAAAACAAAACGGGCTAGCTAGTTCAGAAAGGTACCCGTCAAGAAGAGACGCAATTCAGTGCATTGAATATACACATCATATTCATTTTATCATCGTAATGAGCATTTGTACTTGCTATATTCTGGTGTCGGCCATTTTTACACAACAGGTACAAACCTACCTTTGTGAAATGACTGATCCTAACTTATACACAAAAAATTCTTCAAGACCGGCTAGCGCCGGAAGGAAATTATCCACAAAGACCTAGCACACGGTGGCATCCCTAAAACTTTTCAAATGGACGTAAAGGATCACAATTTTGATAGTTTTTTGGCACGCATTTTAATTCCGATGTACTTATTGGCTTTCTTCGCCCGACGGTTTCCTACTTTCTTTTTTGGCACTCATTAGTGCAACTGGTGTTTTTCTTAATGATTCGGTGCAATCTTCCTTCAGATACATTGCTCTGTTAAAAATGTTGCCTCTCTTAGCGCAGAATATTTTAGAAGCCTCCTTGTCGCAGTTCAGTACCGCCCGGATTTACGTCGATCTGACCACATAGGGAAATGAAACCATTCTTATTGTCAGCAGTAAACAGGGGGACATTAGAGATGTACAGTGCCATGGTTTCTGCCCGCACATGCGGAGCATCCGCTGCAAACAATAGCCACTATAATCGTAGTATATGTGCATGATTGCACGCATATCCCAGCCTGAGAGCTGATTCAATAACAACGACATTTTTGGCTCGAAGGGTGACCAAATGTAGGACTGCTCATGAAATAATTTCACACAGCAGTCCACTCAGGGTAACTCAGGACCTGGGGTTTACTGTATATGGTGAAGAAAGTCAGATTGTACGGCCTAAATATCGGGGTAGTAGATGCTCAGGAAAGATAAATCCAACACTATTAGGCAATTTTTGGTTCATGGAGTTTAGTGGAAGGTTTTCACAGTGAAAAGAATTTTCAAGGCCCGCGTGATATGAATTTCGATACAAAAGCATCGGCTATTTGCCGATCCTCAGAAGAACGCTCCAAGTTTATCTGAAACCACAGTTTGAAGGAAAGAAACGTTTACACAGTTTTGTCACCTGATGGCATCCGTCCGAAACCTTGATATCTCCGCAGACAGTCCCGGTTTTGCTAAATTTGTTAATTGGTACTGAAGGTCTACTTTAGGCACGGAATTCACTTTCTATGGCTGCTATGGCTCACCATTGCGATTACGTTTCATGTGCGTCATCCCCATTCTGATTGGCTGAATTCTCAACGGCGGGAACATCCGAAAATTGGGGCCCTGCTGGATGGAGGTTTGAGCTTGACCCTCGTCACGACAACAGCGAAACATATTAAGGTGGGAATCGATGAAACCTCAAATAGAGGCCTAATTTCCTGGTGTATTTGCGGCAGAGTCTTTCTTACTAGAAGCAATTTGGTATGCTGTCGTCCATTGTGACCATGAATATTAGTGTTAGACAATTCGACGGTTATTAGCCGGTGTAATTTGGCTAACAAAAAGTGAGTATTCTGGATAACGCAAAGTTGGCGCTTAGTGCTTCAGTTTTAGTGTCAGTCTTTCTCGATAAACGGCATGTAAAGGGTAGGCACGTGTTTATTATCCGGGGACCAAAATGCCACCTTTCAGGGCATGCCAACATGCGAATCGGTTTCTTTAGATATGGAAACCCGTTTTTCATGTTCTCCTTTATCAGTGACCGCTGTAATTATGGTTGATGACAACGGGACTACCGGCGCATCCTTCACAGTAAACGGATCAACGATAGTGTCTGCTGTTATGCCATAGAAGTATTCCTGCACAACCAGAGGAATCAAACCAGAGGACCCAAAAGGGCTAGTCAGCGCGTATGGCCTATGTGGACTTACTCTAAGCATTCCAAAAGCCACTGCGTTGAAGCACACACTGCTAAAAATGTGCGCCTGTAAAAGGGCCAAATGAGTAAACATAACTTTCATCAATCGCTCAAACGAGGCCGTCCTCTTTCAGGACGATTAGGCACACCTTCCCCCGTATTACGCGCATGGACTTCCAAATACTCTATGGGGCCTACGTCAGACCGCTTCTTGAATACGCCGACCAAGTTGTCTACTCAGGGCGCACGAAGGACGTAACCCTCACAGAGCGTGTCCAGCGAGCTGCTACGAAAATGGTTGCGGGCCTTAAATCCGTGGACTACGAAATGAGTCTCACGGCGCTTGACCTCTTTCCCTTCGAGTAGCGCCGCCTCCGAGGGGACCTAATTCTTACTTATGCCCTGTTTGAACAAGGCTTGGCCAACAGGTTTTTCACCGTTGAGCCAGCAAACACACGGCGGGGACATGGTAAGAAGATTTTCAAGCTAAGAGTGCACACTTTTATTAGGCAACATTTTTTCTCATTTCGTGTAGTAGCTGCGTGGAATAACCTTCCTCCATCAGTTGTCCACGCTCCTTCTAGAACCCATTTCAAAGCACTGCTAGACACTTTTCTATGCGAGTCCTCGTGCTGGCAAACATACTGCTCCGCGCTGAGAACTTAAAGAGCAGTGCTACACCCTTTTTTCGCTTGTGCCTTTCAGGTGAAAGACAACCGCAGAACGACAGGAACAAAACCGACCCGGGAAACTTGGGCAAAAGCCTCGATCCTGTATATCAATCCGTGAATCCGTGAGGCCCGAGGCACTAGATCGTCCGACCAATCTATGTATCCGAACCCGGTCGTTGTGTGGCTTGCTTTATTCATACCTAGTAGCAGTAGAAGAACGAAGCATTTTGTGGAACGGCAGACTTTGTGGAGCGAACTGTACGTACTTGTGGTTTCACACACTTCTGAACACAGCGTAAGAAGTTATACTTTACATGGCGTTGTTTTATGGCCACACTGCAATAACCAATGGCCCATAGATGAATACGAGGTTTGCATTGGCTGCCAAATTACAGTTTATTGCCGTCGTTGAAAATTAGGTACGATTCTGCGAAGTGGGCCAACCTACCAGTTAACCATGGTTACGAGGGACTCGCTGCTGTGCGTGTGGCCTCAGGCGACCAAAACACTTAACATGAGACGGCAAAGTTGCACTTTCCGGTCAGCCACACACCAGCGAAACACTAACGAGTCATTTGTACTTTGCTTCCAACTGCTCAGTCCTGCTACTAATGGCCCAAACACAGGTGAGCGACGAGGACGACTCAGCTTCCACTTAATGTACCCATTAGCTGATTGGACCTGGTTAATGGCTTCGTTGCCAGAGGTCACACTATGCTTGCGAGCCTGCTTCGCGCAGGCACTCAGGTCGGACAACCAATACTCGCTGATATATGACCAGTATTCTTGATTGCGGCTTCCAATGCCGGTGGCATAGACCTCAAACTCACTCACTTCCCTACAGCGCGCCATTCGCTTGGACCATGCAAACAAAACCCCCTCATCCAATTGATTCACTTTCCTAAGCTTATGGATCCTGGACTTGAAACATTGCAACACGTGAAATGAACAAAAAAATACAGCGGCTTTTGGCATCGCTGCCTTCAAGCTACTTAGTTGCGACTCATTGTTCTTATTATTATTATCACTATTATTATTATACTGCAATCGTCCTTCAAAATTCACGGGCAACATCATACGTGCAAAATGTTTGACTGCTATAGCGTAACAATCTTGTGACTGATTACGGACGAAGGTGTAAAAAACACTACGATTTAACCCATTGCAATCAATGACTACCACACGCCAGATGTGGCGACCACCTCTTTTACATTGATAAGGTAAGCCTGCTTGCACAACATCTCCGTACTTCTCGAACAAACCATGCAGTCGCACGGAGGTAAACTACAAAAAATTCAAACCACCGTCATCAAAAACAGATACAGCCATGGGTCCAAATGTGCACAAAGCCTATCAGATACTCTGCAGATCCCAAACAGGATTGCTCAAGAGGCGCAGATAATTTAGCATGACCCGAATATTATCACCCGTCGGGTCAATTCCATAGTTTTTCCGGACAGAGTCACGGATCTCCATGAACGACTTAAACCAACTGAACAAACCAGAAACCACGCCTCTCGTTTCTCAGCTAGATGGCGTTGATGGTGTAAACTTGCCGGTAGAACCTTTGCAGGTCGTGCAAACGATATATGTTGGAACTATTAAAGGCGACCACCCCTGAGAGGCACTATCGGCTGTCAAAATCAGCGTACAAGAAAACAAGGTTCACTGGGTGGTTATACGGATGACTAGCAACATACTGGCGATCCTGTGGGTTAAGGTGAGAGTGCGATCGTGCGTGCATTCACTTGTTCACAATGAACACGTAACCGACAGATTGCGCAAATATTGTGCCTAGACTCCCGCTGGAATTCACGCACTTTGAACTCATGTCCACTGAAGGAACGACACTGACAACAGAGGAGGTACTTTAGCATCTGCCTGGTTACCCTGTGTTGGTCCACCGATGCGTTTGTTGCATCTGCCAGACAGTGAATGACAATAGAAGCCTACTTGACAACATTCTAGATGCGATGGCTCTGGCATACTTGGCACTACACTTGCCGTGGTTGATGAATCACCAGACGCGTTCAGCATTACTTCGGGGAGACCCGGTCTGCACGAGAGACGGGCAAGTAATAAATAATTGTAGCTCCACACCTGCTCTTTTAATATCCTGACATGGCTTTGAAATCCTCACAGTCCAGTTAAGACCGCAATTTTGTAGCACTTGTAAACTGCTATTTTTCATGCTCAATATTATCTTTCTCCATGTCAATATCGGTCACGTTACTGTACAAAAGTTTGCTTCAGTGAAATACACAGCAACTCCCCGCTTCTTGGGTTCGAAGTGACTGCGTTTGTTGCCGAATGACTTTTGTGACGTTCCGTTGAATATCAGTGGCTGGTACTGATTCCTAACGTGAATAAAACATTCAGTTGCAAACACTGGACCTATCCATTCACATCATTGGATTAATACTGCGATCACCGGAGGCTTTGAATACTGGGAAAATAGAAGCTTCCCTTCTTGGTATAGTAGTTGAACGAAGTACGGACATGCGGAACTTCCTTCGGTGAACTGTAAGTAATGACTTCTTTGGATTGTTTTCCTCGTGGCACTATATCTGACTTACGTTGATAGTTATTTCTGCTCATTAGAGACTTCTTAAAGCCGTTAACCACTACTAGTTGTCAGCTCTACTCACCACGATGTTTCCGTGAGGACGGTTGGAAATTTTGTGAAGAACTTGCTCTTTCACGAACTCTCTCCTGTACTGGATTTGGAAATATTGTGAAAAAATACAATAACAATGATTGCGTCATCTTCTTTCGCTCAAGCTCAAAATATAGCACGCATTCGCGGCCTATGTCAGAAAAATTTTCCTGCCGTTAAAGCAGTTATCCCACCGGACATATCCAAGGGATTCGTCGCAGCCAGTAAGTTTGGCGGATTTTTCTGTGATAGCCAGGACATACACAATATGGGGCGAACGGCGAACGGAGTATCGTCTCCTCCGAGGAGACATAATACTTACTTATGCCCTGTTTGAACAAGGTTGAGCTAACAGGTTTTTCACCATTGACCCGACTAACACAAGAGACGTGCAATAACTGAATGGTGCGCAACTAGTTTCATAGACGTGTAGTCGTTCATGAAGCTGGGTAAGGAGTGCAGAACTTATGAGAAGAGGGTCCCAAAAACCGTGGTTTGGGCTTACGTGAATCCGTAGTTAGATCGTGTAAAAGCAGGTGATTAGTTTGTGCGCACTTGTAGGGGTGGGATTATTATGTTCTGGAGCGTGGTACAGCAAAAATGGGGCTAGACAGCCATCAGAGGCAGTTCTTGAAACGGTTCAGTAAAGCTCACTCGGTAAGTGAGAGCTACAAAGAAAGACAATTTATCAGTTAGGGGCCATTGTGAACAGTAGCATAGCGACTGTGGTTATGGATGGCTTTATGATATTATATGCCGCGCGAAAGGGGATTCTAACTAATCCAGAAAAGTGAGTAAGTCCAGGACTTATTGGTTTGAAGCATGCAGGAGCAAGAAACATGAGAAACACATGAAATGCGTGGTCGTGCTGCATGTTTGTACGGTGAGGTGGCCTCAGCATGGTGCAGTTACAGCCTAAGGGAAAGTGCAGGACTTTACAAAATGAACTGGCTCATAGGCGCCACACCGCGTACATTTGGTGGGTTTCTGTTAAGAACATGACAAACAAGAGATTCAGCTGAGTTTCGGGTGAGTCTACCGTCAAAACCGAATTAGTTTTCGAATGGGTGTATTTTGCGCGCCTCTGTTAACTTACATATGAGGCAGTGTTTTTTAATCTGTCGCTGCTCTACCGCAGTTGAATATGGGAAAGTTACAAGTTACGATCAGGACGACGGAGCTGTTGTTTCAGTTAAGCTACTGAGTCTAAGTGTTGGGAAGCAAAACTGGAGTAAAGTTAAGATTTGGTGGTCTAAAGTGGCAGATTAGACAGCATGTGACACGCTCACTTACTAAATCCTCGCTCAGGCTACACACTTGGATACACGTTTGAAGGCTCATGAGGTTCTTGAATGCTAGGGATCAACTCTATACAAACTGATCTTATGACTTCCATGTACACACTCCTCTTTAGCTTCAACTTCGCTGCGTCCAATAACGCGTATGATCAGTGATTTTTGTCATTGCAACCTCAGTGTACACATGGACCCTTCATTATCGATAAATGGACCAATAAAGCAAGTAATAAATTCGTCCTTATAACAGTAAGACATCTAAGCAATTTTACTGAAGATATAAAGAAGATTAAATAGAACATACATCCTTCATTTCAGATTCCTCATCGAGTGAAACTGATTTAAAGAAAACGAAACGGAGGGACTGCCCTTTTTGGCTGTACCTGTTCAATAAGTAAATCAAAACATTTCGTTAATGGTGATTCTATAATTTTCAAGCTCGGGCATGGCGGGGCGACAAAGCACATGCTTGTGAGTGCGAAGGGCAGTCGTTAGTGGTTGGATTAGTCCAGCATTCATAGTTGAGGCCCCACAATCGACGGCACGTATAGACACGGGTAGAGTAACTACTGCAAGTAGCCAAGGTAAGCGACAACGCGTACAGCTATCATGATAAAGTGCACCGATTGGTCATATATTCCGGCAATGTCGTTGCGCTTCATGACTTAATGGAGCTAATTGATGTCGTGGTTTCCAATGGGAAAGAACCCTCTCCGGGGCGATTCATACACAAGCCAACATCCTGATTGGTCAGTTGTGCACAAGCCCGGAAGCGCGCGCGTTCAAACTGCACAAGCCATGAAAAAACGAGTTAAATGGTTAAAGCGTATAAACCAAGAAAAAGATGGACTGTCAGTGCAAGCGAGAAAATAACATTAAACAATTTAAAGAATTTATTGCAAGAGATCTCTGCTTCTCCGCGTGAAATATGTACAAGCTGACGTCTGTAAAATGAATAAGTAAACCTAACATCATAAAACGTATCCACATACCTTAAAATGCCCTCCATCGACCTGCCTTTCTTCACACAACCTGTTTCTGTCTGCACACATCACTTCCTCCAATAAAAGTTTGGCAGGAACTCGACAGTTGTGTTTTCGGAAATCTCTCATTCAAGCTTAACTGTCGTCTTGGACATGTGTGCATATCGCACTCCGAACTTCGAGTTGCTTTAGTTGCTTTAGTTCACTGACAGAGGCAGTAGTGTCCCGTGAAAAAACGTGCTGACGGGGAAAGTCGAAATGATGTCAGACCACGTCTCCCGTATTTGAACCGCGAAAACGCCCACTGCTGCGCCCAAGCTCATCCCACTAGACCACCAAGCCACGAGGGTCCATTGGTGGAAACATCTGTTAAGCAGCTAAGCCGTCGGCTAAGCAGTTGTATGTTCGGGTGTGGATTGCGTGACTCGGTCCAGCCGATCAGTTGCTTGGGTTTGGCTTGTGCATGAATCGACTACCCACATTACCTGCTGACCAGTTGTGCATAACCGTGAATACATGCCATTCAAAGAGATGCATATTTGCACCAAAAATGCAGAATGCATCGGGTTATCTTCAAATACTATAGTGCGCGCAGGGGAAGCTTCCTAAAAAGACTGTTGTGTCAAAATTCGGCAAACAAACTAGTTTTTTGATCTAATTTGCTTAGTCTGCAGTGTGTACAGGGCCCAAAAGTTCGTCAGGTATCCAACTGTGTGGAATTTACATTGATTTTTTAATGGTATCTCCCACTTGAAGAACCCCATGCCCCGTTAGAATATGCTACGGTTTGATTTCGTGCTTTATCTGGCAAATGGGTAATTACATAGAAATCCGCGGTGGTCGGTGACTTAGAAAGTTTGGTCACCTAAACGAAATGCTATGAGCAACACAACACTGAGACGTGCAGTTGGAAGAGACTAGCTCTCCGTAAAATTCTCAAGTCCGAAAACCCCATTTTTTCGGCAAAGTTAATTTCAGTTTGCTTCCAGTGATCGGCCGACGTTCTGGGGTTCTTCAAGTAGTTTCCCTAACTAAAAAGATTTAGGCGCGCCATATCCTAAAGTTTAAAGGGTACTGGACACCAGGTAGCGACCACTGCTGCGGCAGCTACTACGACAGTCACATAGGCCCATATATCGGGTAGCATTCTGTCGTATTAAAACTCTCTCTCCCTAGCTTTTCAATTCTGTAGGACCTTATCAGTGGTACAGATGGCATATTATCATTTTTGTCCCCGTCCCGCCAATCTGAACACTAGAGCCTCGTGCTTTTTCTAAAATTCTGAGGAATTACGGTAGGCATCGCTGGTTACACTTGAAACGCTCAGCTAAGGAAACGCTGCGCTCCTATCCCTCAGATTATCAGGGGGATTCATTCAGAAACCGGATAATATTTTCAGGTCTACCAGATTCATGAGGTTCAACTTCGCGACAAATTCCACATAGCTGTTGACGTCATCAGGCGGCCGGCGAGTTTCATTGCATATGGCTTCGGCCTCGGGAACGACCGCACGATAAACTTGCCCCCCCAACATTCTTACCAAACGTCTATCAAATCAGACATGGGGTACTCCGTGCACCACAAAAGCTCAATACCCTTCCGTCCAAAAACATACACACACAGTGGCCAACTAACTGTGAAAGCCTCCAAGAAGACAGTTTTACAAGACCAACCCTGGTACACAGTTTCGTGCAAGAGTCAGAGGCCAGCAAAAAAAGAAAGAGCCCATGACCATTTACCCAATCTTATCCATTATCCCTCTCGTCCCTGATAATCTTACGCCCGGCTAAACCTGGTACTCCTGATGAAAAGCCGGACTGTTGGGGAGATAGAAAAGCAGCATTTAGCTCGCCTCGAGCACAATCGATTGTGCTGTTACTTCAACCGCTGCTGTTATGGCGGTGCCTTTGGTTTAGTTGCATGATCTATATCACCGATACTAGGCTTGATTACGAAATTTTCCACAGCTGGTTCCCTAAGACGTCCGACAAAACGTATGAATGAGTTTACATGTCATTCATTCACAGATGATGCTACTATCTAGAATTTCCTTGAAAATCGTGCACTTTTCAAGTGTTCACACTTTCTCACTGCGGGTGATTTTAAGGTCCTAAACAAAAGCTGAAATTCACGTACTTGTCTGGCCTCTGGTTTTGATGCAAAACATGTGTTCACTAACCCCCTTTTACTGGTTACAATGCAGTCAGCCTGAATTTGGTTTCCGAGGAACTTACCGCTTATCTGCCCTTGACCAAACTTTCGGATAAAAAGGTCTACGATTGACGAACGCCAACCCCTAGCCCCCACCGGTTCAGTGAACATGTCACATTGGCCGATAAATTGCCAGTCGTCTCCATAGGATTCCCTCTTCCTACCTCAACTCTCATACCTCAGCATGCCTTAATATTTTATGTGTCGGATACTCACTCCACCTCTACTCGAGTGCGACTGGGTGACTGTTTTTGTCAACAAATGACGCGGGAGGTTTCAGACGAACTTTTTCTTGAAGAACCACAGATAAGCTTAACGATTTACATTTAAATGACTAAGTTTTTACGCTAGAACTGTAGTAGTTGACTGGTAAGCTAGATTGAAATATTCTGGTGGCTGCCCATTCGCATGAAACAGGAGTGTGATCACACACCTTATGTCTCTTACTGGGAGATTTTATTTCACTTACGATTGATTACGGATTTTGATTTGACGGTTATAATTTTCTTTTTTCAAGCGGATTTGACAGTAAACTACGCTTTTGCCAACAAGAACAGAGTCCGTAACCATTGCGGGTTACAACAAAAACCCGTAGTCCCAAACAGGTGCAGTGGTTTTCGTATACCCTCTAAACTGCATGAATAATGCTCTAAAGTGTGTAACTTGTCACACAGTACATGAAATCGCTACGGTCACATCAGTCCCAAAGTTTACTCTAACGTGATTGCGAACTTCCATCATGAACTTAATACACCGCACCAGACAGAGAACACCTTTTTCTTGATAGCAATCAAGGCGCCCGTTCCGGGCGAACATTGGTCAATCAGACAGACGCAGTTCATTTGGCCGCATTTTGCTGCTAATGATGATCACACGATCATCCTGATGAGTCACACGCGGGCAAGAACTGCATTCAAAAGTTGCACATCTGAATGTAACCGTGCATGTGTCAAATAACACAACCCTACTAGTGCTGACGAGCTATTGCAGCCCATACCATAAATGCGTGCCCGATAGCTTTCGGAATAGAGACAATATCTTTCACTCAATAATGTGTATTTTACTTCGATCTGCACTATCAGCTATACCAAACAAACAACTTACGAGGATTAAAAAGCGATGTAAGTCTCGTGTATAAAATAGTACAATAGGCGTCTGGTTTTTTCGAAGCTCTGAAAGCGGATCAAAATAATATTGGCAAATCAGTATTTAGAATTCCCTTCCCTGTAAGTGAAGGGAAAATACTGGTTGAAGATCACCGTTTGGTCAGTAACTGATCCAGGCTACATCGAACACGCCTATTACAGAGTCAGCATCGATGATATTTGCATGTTAAGACAGCGGTACCTTCAAAACAATTCTAGATTAAATTCCCGAGGTGATCTGTAGGAGAAAATAAGAAGCTTGGAAAGTAAAATTAAACTGATCCTGTGGGCATGTAACATTTCGGGCTTTATCTAACAGGGGAAACATCGATTGGAACCCTTTAACTACACATTGAGTCATACTAATTTTTCGTCGACAGGCAAAAATTTCCATCAGGCTCTTGAGGATTTTGACAAAAACAAGTTTGTGTGTCAACATGAAAGTTTATAATTAAGTTAGAATGACGTATTAATTTCGTGCCAAAATATAGTGGCATGGCGATGTGGGCCTGAACTACGTGAGTATTTCAATAGTAACTGTTTCTATCAAGCTTAGTAGAGTGAACTTCAAATTCTTAAGACGAATACTGTATGTTTATGACAAATTATAAAAAGTTCTTCTTTATGCGTCAAAGACAGAGCCGTTTGTGATGAAAAAAATCATTGTTGAACAGAATTATTAGGCCGCTTACTCATTCAGCCATGTGAGTACAGTCCCCTACTGAGTAAATGATCAAGATGTTCTCCCGTAAATGTAGTCATTATGTGCTAAATTGTCCAAATGAAACGGACAGCTGTTCTATCAGCGTTCATTTCACAAACATCTGGCGAGGTCCGAACCTGCTATCTACATGTTATTGTGCCGTCGCAGTATACTATATTGTCATATTATGCCATTCAGCCACAAACATATTATCAGAGGTTTAGCTAATAAGGAATAAAATCCGACTAATCAATTATATACCAACCAGACTGAAGTTAGCACAGAAATCAAATGGGCCTAGGTGATGTCCATCAAAGGATGAAGACGACGGTAGGCTACTAACAAACTTATACAAAGACCTAAGTGATACCTTGAATGCAAGCCACGACAGCTATTTTGCTGCACATAACGTTAGATAATGTCAAAACCGAGGAGTGATTCAGGACTCAAGTGCATTACATTAAAGCCACTCATATGCGTCTCATTTCCGCGCATGTTCCTCTAGCGAACCATCAATTCAAATGGTACGTCATTAGCATCCTCCATTTTCTGACTACGTATGCATACGAATACACACGGTAACTGAGCTGCTCGCGCTCCACTGGTCACAGATTTCAACCCGTACATGAGATATAAATGCAACTCGTATAAACTCTGTGCCACAAACGCCGCTCAACCAGGTGTATTCGGTTAGCAAGTTTATAACGATATATCTGCCTGAGCTTTTTGCATGAACCCGTGCTCGGAAGGCCTGAAAACAGAATAGACAGGCCGGTAACTTTTAGTTTACGCAAAATTAAGGGAGAATGAGGTAATTTTACCATGAGCTCAGACAACCTGGCCAAAGAAGTGACTTTGATGAGTGCACCTACTTTTGGAGCTGAGTGACATTCAAGAAACCAGGGCTGTTTTCCAAGCAGTAAATTCGGACATAAAATACCAAACAAGTAAATGGATATGACCTATTTACGACATAAGTGCTTGTGCCGTTCAAGCAGCAGCAAAAGTAGCTGAGCTACCAGGCCCGAAGGACCAGTCTGATTGGAGTTTATGAAGTGAAATAGGCCAAAGACTACGATAAGTCAACATGAGGGGCTACTGTCTGACGTCTGTGGTCTGTCTGTCGTCGGACAACAATCGAACCGAACATTAATCACTGTGCTGCTCAGATGCTGCTCTGTTTCAGGGGATAGAAATTGAGTTGAGTATTTGCTGTTTTACCAAGCAGGACAAATAGTGCAGAACATCAAAATGCTTCGCTCTCAAACTCTCGAAATCGTAAATTATGGAAGATGGCATAGGTATATAACAACTTTCGTTGACGAAGAGTATTAGAGTAAAATCGTTTTGTTTCATTGATGCTATTGTTTGATTGATCTCCAAAAAAGACAACACAGATGTTTAAATAACCAAACTTCAAGTAGTTTGAAGTTTTCTATGAAGCCCAGATTTATGATTGGACTCCCTGTTAAGCGGAACTTCCATTCAAGAACAAAAGAGGCTCGGTTTAAGGAGATTCATACCGTGCTTGGCGGGCAGTCGATGGTTACCAGATACTCCGGAGGCTTGTGTGGATTTTCTGTTGGTTAGGTTCCTTTGGCAAACTGCCCAAGCGAACTGACAGTTTGGCAGTGGTCTCTCTGCGAACACGAAAACACCGTTGAGTTCAATGTGAATATGAAACAATAATAAAGAGGGATTTGTGGAAGTGACTCTAAAAACCTTGCTTTTGTTCAACCATCGCCTCTTAATACTCAGACATTATTCCTTTTTAAAAGTCCAAGTTGAATGGACGAGGCTCAAGGTCATCAAGACACTTTTGTTGAGCACCCAACCTGAATTCTCAATACATTTGGCTGGCGTTTTACAGCCAAGGATTAACACATTAATACTAAAAAATTATCCCAACTAATTCTTTCAAGGTTAGTCTGAGCCGGTGCAAACAGGCCTGTTTTGCGCTACGCGTGAGTATCTTTTGTGAAACTAGGCACCGTCACGAAACACGACGATTGACAGTGGCATATAAATACTTGGTTATCTAAACCGAGGTTTTAGAACTGATTATGGACATATGCAGTACCTTTCCTCATACAATTACTTTCAAGCAGATATCTATCACCTCAGGTTTGGTCATTCTGATTCTATCATAGCTGAGGTAGAAACAATAAACGTGTTTAATGCGATCAGACTACAGTTCATCGAAAAAATACCACCACACAGGCCTCCTACTGACCTAAACAGGTGGACGCTAACTAATATTTATGCCTAAGATTTAACAGTGCTTTCGGTAATCTCCAACTGTTGAATGTGCTACTAAAGACTATCAGAAATCCTGGTATGCAAGAAAGAGATAACGTTAAACGCGGTACTTCAGTTCTGCAAGTATATTAAGCTAGGTGTCTTTTCCGGCCATGATAGATACAAAATATCCGTTTTGTCGACCCACGGATTGGTGTGAAACCGGCTGGGTTTATGTTAGATTACGACACATTGATGTAATGTTCGAATCCGGTTTTCGATCTTTTCGTATGACGATGCGTATTTTATATTAAGCAACTGCCATTATTCTTTACTAATGCATTTCCTAATGCCTATGAATCTCTTTTTCCGTCTCTTTTGTTTCCACTATGTCTTAATGCAAGTGAAATGAAGTTAGTCAACGCTAATATAGCTTTGCGTAACTAAGATAAATTTTCCTTTACAAAAAAAGTGTTCCTGAGCACCAACAATCGGATTATGGACCTATCTTTTCTCAACATGTTTCCTGGGACCATATACTCTTCCTTTCAAATGGAATGTACTCTGCCACGGTTGACGAATTAGAAGATGTCTTGATCTTATGGGACGCATTCCTGACAAACCGGTGGTTTGCTTACACCACCAAATCCGGTAAGGAACCAGACAAACGTGATCCTCAACCATTTGATTATCTTTCATGTTCCTGGCGCGCTACATATTCTCGGATGCCTCGTTTAAACCAATATTACTAATTGACTGACTACTCAGCGCGTCCATCTGAGCCACCTTGAATCTATCCTATAAACGATCACGTATTTCATGAAGTGCAAGCATAACTGGTACGAGTAGAAAAACCTGCAATTCTTATCTCCAATCTCTTTAAAAATTTCCTGTTATTCTTCATAGATTCACAGTAATTATATTTGGATATCAGAAAACTTTTAACGTATGGCTCACTGCTAATTTTGCACATACAGCTAGCCGACATCGTGAATAGGCTTCCAGTCAATCGTTACCAAAACATGGTGAATGAAAGCGGAAGTCAAAGTACAAATATTTGACGTGAATTCAGTGCTCTCGACAGCAAATTTAATAGAGAGCAGCTGTCCAAAAAGCTGAAGATAAGTGTGCTTCAGCACTTTTAGGCTAATTTTGGTTCACAATGTGGGAAGCTAAAATTAACCATTTCAAAATTACGAAAAAATTATTCTCCTCAAAATAGCATGTTTTTGTTGGAAACCATGCTACCTATAAAACGCTTGCCAAAATTTTTCACACCTCCAGCAGGTGTTAGCTGTACTGATTGTGCACAGTTATTTCTAAAGTATTTCAGATTGCAACTAGCCTGATAACTTGTTTGCATTCTTCAACATTCAATTTCGAGTGTAGAGCTGACTTGTTGACCCAAAATAAATACAAAATCTGGTTTTAGCTTCAGTATCGACCACTAGGTCGTCAATGATCATTTATTTTGGTCCACGGATGAGGTACACGATGTAGAGGAAGCCGAAACTTGAAAATGTATAACAGTTGGTTTAAATTCTTTTTTACAGAGCTTTTGTGTTTGTTATTTTGTTGGGGCATTCTGTTTGCTGAAGTATACCTGTAATGATTGATGCTGCCTAATGGCAAGGCGAATACAATTAGAACCGTTACCGGCTAACCTGCAGCCAAAAATATCGTAGACCAGACAGATTTGCTATACTGCAAAACAAAGGACATGTGTTTCGCTGAACAAAATATTTTAAAAGTTGCTCACAAATGTGAGAAGTTGTGAAAACGGTTGCGTGGAGGACGCTAAACTTGTACATGACGTCAGAATTTCGTTTAATACACATCTTTAAGTAACCTGTGGCGAATTTTACCGGAGATGATAAATAATGGATGAATAATGCACCCAATACGCTTACCAGCGATGTATGAAATTTATTGTTTGAGAGGCGCTTTTCAAGGTTCAAGCAGAGTTTCACTGGATCTATTAAAATATTTACGTATTCACTCCCGTCTATTCACGTTCCCTTGTATTTAGTTGTAGGTGAAAGTGCAATAAGAGACACCGGGATATTTGAAAAAACCGTGCCTTCCTCCATGGAAGGAACCCATTACTACTTAAATGCACTGACCAACCAATAAACATCAAACTTTTGTAATGAAAGGATTAATTGGGGTTCTTCTGTTCCTGGAAAGTTTCGCCCGGTAAAGAAATTACCTCGCTTCTAACAAGTTTGCTTTTAGCACGTTGCTAGTGAGTACTAACTAGTAGATTAGTGATCGGTTCTTATTATGAAAACCAAACGTATTTCTGTGTGAACGTGTTAATTCAAGCTCGAGGTTCATGAGAATCATTGTAATGTGCATTCTGTTCTTTGTTGGTCGCAGATAAAAAGAAGGTTAAATCTGGTCCCGAGCAGAACATACGGGTTACTCCTTAGCTTGGTTTATGGCGAATGTGCAGCAAGAGAATCCTCGTGTTGACCAAACTTACAGGAAACACAAAGCAATAGCTTGAGATCTGTTTGCAGTGCAAAAAACCCTTGAAACCTAATGGACATGGATAGCCGCAGATTTTATCAGTATGTTGATTGAAAAAGAGTTCAAACAGATTTGGGAACATCTGCGGCCCTCAAGTTAGCCACGTGAATAACAGTCTAACCGTTTATAAGTTATAAAAGCGCGAGTTGTGTGTCATTTCTCTGCTGTATACCCATTTTTATATAGTGTCAGTAACTAATGCATCAGATGTATGGCAAGAAAAAGCGAAACTTTCGAAAATCACTTATGAGGATACATATCTTCAAATGAAGTGTTTTTCATAGTTTAATCCGTGTTACGCAAACAATGGTGTTCTTGAATCAAACTTGTCGTCTTCACTCCGTAGCTCTCAAACCCTGTCACACCAGACAAACAAGTCAACTTGTCGCCGGTGCATGGATTGAGTCATTGCATTCAACGCGTGGCTCATTCCCTTATTCTCCTTATCCTTGGTGAACGAAGCTGTAACAGATGGAGCCACTGTATTTAGGTGCGTGTTTTTTAAGCTGGAAACCCAAGCTGACTGACTGACTGGACCCTATAGGACAGACTACATTTTTTCAGGTCCCATGATGTGCTCCACAGGGGTTATAATTACAACTATATTATTAGGCAAATCAACAGCACTGGTGGTTAGCTGTACTTTTGGTCTTTTAGCTGTGTGAAACCAACCTTATCTCCTTATGCTGTCTTATTGCTTGTATCGTAAGTATCAGTGACGGGAATCGATAAACGTGTTGGCTACAACAATGAGTAATAGGTGGACTGCTTCAGCCTGATCTAACAGAGAATCAACAAATAGGCTGACCTGACAAACTCACAAGGCATATTGTCTCACAAATTGGGCAGTGCACCGATCCCAGTAGTTGACCAGAATCCGTGGCCACGGTTAGCTTGATTGAACCTCCTTCGGATGGGCACGTGTACTTAGAATTGCCAAAGATAAGCTCCAAACCCTTGCCTTGAGTACACTGGTACTGGAAAATAATACGTTGAAATACCCACTGACAAAATGTGCGGTGTGATTGGCATGATATTACGAGTGTGACTGTCAATTTTCAGAATATGAATGTTGTCCGCTGAGCTCTTCTTGGAAGAGACAGTAAACCCAGAGGTAATTAAGTGTTTCGGGTCATTCTATAGAATACTCTAAACGCCAGTAATCTCTCACGAAGGTTTCACCCCTATAGTTGACGACACACCAATGCCGTTCCCAAAAATCTGTACCATATTAAGAACTAGAAGCCAGTCCACGGGAAGAGAATCTGCGCCTTCGTTGTTCACTAGTCTTTTATTCAAGATATCCGATTACTTCTGGGCATTCCAGTCTTCATTCCTTAATTTTATCGACTATCGTAGAAGGCGTGAAAACAAACAAGCGTTTGACGGTTTAATTTCAAGGTGTAATAAAAAAACGAATTCTCTGTGAATCCAACATCTTTTGCCTTGATAGGATGACAGAACCAACTTCATTACAAATCAACTTATGGGCTTTACAGTTTATTAGTTTTACCCGCACAAATAAATTAAAACTTGTTTCGATCTGGTGACAGCAAGCTACGGACTATTTTGAGTAATTAACGGATATCGTAATCTGCTGTTTCGGCGATAGCGTTTGCCGAAAAGAAAACCGTTTTCTCCACCCAGTTCAGACTAATGCAAGCAGAGGGGTGGTCAATATCTGCCCTAAAATG
Source organism: Opisthorchis felineus (assembly GCA_004794785.1). Lineage (NCBI taxonomy): Eukaryota > Metazoa > Platyhelminthes > Trematoda > Opisthorchiida > Opisthorchiidae > Opisthorchis > Opisthorchis felineus. The sequence goes on along the minus strand of SJOL01008347.1, from coordinate 880,638 downwards.
GGGGTGCGAAAACGACTAAAAAAATCTGGATACTGTCCATACGACGAGCCTTCTTAGATGCGGTCCACATGGGTTCCCCTGTTGGTTGGAGGTGCTGCACTACCAGTCTGCTAATTGATGTCAGTGATATTCATAGTGCTAGTTCTCATCAAGATTGTTTGAATGAGTATCTGGACGTCGAGCCAAATTGGAACGGTTGTTGTGGGCCGGGCGATCTCTAGTTCCCTCCGCCATGACTTATATTTTTTCCCTCACAATAAGGTTCTAAAATGGTGGTTATCGGCAGCACAGCGTTGGTGTTGAACAACTCTGCACTATTAATAATGTCGATGATGAGATATTGTTTCTTGGCATTTCACCCTTATACTCGAGACCACTAGGCGTTAGCCAGTAAAAGTGCGGCACTAACTGGTGGCATCTTTATTTTGCAGTAAGAATTCTGTGTAATTGACATGTCCACTACTAGCTCAGCTTGACATTCTGCAAACTAGCATCCCGAGAGGTGAACTTCTAAACTGTTCCGGGATCTAAAACGCAGTACCGAGGGGGATAACTATTAGGTTCTATGTAGACATTGGTATGTAAGATTGCTGGAACCTACCGCATGACATGAAGCACCGAAGTTTCCAAGATCCCGTTCAATTCCGTTCTCCAGCTGAACTCGCCAAGGATCTTGGCGGTCATGATCTAGGCAAATCGAGTTTGATCCAAAGTTTTCCAAGGCCAGGTTTTCAGTAGGTTCTGGAAACAGACAATTTCACACATGGCTGAGTAACGGCTAATGAGTGACAGATGAAGCTGTAAAATCACTGTATAAGTACGACATTATATTCTATGCTATACGTCGTAAGTACCGTAAAGGAGATACCACATAAGAATAGCCGAATCGACCATTGCCTAGACGGGCTATCTAAAACGACCTTAAGACGAGTGGCAAGGGTCAGCTTGAATCCTACAAAACATTTAATCTACTTTATCACGGAAGAATGAGACTGGTGGATGGCAATAGTAAGCATTGTCCTTTAAAAGCTCAATATCTGTTTGTAAGCGTGCAAAAAATAAATACCATACAAAGTTTTAACCCGGCTGTGGATTCGACGGGAAGTGACCAGCCAACTGGATCTTCCTTTCTTCATCTTCCAAACTGTTTCCTTTAGCAGGCCATTTTGTTTTTATCAGAATACGTCTTTGGGATTCACAGAAGCTATTCAGTTCTTGTTTAAAAAAATGAGAATACTTATTTTGTTTATCTTTTTATGCGTACTAAACTGGCTCCTAAAGCAGGAAACCAAATGTTCTTTCATATCTTTTTGGATAACTCATTAACTCTTCAAAGACAACCTGGCATTTTCTGTCGGTCAGCTCAATCGTCGCGCTAATTACTGACTAAGTGCGCACAAGTATGAGGCCATTTGCTGACGCCACCGACCATTTGTGGACAGCTTTCAGCCCAAATGTAGCTGGATACCGGCTGTGCGTGAACGATGTCAGGGGGAACAATATATTGAGTGAACCACATACACACAGCTCAACCGGCTGCACCGACTTGAAACTGTCTGGTTTCCAAAAGTAGCATATGAAAATTTATTGCGGGCAAGTATTATAGCCCTTTCACTCACTTATATCGAGTTCCTGATTGCACACATGACTTATCCGATACCAAAGTTTTTCTTTCCTAGTATCCTATAATCGGAAGTAAAAATAACATTACTTTCAAGTTCTTGTTACGTGATCAGCAACTGACTGTATTGCATGAAGTCATTTGCTTACAGCCAAACTACTTTTTATGTGTAAATAGAATCTCTGAAACATTTTTTACCTAAAGCGTGAACTGGTGCTCATCCAGAAGCATATAGAAATGGCAAAATACACTCATTTTCAAACAAGTTTGGCATTGCGAGAGACCCACCTGAAACACAGCTGAATCTCTCGTTTATGACGTTTTTAAGCAACTGAATGTGCTGCACCAGGCCACCTCATGTTTCAGTTGGTACGATATTCGAGATATCGCGACACATGTATAGAGGTAATACACTACTCATAATAACACACACCCATAAAAACAGCATCATGCAGCATAACATTTCAGTTGTTCTCGCTGGAGCAGCTCCCAACAGAAACAACTTATTTTGAGAAGTAAGGAATCTTATATACCACTTTTCTTGTCAGCTGAGACACATCCAACTTTTGAGATGGGTTCCAAGTGATCTATAATGCGCCTAGTTGAAGAAGTTGCAAGATAGCGCTGCCAATCAACGTAATTGACTTTCTTGTCTTCAGTTTGTATCCAGATTGCTTGAATAGGTGTCTGAAGGTGTATGAACTTTGGAATAGTTGTGTGTCCTGTAAGGTTGAAAAACGACGCACAAGGAAAAACATACCGAATCCAACCACTAACGCAGCAGATGAGGCCCATGAGTTCAACACTTGCTGCACTCCAAATTAATGTCTAAGATCTCTTGTAATCAGTCCTTATTTCTGCCAGGTATTTCACCAAGTTCGTAGTAGGATGACCACTTGTGGTGCCGCAACAAACATCATTTCAAAATGACTACTGAATTTCAAAGATAATTAGAGAGTGTAAAGTTCACAACGCCGACCACCCTATCATGAGACCACCTGTTAATTCGGTATATTTTCCAATAAGATCGACGCAAAAGCCCGGTGTGTTGCCTGGGTAAATGCAAATTCTTGTAGTTCGTTGTTCCGGATAATAACTCCGAATTTATGAATCTGAATTTGTTTTCGTGTGAACTGCCAAAACGTTGAGTTTGGATGAAAATATGATTGCTTGTGAGAACTACACTGAATGCACTAGTGAAACTATCAAATTTTTGTGGGTTACTGAGGCAACAACGCCTTAATCGGTCAGCAAAATCTAGTCAGGCGTTAACTCACTGTGATAACTGGACAGTGGTTTAGCTGTAAATAGCGTCCACCGAAGCTGTAACGTCTGAGCAGTACATTAACGTCAGGCCGATCCACCTTGTGCGCGTCCCATGCCCGTGATTTAATTTGAACAATATCACACAAGCCATAACCACTACGATCTGGTAGACAGGTCGGTGTGTTGTATTCCGGCCAGCCGCAAAAAGGAGTTGGGGGTTTATTTCTGTGAACAGCATACGAAAAAGCGAAAACAAGTGCTCATTTTGAAAATAGGATGGATCAGTTAACTAAAAGCACTTATAATCAGGGTTTTCAAGTACGGAAATGATGAACGATGAAGGTTGTCATAGCCATGTAGTGAACACTTTATGACCAACTTCCATCAACCTGAAGGATATGGTTTTCATCCATGACTTATCTGTGCTTATTTGAGTGTGTCGCACGCTATGTGGGACCTAAAATATGGTCCTTATCTCCGAGGGTTATCGAGCACACGTACCTTGTGAGATCATAGCTCATTTAGTTGTAGTAAGGACCCAGTTGATCCTGTAATTTCTTCCAGTGTGTTCTTCCTATGTCCATTAAATCACTCCAAGGTCGTTCAGCAAACTGCTGTTGCTGTGTCTGAGGCAACCACAAATCAACTCGGACGCTTGATCCTCTATCAAAAGTAGAATCACTGTAAAGCATTTGTGCTGCCTCGGCTTAGCAACCTCTCAGGCCAAAGTGATTTCAATCCCGAAGGAATAGTGGTATTTCAACAGATGTTAGTGACTAATCAAATTGCACTTTTGCCCCTTTTTTGAGCTCCTAGGTAACCTGTGTGTTTTCAACAGCAGTGACCTTAAATCTACTTCCATCTTTTCATCGCCACCCGCCAATAACGAAATGGATGGTCGAATAATTGATGAATGGGACCAGACGAGGCAACACCTAATATCACATATTCATTTGGTGCGAAGTGGTTTGAGGGAGCACAGCCTTTCCGACTGACTGCTTAGTTGGGCGTTCTTTGGAGCAATGAAAGTGATGGTAACCAATGTTAATAATGAACACGTATAAACCGGCTTCTAATAATTGGAACAACGGGTGAGGTATGAATTTCTTTAATATTCTTGGAGGGTGAAGGACTTAATATTCAGTATAAGGCAATCCATTTTGGTTTTGTTGAGTCTACCTCTGATCTTGCGCAATTTAATTTAGTTGGCCGATATCGTTGTTTTTCAGACAAATTTAAACAGGTAGTACATGCAAGTGATTGTTTTCCACGATACCCAACTGGTAAACTTCTCTTATTTGTCTTCCGCTATTTTTTATCAACTGAGAGTGCGTCACTTGCCGTATGACTTCTAGCTTTTAAGTTTGCTGATCAAACAATAATGTCTACGGTCCAGCATAATTTTGTTGGAATTTCGCATTCGTGCTTTACATTGCAACTCAGATTTTTTGCTTCCAGTGAAAAAAACTGAACGCGATACCAAATGTATAATAAATTTAATGAATTTTGTTCCAATATCGATAACTCCAGGTTAGAAGCAGAAACTGAAGGGACTTTCATAAAACCTCGCAGAGTTTTGGTATAGAAAACAGGAGTTGTTTGATGGAGTTGTTTTAAGCTTCGGCTCTCGAAGCAGGAAAAACTTTCACAAACTTTTGGACATGTGCTACCCATGAGCAAGTTACCTTAAGCAGAGATAATCCGAAAGAACATAGGATGCATTTTGCTGATGTAATGCAAGGTACACAAACGAGTGATATATCAACTGTCATTATCCAGAAAGGCATTCAATGTCAGCAAGATGTCAGCTGTCTCGTCAGTCTCAAATTGTCTCACTTAAGACAGATTTGGGCTTTCAAAAATCTTCTGTATGATTCCAAACTAGTTTTATTATTTCGTTTTCAGATCTAGGTAACTGGTGTAGAAGTGAAAAAAACTAGTAGAGTTAAGAAGCAGTCGTTGGTTTTTTAATGCGGTGGACAATTCGATTACAACCACTCCGCCACCAATCGACATGGTATCATCAGTACTTTGTTAGGGGGCGGACCCATTGCTACGCTTCATTCCGCTTCCTAACAATGCATTGATGTCATTCCAATTGGTGTCGAAACGTTTGCAATCAGACTCCTACCTCAGCGAACAAACCAAGGACCTACTACGTTACCCGATTTGGCAACATCCTCCTTAATATCACATTTAAGGAAACCATAATTTTTTTCTACAATCCATGCTAACCTGCAGTTCACCTATACCGTTTCTTGGAATCACCTCGATCTCACACTGACAGCTTCAAGTAGCGGAAAAAAGCATCCATGTCCTCATATTACCCTTCGATATATTCTCAGTTTAGATTGTCAGTCGAGCTCTTTCTACTCAGTTTCTTACTTCCGTTGCTGAAGGCCCGACATGCTTCGTGTTTTGGGTGATAAGTTTAAGTAATTCTTCCGGTTGTACGGTAAAAGTCTCTAAACTTTTGGAGCTGTTTCATCGGTTGTTAGAGATTTCAGAGAAATGATGTCCGACTTCACATTTGAAGCCTTTGTTGCGGTATTTTATTTATATATGCGGTTTGTTTGTTCACCCGAATACATAAAATGCTCCCTGGAGGTACCCTTTCTCAGATTTACTCTCTTTAGCCGAGATCTTCGTCCTCCTCAATGGAAATTTGTTTTACCTACACAGAATGGGTTACTGGCACTCAAGCCTGGTGTAGGAAGACGTAATCATTCAGTGAACGTTTGAAAAATAACTGACACATGGGCGTGAGCATCGTTTTAATGCATTGTCGCACAAAGTTCACTCCAAAAGTCTGTATGAGACTGCTAATTTTATGTATACTCATAACCAATATCATGACCCGAGTCAAACAGTGGAGCACCGAAATCTTATTCCGCTTTTCCGTCAGCAGTTTTACCAGGTCAGAAAGTATATCTTAGAATAATTACAGAGATTTATCAGGGAAATTTGCCACTAAGTACGGCTCACACAGAGAAACCAAGCTGCCCCGAGCGACTCATCCCTCCATAATCTCAAACCAACCAGACGATAACTTTTCAAGCATGTGAAATTTGCACAAGTTAGAAAGTACTTGAACTGCATGTAACGTTTACTCCCTCTGATATGTGAAAAAACGGAACCCAAATACACAAATCAGGTATTGTGGTCTTGCACTACTACTCCCTGTGCTCCTAAACTAAACGAAGAAATAATCCGTTGTTACAAGCAGTCAATAAAAACAACCTTACGAGAAAAATATTTAATTGCGACTTTTTCTTAACATATACGTTACTACAACCCTCGTTTATGCAGTCTTCCGCTCCTGTTAGTGGGTCCACATTAGAAGAGGAATATACTAGACTTGAGTTACGTTCTTGGTAATTGATCAGGTGGCTGTTGATCTGTTCGCCGAGCTTGGCAATTGATTTGCAAACGTTTCTTCACCATTCGAGGAGACATCTTCAGTGCACCCAACAGCGCACTGAAGATGTCTCCTCGAATGGTGACGAAACGTTTGCAAATCAATTGCCAAGCTCGGCGAACAGATCAACAGCCACCTGATCAATTACCAACTAATGCACCCGAGCTACCAATATTCCGACAAAGTTTCGTTCTTATTAGAACTCCTTGCCGATGCATATTCTTGGCCTTGCGGGGTTTGATCTTCGGACATTTAGTATGTAAGGCGAGAACGTTTTCACTACTCCACCAGGGCACGCTGGACACATTGAGTCATCACGTGAGAAGGGGCAAACAGGTTCATGCTTTAGCCGTCAGAAACACTTGCCTAATTATTCCACTTGATTGCCGGTAAAGATATGGTCTTAGTGTGTACAGAAAATATGCTCTTGCTCCCAGAAAGAGTGACGTTAGATACAAATGAATGGTTCCACCATGAATGGCTCATTGAGTCCGAAGCTAGTTTCACGTTTCTGGGTGTAATGAAGACGACGATACAATTAGTAACCACCTGCGTTTTAAGCGATAGGTTAAGAATATGCTGAATTTTCCCAATGAAAACTTCACACCTGTTTGCTCTCCCAGTTGTTACGCAACTAAGACTTTTGATAGCTTAATATTACAAATATGCTGGCAGTTTAACACTCCTAGATTGTTCGATAACTGGGTGTAGTGACGCAATACTGCAATGTGCAGTACATATAAAGATCAATATCTCTAGCACACCAGATCTGCACCTGCGATTTACTAGGGAGTTTTAAGGGTAGGAAAGCTTTTTACAAGTCAACTTGCTATAAACGGGAAATGTTTGACGAATCAAGCTGTTAACCCAAAGGCTTCGTCATGTTGTGCAGTGAAGCTACTCAGCCGCACAAACGGAAATTTGTGGCAGCGATAAGAAGTGCACCGATGCCTGCCGTTTCAGCGAAACTATACTTGACGAACGATTGTGGAAAAATCCCATCACTTGTAAATAAGAGGTATCCAAATACACCTTCAGAGGTCCTCTCACCTACAAGACGGATTATGCTCTAGGCTAGATCTGAGACAGACTCTGTATTCACAGTTGACCTTTTGCATCACTCGTAGTTTCGGTAACATTCGCATTGGCAGAACAGGTCGACATCTCTCACAGGAAACAGCATCGAAATTCCAAAAGTACCTTTGCGAAGAAACTAACAACCAGTGCACTTAATCGACTGCACGACCCTTTGGCTATGGGGTGAGTGCAAAATGCAGGATACCGGCCACCTGCGTGACCAACACAATTTCTTTTCGACCTTGCATTTCAAATAAAAACTGAGTTGTTAGCACTTAACAAAGGACAGTTTATCAAATCTTGACGACAAATCTTTGAACACAGGAAAATATCAATCGGAAAGGGATGACGACAGTGGAGTTCACCATGGCCCAACTCTTATCATTATATCTCTCCATTGGCTGCTTGTTTTCACATACACACCTCAAATTACTGATTTCTGCTTTCGCAAAAATAGAATCCAAACAAAATGTCAACATGTGGCGCCCCAAGTAGTGTTAATGTCTGGATGCAATAACCAAATGCCACTAGATCTGCCGTGGCAGTACCCACAGATATCGTCAGTACCTTAGTCATAGCTCAGTAAAGGAATGAGTTTACTGGTTCGTGTAACACAGTTTAACGTGTATCAAATGCAGTAGGTCAAAGTCATGTTGATACCATTTGAGGTTCAAACAATGGCAATCCCTTCTTATTTTTTACTCTCATGAGTACTTTGCTTGAGTCTGTGTGAACGAAATTTCACTTGTTTTCAATGACTCAGATGATATCAACTGAGCGTCCCTGTAAACAAGAACCCATTAGTTCATTTTTTGTTGGAAGTGAACGGTTGAGTCAGTGCCTTCGGCAGCGAAGATAACCTCAGAAATAAACGTTTAAAATGCGTACAGATACTGAAATATTCTTTAACACGCTTTTCGAGAGAAAGATACCCCCTCCGTGGAGTGGATGTTACGCCATACCGGTCTTACTTAACTAAAAAAGTATGTGAAATGTTCATAAACGTGCAAGTTTGTCTGAAAAGGCCTGGCAGTTTTAAATGCTTTCATTTATGGACTGCCGATAATACACTCAAAATCAAATCCGCTAACCTTTGTCGTTGTAACTTCACAAACTCATAGCACGATTTTGTCACAAACTCCTCGCCTGCCAGTAGACCCCAAGTAGGTACAGTTGCATGGGCAGCACTGACGTCATACCATCTGTAATGTTAAACAAAATGACAATACGGTTTTCAACCTATTTTACATTGTGCACGAATTAAACATTAAAGATGAACCTTTCTAGAGGGTTGGATTGTCCGTCGTAGATCCTAGGTTGATGAGGGATTGAGCAATATCCAAAGTACATCTCTTCATTGTGCAAACCTTCGCACTTTTGGCTTATTTGATACAAGACAAATTTCGCATGTTCACATGTCTGTGTTCACTAGTCCTATAGTTTTATGCTGAAAATGTAAGCCATTCTTTCCCTATAGTAATATTATGTTGGCCGACAAATTCACTCTTGATCACCACTGCTCATGCCCTCTCCTTTAGATAGATCACGGAGCCTACTACGCACCCTGAAATTAATGGCGTTCCAAAGGTCACCAGCGTTGGGCTGGGAGTGATCAATTCTGCATGTGCAGATATCCACTTGTTTTTACCGGTTGTGTTTGACGTAAATTCAAAAAGTCAAATTCACAAGTACCAGATCGGAGGAAAATATTTTTCTGTCATCTTCACCTTCAAGTGTATTTTCCTATACGCATGATATATTTAAAAAAGGACCACTTTACTCTGGTACACCGAAGATTCTTTCATTGATGAAACATCTCTTGGAAGAGAAACTCTGACACAGCGGATCGCTCTTAGTAAATCTCATCAGCAGTGACTTACGCGGTCCTGCCGCATATCTGACACGGTCAAGGAAACGCTAATGAGCTCTCATAAGAGCGAAGCTCCAGTCCAGTTTTCTTCCCTTTCTTCCTCCCTGAAATAGTTGCGCGAGGAGACTGGTGCAAAGGTGAATACAATAGTTGAGGAAACAGCCACAACCAACCATAATTTGTTTAGTTTTATGCAATTCATTTACTTAGGTACATTTTGATGGATGGTTTACCCTGGCTAATGGTAACTTTACGTTGGTGATCCCATGGGGCATTCGAACGCACGGCATTTTGATGTTAAAGTTTAGTAAACAAGTTATATCCGAAGTCATAGGCTAGAATTAACTCGATAAAAACAGCGCAAAGACAGCCAACAGAATGGCTGTTTTGAATGCCATGATAAACAGATGGTTCAGTGGGCAGGTTCTGGATGTCTCCACTTGATAAATAAACCACATTTGACCGCCAAGATTGACTGACTGTGATTGTTCAAGAAGACCACGGACGAACTTTTGGGGTTAGTGGATTGAACTGCATTTACAATGAGCTTGTCACTTGATAAAGCCGATTTCATACTGTTTTCTTTTCGCATTTGTCCGTTTACGTTGACACAGAATTTCCATGGTACTGGTTATTCTCTGTGTTCTTCCAGTCCCATATAAATGTTGGCCATCGCAGAGACAGATATTACTAAAATTCACACTTACGGTGAAATGCTGAACGATTGGGCATGGATTGGATTTTATGCAGCGTATGGAACAGACTGTGTGAGCCTCCGTTGAGCAGGTGCAGCATTCGAATTCTGCCTGACACCGGCGAATACGCAATCGCCTTGGAATGACAACAGCAAAATCACATCATGCTTAAGGAGGATTAAAAGGGCTTCCACTTCTGGTTTCTGTTTGGTGTGGATTCATGTTTCTTGGCTATTAGAGATGACAGCTTTCATGGTGGATGCAGACGAAGTTTTTCAAGAGAAGGGAAAATAATGAGGCATGTACAGGTGCTGACTGCTGCATGCTACTGATTGCTGATTTACCACAGTAGTTTGTTTGATCGCATCAACCGGGCTTTAAAAAATCGCCTAGGAACTTCAGAGTAGCTGTTGGTTCTTCTTCTTGATGAGCGAAAAACGCGTGCGTTAGACTCAAACTAGAGACCCACTTATCGGTCATGTGCCTTACAAGATACTGAGCACACCTGTGCACTGAATTCACAACACCCCTGTCTGGGGGATTAAAATTATGAATGAAACGCGTACCACCTTCACGGTTGTAAGGACTTTGATCTACAGAGAATATTTGAGTCAAGTGACATAAGGGGAGAAGAATTTGGCAGGGTTTGCAATCAGAAAAGCCGATGCAGTGCACAACCGACCCATTCTACGTCCCACTGACTAAGTGAACTGTGAATTTTGGACGAATAAGATTTGCCAAAACGTGCAATAAACTTCGGACTGATTAAGATCATTATGGGAATCAGTTTTGATGAAAACGTTTGCGTTCGGTAAGTCGCGTGGTTCCAGCATGTGGGTGTTTGGCCAAAAGAGACTCGGCACCTGTACAAAAAGCCTTTTGGCAAAAGCTGAGACACCGTAAATTTTGTGGCCTCGTTTTTAGGAGTTCTGGTATTCTGAGTTGTACTTTAAAACTTGTCAGTATTATCACAATTTGTTCCCTAATTGCACTGAGAGGAATAGGACACAATGGCAACATCAGTAACATCTTAGTGCGAAATATTTTCAGGACTGTGGTGAACTTCCTCCCTTCGAAGCTTGAATGCAACTGAGATGACAGCTAGCGAGGTGTGATTATTTGAAAGTATCATGCAGAAATTAACTAGCTCGCAAAGGCGCATTGGTGAGAAGTGGTGTGATATCCATATCAGTCTCAAAGGATTTAAATGAAATTTGTTCAGTGTTAGCGCCGAGTTTAAAAGTCTTCTTTCAATTACAGACGGATCCTAGTAGGCTGCGGAGCGATGGTTTTCCAATGGTAAGATCAGATCAGTCTACTATTGCAAATAATATATTTATCCTCGGCGTTCTGTTCATATCACGCACGTTTCGTAACCAAAGATAGGTGTATTCAGATCGGGTGACTGCAGCATTTCAAAACAGTGGCTAATTTTTCCAACTCTATCATGTAGCAACACGTATTTTCTACTATTTCAAAAGCTGCCGTTAAAGTTACTCTGTCCGCCTTTTCGCTGCGTTAGTAAAGAATCATGGGGAGCAAGTTTCGACCCCTGTTGGTAGTGTCCATACTTTGTGTTCCCACAGGAAGCCAGTACCTGCAAACCAAGGTGCGGTCGCCGTTGGTGTAATGCATTCTTGTAGAATTGAGTGATTGTTGTAAAGAAATGCACTATGAATATTTGACAGGCTCTCACAGATGTGATGATGTGGAAGTAAGCTAGCCACAATTCTATTGAAGTTACTGCCATTTTCTAGGCCATCTACATTAAACAGTGGATGCCCATAGGAATTTCCCCACAACGCTGATCACAAAACAGGCGACACTTTGCCGACCTTTGACTTTCAGTGCTGGAGCAACGTTTGCATCACGATTTGTGCAGTTCGAATTTAATTTACCGGGTTACGATGGGTACTATCGGCTCCACTTCATTGACGGAGCTAATATATTGCATATTACCTTGCTCAAATGGGGCTTTAAAGAGGAGGTTCCCAAGTGCAAAATGCTTCCAGAAACAAACGGCATAATATCATGATTCCGAAAATTTAGTGTATTCTTCACTGCACTCATCAAGTAAATGAACACTAAAGATACATACCCCGTATCGTACATGTAGGCCAACAACAAATGTGTGATCTTTTGTGGTGCGCCTGACGGTTGGGTCATTAACTCACCCTGGATAGAATGAAAGAAACGCAAATAAAACAAATGCAAGCAATTAACCTTGAAAACTCGAAAATATACATCTAGGAAGTCATTTGACCCACAGACGACTTCGCAGAATAAACAGATTTTTCTTGGACCTTTTAGACGTCCGATAAAACTGGGGACACTGGAGTGGCCACTTCTCAAGTAAAACCACAGATAATTTTTTACATGCATCCAACTCAAAGGGATGGAGCAAGTTGCCCGCTCCACTAGGCCGACCTGACCCAAGACATCCTGTTTTTCAGCCGATGTGAGATTTTTTGCAACCTGAATCAACCCTTCGCTCTTTGTACGTGTTTAGACCAATTAACAGGGTTATTATAAGTAAGATACTGGGGCATAAAAATGATAAACTTAGCCATTCGGTACACTCAGTATAAGATTAGTAAGTATGTATACGCGGAGACCCAACACACAAAAAACTGGTTGTTTTAGCTCGAGTGGTGATAAAAACGTTTTCAACAAGATTGCCCAGACCAACAAGCAAATCCCTATCCATACGAACTCAATGTTATACAGCTTTGACTTGCTTCATCGAACAGAGATAATGCTCCGAAACATTTTATGCCAATGTTTGTATATTCAAATCCTTTAAGTGTTTCTAGGTTTACACCAAAAGTTTCCGTCTCAAGATAACCTGTGGAGAATAAAAAACCACTAGGATCTCGTACACACTAACCTGAGCGGTTCTACCATCAAAATGTGAATTCTTGAATCCTGGAATATCGAGGTCTTCCATTGGAAAGGAAACGAGGTTGGGAGCATTGAACACGCGACGAGCAACTTGCTGCAATAAAAAAGTCAAAAGGAATAGACGGACGTGACCCTATAAAGATCTGTTTCTGGAAACTTGTTCAAACTAGTCCAAGTACCATAGTCGGTGTTGACATGTACGAGACAGACATAAACAAGGAGCACTTCTGTCTCTCGAAGCATCGGTTTAATAGAACTCTAGAAATACACTAATCCCTCCTAATCACCTCATCCAAAAGTTATGTGTGTGGGGCATCCTTCTTTTGGGTGCATCGATCCTCCTCTAAACGTTCCAACTGTCGTTGGCGTAAGTCTGCTACCGATTGTTTGGCTGTGATTAAAAGATGCCATTTACAAGTCAGTGTTTTGACAGGCACACTAAGTAGAGTGTCACGTAACTCTCCACTTTAACCTAGTTGACCAGATACACCGTTATGTATGCAGACAACACTACTGAAATAAGAAAAGTATCGCGACTAGAGATTATCTTGTTTTTTTTGTTCACAAGGTTTCTCAGGAATACAACATTATGAGCAGATGACTGAACATGAAAGCAGCGTTTGCCTGAGAAATCCAGAGAAATGGCTCTGAAAAAATCGAATCAAGCTGGAGATACCACATATTCTTGAACTGATCTGATGTATTCACACAACTGTATAGAAAAATACTTTATAACCAAACAGGAATACTTCACTACTTCAATACGTCGTATGCAAAAGTTGTTACTCATTCCAGGAAGAGGATCGATTACCAGTTTAGATAAACATTCTCAAAATTCAATGATAAGCAGGTCGTTTATCTAAATCTGTTGACGATCATCACGTGAACCACATCCTCCAGCGTGAACCATTAATGAATATGAATACCGTTTTCCATTTGACACTAAGCAAGGTAAGTTTTTCGAATGATTAATGCTCTACATTCGTTAAAACAGGCATCACCATTTGGAGATTCGAAGCTAGGCATCAGATTTTAAATGTGCGTTTAACTGGGATCAACTAGAAAATAAAAAGGCAAGCACTTACCAACACAGTTGGGAGGGTGAGGTGAAATATTGTTTTTCTGACATTTCGGCTGGCAGTTTGCAGTGTGACATTCACATTCAGTCCAGTGGTGTTTCTGAAAGAATAGACAAGTGGACGGACAAGTGAAACAGTAGCTAAGAGGACAACCGTGGAGAATCGTTGCTTTCGGTAAATCTTCATGCGGCAAAGACAGTTACGGGTAGATTACAAGGCTGAAGGACTGGAAATGGGATTTTACTAGCAACATTGGGGAACTTTGGCATTAGTCAAAGTATTTGGCCTACACCAAGTATATCTAATTGTAAGATGAGGAGAGTCCCATGCCTTTACATACCTCATTCGAGGACGAGGTGTGAAATAATTCAGCTTAGTCGCCATCGCCCCATTTGGTTTTCGCGCATCTGGAGAGAGTTTACAGCAAACAACAATGAAGTATGTAGCTTATTATTAGAAAAGAACAATCAACGTTTAATTCAGCTTGTGCAGAATCGTTGAATTATACTGATACTCAGCACCGAATGCAAAAATTTGTCTGAGATTTTCCGTACGTATTGTTTCAGATATTTCAGAAAATGCGCTCTGTATACACGTAAGATAGAGCACTGGTGATGATGTTTGCATTAACTACCCGTTCGACCAGAAGAAATCCCCCATCTTTGTTAGTCGTCAGTTTTGCAAACAAATTCAGAGTATGCGCACATTCGCGGAATGCAGGTAATTTTTTCTATACCATCCACAAAATACTATTAATTTTCAACTACTGATTTGAAAAACGAATTTTAGGAACGCGTTTATTCTTATTCATTACGAAGCTGTCAAGAAACAGGCTGCCTGATAGTAAGCCATGAAAATGCCCTTGATGAGATCAGAAAAATGCGTACGACTGGACTGGCTATGATGCTGCAGATTACTGTGTGGTCCAAAATCGAAATTAAGGATACTGTTACGATCGGCTACCACTGTACTGTATGGCATTTTCCTCATAATTAATGCTTTGGGTGAATAATCAATCCGACCGAGTGAATCCTGAGTCTTGTAACTTCTCATCGGATAACGCTACGACGAAAGCGTCGTGTAGGTCAGCGAGATACACGGTTGTGTAAAGATGGTATATACTATGCTTACGTGATCAAAATTTACGGGTTGTAATTAATCCGAGCGTTACCAAGAGGTCGTTGCTAACGGACCCGTCTGGGATGTTTTGGGTCGGAAGTTTGTAGCACCGACAACTTAGTTGAATTCTTTACGTTAGTGTCGTTAGAAATATCAACACCTGCTGCTAAACACGCCTAGTTGTTTGACATCTAAAGCTGCTCAACCAGAGGGAGAAACAGAGTGGCTGTAGTAGCCGGTCAGATAACGGTAGTTAAATGGGCTGAAGTGACGACGGTGGTGGTGTAGTGCCTAGGATGATCAGGTGAATGAACACCAGCAATATCTCAGCGTGCTTACGTCGAAGATGACAGCGCAAAACGTATGCTCAATTTTAGTCTAACAAAAAGCATTCAAAGGCCAGGAAAATGATTATGAAAACACGAGTAATGCTTCAGATTTCTGAGTCAGCGATAAGGTGTGGGTCAAGTAAAATTATTAGCAAGGTAACTATAAGTGGGACTGCCTCGAATTTATGTCTAACATGTGAACGGCTATTGGAGCGACCACCTGTAGAGGTCGGATATGTGGGCGTACTTCCGGTCAGTTAGTGGTCATTTAAGGCCATTTAGGACAGAGCGAGCTTACCACTCCGTTTGCAAGCTAGTCTGACTGAATTTGATGATGAATTTTGGGAAAGCTAGAAGCGAACTCTCGGGCACACCAGTCGAACTACTAATAGTTGATGTTGAGAAGAACTAACGGGCCGACAGGATTGGCGCACTTTTGAAGTCAAGGTACACCAAGATTGCAGGGCACTTATTCGAAATTCGTTGCTCTAGTAGTTGACGGAAAGTAAAGATGTGGTCCACACAGCCCCTTCTCGACCGAAATCCAGCATTCTATTCTCGAGTCCCATATTTACTCGCCTTTGTAAGACGACGTAAAATAAGCAATGCATAGAGTCTGGTTACCACGGAGTTCAAGCTAATTTCTCTGTGATTGCTAAACTCACTGCGAGCATCCAGTTGAAAGTGGGCTCCACCATAAACTCACCCAATTTAGTTGAGACAGTTAACTTCCTCCACATTGAAGCAAATAAGTTGGAGAAGTGCCGTGTGAGGATCTGACACCCATTTTTGAGTAGGGTCGATAAAATTTCGTCAGAACTAATAGCTCGGTGAAGCTTGAGGGAGGCAAGACACTCGCCTAATTCTGAAGCCATCGGGGATTCCAAGTTCACTGTCCAGGGCAGCGTTGCCGGTGGAGAATCGAGCTGGGCAACTGCAGGTTGCCATTTGAAGTGGTTCAGTGTTCAGTCCAACGATTTAGACGCTCTTCCGTTTTCAAAAAATATGACTTCAACAGCCTTAACTACGTTAGCAACATGCCGTGTTGCCCAACGTGCACAAATATTGCAGCAAGCAATGTTATCGTAATACAATGGAAGAAGGAGCCTCAGTTTATATCCTGGTTACTCTAATCTGACACGGATTTCATATGAAGTATGTACTTTTGGGCATCTCAGTTTGGTGTGGATATACCTCTGACAGTTGGCAGAGCATTATCTTGAGTTTTTCCTCCAACAAACAAAATTACCTTAATAAAGAGTGGCGCAACATACACTAAACTCACTTTGGAATGTAAAGACCGTTTACGTCCTGACCCACAATTGGAGTGTCAGTCCGTGAATTACGCGGGGTACGTGGGCTTCCGTCTCTATGACGCAGGAATGCGTATACGGTTGTATCTAGGCCCTGAATATGGAGCGTAGTTTAGTATAGCACGAAAATCGTACTTTATACAGAGGTAGAAAAAATGTGATAAATGAACGTTTATATACGTCCGTTCTCTCCTAATGATTACAAGTGTCCCATTGAAACTGTAGTAAAAGAGTCCGGAGGGTGCTAAACGACAATAATATCTCTGTTGCCATGGATTTCCCCTGTACCGTTACACATCTGGCTGTTCTGAAATCAGTGCACTCAAAAGGGGTCTGGTCACCAGTTGTCTCAGATCTCTTGAACCGAATTGCTGTGGGTACGTGGTTGATGCTATTTTGTAAATCATTTAGTTCAAACTACTCACTAGCTTTGAAGCTTGCTACTTATACAACGTAGACAATCTTGGTTCACGTTGTTCTTATGATTTTTGTTCGTGGAGTTGCACTACTATATCGCCCAGTGGTCCAAAGAATTGGATGACATAGAAATGCTTTGTAGCTCTTTATGCATAGGCCCTTCGAAGTAGTGGTATAATTCTATGCTCAGTTGTTTAAATTACGCTGATTGACTGATATGGATGCTTTTTAACTGGTTACAGACAGTTAACAGTACTTGAGTGAGTAAAGTTAGCTACTCGTAAGGCCTGTGATTGTAGCATACTGGTCGATATATATACGTAAATATGTCGTAATGGCTGACAGGGAGTGGTCCGATGAAGTAAAGTGTGCCTCGTACCGCAAATAGTCGTATTACATCAAGGTAAAAGCATAAAGTCGTATAGCTGACCAGGCCAGGAAAGTAGCACGCAGAATGTCGCTTTTTATACTCCCTAGAATCACCTAGTGAGAGATACTGAGAGGCAGTAGGAGTTGGGTATTCATGTTTTCACTGCCTTAAGTTTGAATAGTTTAAGCTGATGTTTCAGGGTGGGATTTAGCTTGTATTACTAGTCTTAACGTCCTTGACCAAATGAAAAATCATTCATGCTGAGTGCACAGGAGCTGAAGAATCAGAAAGCTGTACAAAAGGTTTGTGAAGCACACATAAAGACAGTTGTGAAAACCAAGGTCCCCAAACGCATCTGATAGTGCATGAAACTAAATGCTAACAGATTTACAGGCCTGAGGAGCAAAGCCCTTCGCTGCGGAGTTGTTTATCAGAAAACACCAACTATACGGTCACAGAGTATTGGACAGGAAAGTAAAACTGTCATATGCACGTTGTTTTTAAAAACTGAATGTCCGCCTTCTTTCTGAACGCGTCTCCTTGAACTCTCCTGGATATTCATTGACTATCACGCAGTTGTAAACGAATGCTGCAAAGCAATTTCACAAATTCCGTAATAAATCCCACCTTCCATTAGATCAAGGCGGAGTTACGAGAAAACACCTACTACTCTCATGCCTCATCAGTAGTACCCACCGTCACATAGGTAGCTATTGTGGATGAAAAAGAATTGGCTGGATGAAAAGTACCCACACAAAAATATGCTACCGGGAAGAACGAATAATTCTGCTCCACTCTGAAATCGTTTCTATCTGTTACAAGACATTTCATTTCCAACCGGGATTAAATCAAGATCAATTTGGAATGCGAAACAGATTTTTTGAACATTCAGTAATTGACTCATCGGTTACTCACTTCTCACGAAAAGCTGGGGAAGTGTTGGATTTCCTGGAATCCTGAGCCCCTTCCTCTCTGACAGTATCCCGCAAAATTAACATTGCATTCTACAAAAACACTATGATGTTGCAGTTGTTATCTCTCATTCTAAGGCAACAGAGGCAAAAATCATAATTTTTCATTCATCTCATAGGTCATGGGCGTCCAATGACCCTTTCTAGCTCCTGGAAGTTGTACTGACATAGAGGGCGTATAAATCCTCAAAATATTTCGACAGAAAATCCGTTTGGTATGGAGAATTCACTCATTCCCATAGACTTGCGCACTCAAAGTACGATTGCACTCCGCTAAGTTGCAGAGTATCCAAAAATGATAAATTAGTTGCTGACCACAATTTCTCCAGAAAGCTGTTAGTGACAACAGATACAGCAAATCGTGTGTGGGCTTTTGATTTTGCTCTCAGAACCGAGATGCGGGAGTAAAACATTCACCTAACAGTCGTCAGTGCATTCCAACCGTTCAGGTTATTTTGAGATTACTAGTAAATTAGTCATGTGCTATCCATCAAAGAATACTTACCAGAGCATGACCAATCTCGTGCAAGAAAACAGTAATTTGCAGTGAGGTTGGGAAGGACAACATCTCCCGACATACACCAATATTCGCCACCAAGACCCTGAAACGGGGATGAATTAAGCTTGAAAGATTCTGATGCGGCCTTCCATGGCCTTAAATTTGTACTAGCTTCTGTCGGTTGTGTGGATACTTACATTGACAGAAATATAGACAGTTATCGTATATATATATATATATATATATATATATATGGATGGATAGATAGATATGTGGATAGCTAGATAGATAAACAGATAGATAGCGAGGCACAGTATTTCTCCTTAAATAAACCAGGTTACCACGCATTTGAATGTGAGAATAACTGGACTGTTTTAGTTTCACAATAAAAAACGAGAAATTTCTTACCTTTTACAAAATCAGCAGCTACCAACTGGTTTTAAAATAGGCTTACTCTTTGACATGCGGACTAATTTATGTTTTAGTGTACGAGTACAGCATACGAATTAGCTCATTCATATGAGAGAAAATAACGTGACATGAAAACGTCGTCTTAACGAATCCAGACGGTTTGATCCTTAAGTTCATTCCAGAGGATGAAGATGAAAGACCGGATGAACTGCGTCCAAATAAGCGCCGTCCGGGTCAGAAGACGTTGGATACAGATCAAAGACCAGTGGCACAATACACGAGTAAAAGCGAGAAAACCGGACATTGAGGATACATTGGTTAGTTGAAATTTACAGACAGAGAAGAACATTATTGGTTGTCCAGCCAGGTGAGGTTACAGAGTACAAAGAATAAGAAAGTTTATGCCAGGGATTAAGGTGTCTACATTAAGCAGCGCCGAAGAAGAGTGTAGAAAAGTGTGCAAACAATCGGACAGCATTTGTCGAGGGTCGGAGCAGTGTAAGGAAAAAAGGAAGCAACAAAATCTGCTGTATATTAGTCTTTTTTTATTAGCAGTAGAACCAATCAAAACAGGAAGGCCAAAGAGAAACATTGTCACTAAGCGCTTGGTTTCGAATAGGATTAAGGGATAAGCAGTGGAGTGGTACTTAGTGCTCGCTCTGAAAATGAATTTGATTCAAGCCCCCCTTTTACACTTAATGAATGGAAGAAATGTATAAGTCAACCTTGAACTGTCTTGTAAAATCTCACTGGATTATGCGGCACATTATTTAGATAGGTGACGAGTTATGCTGATAGGATCAGATAAGATTGTTGTCTGTTTGTATTTTAAATTTCGTGGTGAATTGTGTGTATTTTTGACTAGGCATGGAATAGCAGTACTTTCTTATCCGAAAATGTCTTCACACACTTTCGAAATGCACAGAAGTGTAACTGTATACAAAAAGTACCGGGTACTGGAGCGATGTAATGTGTGCTTCAGTATGCCTGTCTGTTTTTAAGCAAATGAGAGTGTGGGCCCACCTCTGTGACCAAATGTCCAAAATAAATTGTACTTCAAAGCCGATGAGGACTGTTATCGAATACATATGAGTGGTTTAACAGTTTCAGTGTGCATAACCATACAAGAAACATATAGTGCCGTGGTCACCTAGTGTTTCTCGTCAACCTTTCGTGCATGTCATATGTTTCCTAATATATTTATTATTCTAACCGCTGAAAATACTTGATCTTGGTACATGCTGCCTGGAGAGAAATACGGAGGCCCTGTTCAGACGACTTAGCAAGATTGGAAAATGTCACTTCGGGGGATGTGAAACAATTGACTAGAGTAATCCGTGAGTCTTGGTATTGTCTGGTAAAATGGGCCCTTGCAGTAATTTTATAGCTGGCCTGGCTTTTAGTAACCCTATCCTCCAGTTTCCATTTCTGTAATCTTCACTGACAGCTTCATCACGCGTTTTCTCACGTAAGAATTTGGACTGCTTTGTTTCACTGGATGTGCTCAACTGATATCTCATTTGGCTTGATGAATATAATGAGAGAAAGTGCGCTTAATTTGCTTGTTCCCTCTATTCATCTGGTATACCGAGAGAGATTTTGAGAAATTTCCCATTATGGCAACCCGTCTCACAATTGAACAGAAACAAAAAATCTGCGAACGAAGAAGATCTTTATCTCCCGTTATTTAGAGGATTTAAGGACAATGAGCTACTTTAGATCATCAGTATGAGGCAAATGTTTGACACCCTACTTTATGTAAGCTTTCAGTATAACATGAAGTAGATTTTGCCCAAAAATTCCCATGTGAAACATTTTAGAGTGCCACAGTGGTGAATATCTGGGGTTTAATTTTGCTTAAAAGCAATGCACGTCAGTTTCTGAAAGGTACAAACATTTCAAAGCCAACTAGCCGATTAGAGAGACTAACTTTACAGTGGATTGTAGTGGGACAGGAGATTATGGAGTACAAAACAAGGACTAGTCGTTAATTTAGGTGAAAACCATTATTGTCCATTAGTGTACAGGCATTAATTAAAATGGTGAGGTTCAAAATCTCTGCATTTGCGCCCACAAATCGGACATGTGCCAATAAAGATCTTTTAATACGCTGCGCAATTTTTGTGCCAGATTTTGGCCGTCAGAAAATTATGCACCCACCGATCCGTCCTGTCATCACTTAAGCAAATCACGGCGTATGCATCGGCATCTGCACAGCTATTGTCTCCGCCAATTTCCACATACAGCAGTAGGTCTGTTCCGTGTAATCCGACTCCTGAAGGGATAGCATTGTCTGCGCTCGTATCCATACATATTCTGCACTTCTGGAAGGTGATAAAATTCAGTAGTTGGATGGATCAGTTACAGAGGAATTTGATGTCTTCACAGGCTGACTCAGCCAAATATTAGCACAAATACCCAGTTTTCTAGCTCAAATAGGGAATCTGGTAAAACATGATTGAAGGTAGGTAAAGTATCTTTTGAGTTCCATACTACTGCTCGTTATAAGCCACAGGGCAATTTGTATATAAAGGTGCCTGATTTGGCCGTGTGAAAGTAAATCAAACAAAGATGTGTAAAAATGTCCCACTAATGCATGAGCATTCAAGTAAAGCTTGCTTGTGCCGGGTCGAGTCTGGTAGTGATCACCTAATTTAATGGTACCAGCTTAGTTTGATAATGATACCGTGGTTGTAACGAAACCAGCAACACAAGTGAATGTGGCGTGACAAATATGAAAGTTTTGTTCACACACGTGTTCACTGAACGATGCATTATTCCAGGTCGTTGTCTCACTTCAACTCCTAATCCATGGTAAAAACAACAGACAGTGATGAAAAGGTAATGTTCATGAACTGGTTTAGCGGGGCGGGGCATTTCAAGCAAAGAACCCACCAGCTTACTTAGAAACACTACAAAGGTGACCGACTATAAATTAAGCAAACTGACCATCTTGTGCACTACCTTCCCTGGATATATGAGAACTGATGGTGTAGGACGATGACTTAGGAAATTGAGCCCTTTTGATCCATTCGATTAAGGCGGTGAATAGATACATTGCGGAATACACGTGCTCAGAATAATCTTCCGAACAGCTTTGTTATCACAACGCGTCATTTGCGTTCAATAAGATCAGTTGTACGACTCGCGCACACACCTTAGATTACAGTTAGATGCCCTTCACTACAATGATAACGTGAACTTGACACGCAAAGTTTTTCAAACCTAGGAGTTAAACGTTTGTCTTCTGATAAATGGCTAGGTCTTTGCCGCGTAGCCGAATGTTAAACAAGGTACTCGGATCTGGTGTGTGGCCTGTCCCTGCCATGCGTCTGGGGAGCAACGAGGGTATTTTCGTTGCACTCTGGTTTGTCTTGAGAGCTACTGTGGGAATTCATAGTTTTATGGACTCAAAAAACTGCTCATCAAACAACTGATTCAGATGCCCTTCTGCAGGAGAAGGCCGCCAATTTGTGGCAACGTCATAAGTAAAGTTTTATTTTCTGCCGTTTATGGAGCCGGCTTTTGGGCTACTTCCTATTATTAGTGTGAATGCTCTGAGTACTCAATAGTTATCGCATTTTGTGTTCAGACCTCTTCCTGATGTTGCAGACGGTCTCCAAAGCAAATCATTCTGGCTTTTTTAAAGTCTAGTTGCTGCATCACTAACCTGGTTAAAAGTTGAATTCCAAAAGACAAGGTGAAAATTTTCCCCTACATAACGGAAGATGTTCTTCTAGGGAATCTTTGGGACTCAGCAAATGTAAACTGTGAGGTGTCCCTCAAAGGCACATTTGTAGCAGTAGAATACAGGGTTTTGTCACTCAATAATATGCCTTTCACAGTGTTGACCAGTGCAAACATATTTCACACGGTACGTTTTGAGCAGTTTTCGTATTGGAGCTGACACGCCATTATCAAACGCCGAGTGCCAGTGTTGTGTCCAAAAGGGTTCACTTCACAAGACGATGTTGCCATGGTAGTTACTAAATGAGTATTTTATTATTTGCCTGACTTTTAACTACATTAATATCTTCCAGTTTTCACAAGCCTAAGTATTGTGGTAACGTAGTGGTTGACAAGATTGTTCAAAATGCATGCATCCTGCACTATTTCATCTACATAAATCAAGCAGTATTCACCATATTATTTTGTTAAAAGATGTGCAGAAATGTACACCTGTTCGATAGCATTGTTGACACCAAATTTACAGTGCGGGATGTATTCATTTTTGGTTTCCATAGATCACATTTTTTAACTTCTAGTTATTAGTGGAGAGATGTACAGATACTTGTACGATACTTGTACGATACTTGTACGATACTTTTTAGTCAAAGTGCATGAAAAGATATGAAACATTCTCCATGACGAATGACCAGCATTAGCCATGGTTTTAGGGTTTAAAATGGAATATTCACCAATCTGCACTACTCACATCGAACAAATGCCCAGGGACCGAAAATGATCCACAAGTTCCCTGAGGGACGCAATTCCCCATACAGCATAATCTTCCCTTTTGGAATCCGAGACCCAGAGAATCGCAGAGTCTTCCGTCCGTTTATGGGAGATAGTTGGAAACAAGTTAATAAACTGGGAGATCATCCAAACAACTTGATATTTCCAAGTGTGTACTTGTTAGGAACCAGAAACAAGGGTTTGTTTTATTAAATATTATTTCATGTTACTAACATATATTGCGTAATGATGTTTTAATGAGATATAATGTTCGTGAGAACTTAACTCGGTACGCTCCGTTTTTCATCGATGAGCTGAAAATGGTCACGTATAACGAAGCTCTTTGAACGCCGAATAATTCCGTGAAGGTGCAGGCCCTATGACGTAACTGGTAGACCATCTTGTGAGTTAAATATATAGATAGAATAATAATAGATAACCAATTTACACCAATAATCAAGTGGCTGAAAAAATAGCCCACTGTTTTTTGTTCACATTCACACCACTCTCGTTTGAACGGTCGTCCTCCTGTTCTGGCGTAACTATTCTGGTGAGTCCACACCAAAGGGAAGCACTGGACTCGAGTTCCGGTCTTATTAGAGCTCATCAGCAGTGCATATCCAGTGGCCGTGCTGGGATTTGAACTCCAGACATCTGACATGCGAGGCGAGCGTGCTACCACCACTCCACCGACTCACGTTAGACGCATCTGAATTTTCACGTATGAAAAGGCGAACGTGTTCACACTTGAGCAATGTGACTGGTGTGCCCGACTCATCATCAAACGACGACCCAGTAACTGTCTTGGTTGTGACGATCGATTGTCCCGCCAGTCAGGACTTCCCAGCCAGGTGGCTTGAAACCCACTGGGCAACTTTTGGTTGTAGTTGTGGGGTTTTTGCGGGATAGATATTTTGTTCACATTCACACGTTCGCCTGTTCATACGTGAAAATTCAGATGCGTCTAACGTGCGTCGGTGGAGTGGTGGTGGCACGCTCGCCTCGCATGTCAGATGTCTGGAGTTCAAATCCCAGCACGGCCACTGGATATGCACTGCTGATGAGCTCTAATAAGACCGGAACTCGAGTCCAGTGCTTCCCTTTGGTGTGGACTCACCAGAATAGTTACGCCAGAACAGGAGGACGACCGTTCAAACGAGAGTGGTGTGAATGTGAACAAAATATCTATCCCGCAAAAACCCCACAACTGTAGTCCGCTGTTTATTGTAACATTAACGCCTGAAAAACCTGCACCAGTTGCATAAGTGTGGCTGTTAGTTTTCTATCCTAAAGTGAAGGGTTAACAACCTCCTCAAGCTCGGTTGATGACCGAGAAGGCTTGCGTTATTTAGCTTCACGGGATCCACTCACCATTTCTTTCGTAGGCTAGAGGCTAGGAGAATTAGTGGTGTTATTTTTTCATTTAATAGCCGGACGGTAACAAAGCACATTCAAGCTGATCATGTTAAAATTCACAATATGAAGTCAATTTCCATTTTTGCTTAACTTTAAGTGAAGCCACGAAAGTTCTCCTGTGAAGGGAACCCAGTGTTCTAAGACACCTGAATTCCCACAGAGCTCTGTGCCGATAAATGTGCCGAGTCTCAGGTGAGAATACTTTCTTGGTTCTTAGGAGCTTCTGATACATACTGGGAATCAGTAGAAATGGCTGTCGCCGAGGACAATAGACTAAGCTATCTCTGTCTACCCTGCATTATTCAGCCAATCTGAGTATTTTTATCCAAGTGAATAGGATGTTTGAGTGGACTGTCACCGCGGAAACCTAGCTTCAGTCCTAAGTATTAACCTTTGAATTGGCTGTCAACCACCTTCCCAATGCTCCCTACCTAGGTTATTTAGTAGATATTGAATGATATCAGCCGAAAAGCACTGTACAGCTGTTTCATCCTTATTAGGAATCATCAGCATTGCGCACCCCGTGAAGCTCCGGAGAGTCTCGAACCCGCGACATCCTGGCTAGTGGTTTGAACACTTAACCGTTCTGGCACGAGCGGCTTCATCTACAGGATGAAGTCTCTACAAAAATTACCAAATCTCCTCACAATAGCATCATATCACAGGTTTAGTTACTGAGCCTTTCTTGTCCGGAGCAGCTTCATGTATCTTTTTGTTTCAGGATATCGGCCATAATTGGGTCATTAACGCTTATCAAAATTTATGGTACTAAAGTGGATTTTGTCGACGTATAACCTGCAACAGTGCATAAACTAATCAAACGCCACTAAACTATTGAGGGTGAATCGTTTGGTACCTTTGTAAACTAAAGCCAATCAGCTGGCCTTTAATAAAATAACGAAGAGACTACTCCGACTGAATAGAGCTGACGCGGCTACGTAAACTTCCACAAAAAACAGGGTCCAGGCAGGATTTTGACAAGGTAGGGAAATCTAATCACATCTCCAATTTATTCCAATTACTTGTGCAGTCATGTATAATGCTGTCCACCTGTAGAATTCTCCGTTGACTTTGGAGGAGCCACCGTTTGTTTGGCTGTATTGGTTCATGGAGGATGCCTTGAAATAAGTGAATACCATTTCAGCCCTTTAGTCCTACGCTTACGTTGGTGATTGCGCCTACCGTGATGTAGCCGGTTTTATCTTCAGAACGAGTGGGGTTGGCTGGAGTTGCCGATTCCCTTTATTTCGGTCCATTTTTTTCTGTTCAGTTTTTCATTAGTGTTGTCATGAAATGGACTCTTGAAGGGACCACAAATATGGGATTCACAGTCACATTTTGGAAATATGTTAAAGCATGTAGTGCATCTACATAAATTAATTCAAATAGACCTTTAAAAGTGATCCTTTGTTTTGTCGATACCTCTACCCCTTTAAGGGAAGAAGACTGAATTAGGGATTTCTCACACCATCGTATGTCAAGCAAACTACCTTGCGAGGAGCTTGGGCTGGATAGTGGGAATGTCCATCGTAGAAACTGCGTAAGGCGTGACGGAAGTGTTGAGGATGAAACTGTTGCACTTGTCAAGACACGAACATTCTTCGGAGACTTGCTTCATTTCTGCTGTCAGAAGATAATTTTACTGTGGTCAGAGAGTTGCATCTACTAAGCAGGCATGAAGCAGTTTTTTTTCTGATTGTTAAAACTTAACCATTCATAGTTCTCGAGTAGTTGATAATCTGTGTCGACGTTGCATAGCTGGGGTCGAATGGCTGCAGCACACCATTAATGAACTGATCTACAAGCGTGCGCTAGGTAATGATAAGGAGTACCCGGAGCAGCAGATAATATTTGTGCTGTTAAGATGACTTTGACGCACTAGGAATGTCCAGTCACCCTATGCCAAAGAAATTCGAAAGGCTAAGAAATGATTACACGAAATGAAATCTGCTATTATCAGCGTCACCGCTATGGAATACTGGAAACCGCCTAGCTATGGTCATGTGGCCATCTATGCCGTGGTTGGGAATCCTACGAACCTCATCGAACTGAGTGACTATCTTGCTCTGGCTTGAGGACCGCCCAGCTTGCCTGTGGTTATGTTTGGTTCATCCCGAGCCAGATTCACGCATGATTCAGGGTACATCTTGCTGATGGTCATTCGTGCGGAAATGATGGACAGATGTTTTTACTTCACTTGCTCTGGAAGGCTCAGACATCTTGTCTTTAGGCGCCTTCTATACGCGGCACCAGATTTGCAATATGTCCCAGCCCCACCTCTCCGATCATTTAATGGTTTACCACAGATATCTTGTTTGACCTTCGTATGGCAACGAATCTAGGTCTCGGTGAGTGTTGTACCGTTTGTTACGATGGTGAAGTGGGGGCATCCTGGCCTATAGGCATGCTGGACCAGTCCTTGATTGATGTGTAGATTCGTGGAAAGATTAGCTATCCAGCTAGTAGAAATTATAATTTTAGCATCATAAACATGACATCATGGAGGCGGCCCTACGGATGGACTGCTAAACGGTTAGTTAGAATTTTAATGATAAAAAACAGATTAGGAATACGTGGGCAACGAAATGCATTGGAATTTATCTAGCCTGTTTGAAAATTGGCCCGTAGTCACTCATTCACAGGTGCATGTTTGTAGTATGCAGCTACCATTTTGAGCACAAAACAAACTTTCATTTTAGAAATTGGCTGCATGAATGAGGCGACCAGCGAATCAACTGCCACAAGTAAGTTTATACAGTGCAAGAATAAAACAAACAATAATATTGTGCTAAGTCAATGCACTAGATTTCGTAACACCTCTTCCACATGGAGTAACCAACACTAGTAAATAGTAAAAGCAGCTGTGCACATTGTCCTCCAGAAAGAACCCACAGGTGTTCACTTTTAGCCGAGGACGAGTCAAAAATACATTAAATTCTGGGGGAAGTTGTGATTGTAGTTGGTTTTGGTTCCATTAAATTTGTTGTGGTTCTTTCTCTTGACTTTCAGGATCAATAAAGACAGCACAGGAGAAGTAAAATTTGGACATTTTCATCATGCCTCAAAAGCACAGCATAAACGGAGACAAAAGTCAAGCAAAAAATCACATTTAATTTTAAAACCGTTTCTCCGTTCATAAACAAGTGGTTTCTCAAACGATCGTTTCTAAATGAGTCTTAGTTTAATTGTAGATGGGAAACATGGTATAACGTGGAGTACGATGATGCTGTCTGAAAATGCTAAAATACGGATGTCGTTTCAATCACTTACCTGCAATTGATCAGCAAACCCAAATGATTGGGAAATATTTTGAGATAACGTTTCCGTGGACAAAGCAATTACCTCGGCCGCTGCAAATGGAGTTTTAGGTATGACTCTGAAAAGACCGGAGGCTACCCCTAAATTACTTTGAAAGATTCGATGAGACTGACTTGGCGGTTCGCATTGATTCAGTAGAACTCGAATGCATCTGACACTGCAGGTTCTGTTACAAGACGACAGACACCCAGTTATCGCACGCTACTAGCTGTAAGACGAACACTTCTCCCACTCGCAAACAACCATAGACCTCTTTTGTCCTCCCTGTTAGTGCTGAACAGGCGGATACTGCTTAATTGAAACGTAAGATATTCCACTCAACGCAATGGCAAGAAACTAAAACTGGTTGTTCATCTTACAGCCCGCAGCAAATGGGGTTGCTGAAATAAAGGACGGAACATTTATTTTCTGGCTCACATTTCCTTACCTATTCGTTCCGGAAAATTATTGATGGGTGGAAATTCAAGGTGTGTAAATCCTAATGATTTAAAGCTGAGCGAACTGGCTGCATCATTTTTTGATTACCAATTTAGGGGAGTCAGACTCTACTTAGTTCGTCATATAAGCCACTGGCTCAAGTAGAATCGAAAAAGTTGTTTGGAGCAATTGGTTGATCTTATCCCACTGCCTGAATTCCCACGTTGCGACGTGCCAAACCAGCTTCTTGCGCAAAAGTAAAAGCATAATTTCTCAGGATATCAAGTTTAACATATCGTTTTCTGTTAAAAACACGGACAAACACGTGAATAACCGTTGGTAATTGATCAGGTGGCTGTTGATCTGTTCGCCGAGCTTGGCAATTGATTTGCAAACGTTTCGTCACCATTCGAGGAGACATTTTCAGTGCGGTGTTGGGTGCACTGAAGATGTGTCCTCGAATGGTGACGAAACGTTTGCAAATCAATTGCCAAGCTCGGCGAACAGATCAACAGCCACCTGATCAATTACCAACTAATGCACCCGAGTTACCAGTATTCCAACAAATTACCAACGTGAATAACCATCATGCGGACACCAAATTTGTATCGCATACCTTGAGGCTTTTAGTTTGCTTACCTGGGGATAAGAAACCTGTGGCCAAATTTGTTTCGCACTGAGAGAGTTTCCGACCATATTCTGACGGCCTCCTTGAAACTACTCCGCTGTGGATGTAGTGGAAAATTTCAACAACAATTAGTTTTTGAAGACCATTCGTTGCGAATATGACAGAATCTCTCATAAAAAAACCTCCCTCAAAGAAGGAAACCGGTGTTGAAGATGACTATCTGTGTGACATCACTGGCCAAAATGGGATTTTCTGTTCCGACTTTGGTAATCAGAAGCGAGATGTGTAGGAGCTTAAAATGTCGCCTTTAGATTTTCACGGACTTCTTGTTCTCCACTTATAAAACCGCTGCTAAGGAAAGCGCTTTTAAATCGCTTGGATGATGCAATCTCGAGCGACGGATCCACGACCGCATTGCCTAACCCGCCATACTAACCGATTGTAATTACGAAAAAGCTGATTTGTTAATCAAAGTGTTAACGAACCCAGGAATAAACGCACGCCAAAGAAGAGATTTACTTCTCCAATATCACAGTTCCACTTTGAAGTATAATTACGATGGAAGGACAGTTAATTGGAGAGTACATATACATACTGTGTACAGATGCTGTCGTTAAAGTACGTTCACTAAATTCCTAAAGTGCGTATCTCACTTGCAGGGAGAATAGCGGGCTTTCGGTTACGAAAATCGAAGCACGCGTGACAGTTTCTTTTGTAGCCGTGTAATATACGCATAATTTGTCCTTTGCCTAAATTGGATTAAATGCTCAGCTGAGCGTCTGTTTGTTGTGATGAACAATATAGGCTGGTGGTTTCATAGGAGTGGGCTGGATGAGCCCAATTTTGCAAAGTAACTGAAGCTTGGGTGCATTTGATTGCAGCAGCAACAAAGAAAAACAAAAGCTAATTTAGCTGTTTGTTCTATTTGTGACCAATGCGCCTAAAGGGTGCTAAATGCATACGGAGATGCTAAGACACTGAGGAAGATGTAAGCAACTTGGCTCCTAGAATAGTTTATTGGCCTCGGAATTTTTGCAGGATAAGAAAATTTCATCATGGATAATGGCGCGCATCTAACCAACGACATAGGGGGTTGTACGATCTATCAAGGTTTGACTGTCACGTTCACAAGTAAACTACATAAACTAGTAAACCAAATGGTTAATCATATTATTTCCGTTGGATTTCGTATGTGAAAAATGGGCATCTCAGATTGAGGCACTGCTGATAATGTTGACGTTCAAACGCCAGTAGGCAATCGATTTAAAAACTCAAGTATCAATTTTCTAGCTGATTCCAAATAAATTCCACAAAAGCTCTTTGGTAGATGTAAGACTCCGTTCAGTAAGGTGGTACATGATTAAATAAAAACTGCCGAAGGGTAAAAATGAACGGTTCACGAGATAGATAGTCTCTAAGCTCCCACTGGCAACCCAGGTAGCATTAGTGGTTTACTTTTTGCTCTCATTGCGTCAAAATAATCAATCAGGGTATTGATGAATAAAGTAAATAATGGGGAAGCTTCAAGTTGAGTGAATCAATTGAGGGAGCGTTTCTCGATGCATGGTTTTTGCTTCTGATCTGCAGTCACTGCACCGTATAGAAGTCAGGACCCTGTTGCGAAAGCGATTTTACAGAATGCTTAGGTAAAGCCACAAAGCCTCAGTATCGAATGTCAAGATGTGATCCAGCCGTCTTGTGTCACATCGCGGAGCGCATGTATTCTGTTTCAAAGACAAACCCCAGAAAGCAAGGCCGGAAGGAAGAACGCAATGTCTCGCACACACTGCTGCACTATAGTGAATGGTATTTCGTGAAAGCTGCCAATTGTTGCAAACAGGTCAATTTTGATGAACGAGATCAAAGAAGAACACTATGGGCACGTTTGCACAAGCTTGCGGGAAAACTGGTATGAAGGAATAGCGCTGGTAAGCTTCGTGACCAACTTACTCAGGTTGAATTCAGCGGCATGCCGCAAACACCACCACTGTGTACCTTAATACTACTCTGCCTTTCAGCCTGCTACAGATGCTGGTCATAAATAGAATTAAAATCTTGGAACGTGAATGAGTGACGATCTGTAACTCAACGACTTACTATTCACAATGAGTCTACCGAACACCCGAAGCTGACCGAGAAGCGGAACTCACTCTTGTGGTTTGATGGGGTCGAGTTCATTGATTTTTCCAGTTTTTCAACTACACAGACCTTAATCATTTGATAAAATGCTGGTTTTTAGTGAGGTTCAGATGTCAGGGCAAAACATAAACGTAAGTTGCGTACAACCACTGCTAATGGGGTCAAAAGTGGCACAAAAGCGTCGAATCTCAACACATTTGTCTCCGTGGTAATTTCAAAAGAACCAAACTCCAGTCGATACTCGCCTGACCAAATGCCTATCCTACTCGTGAGGTTCAGCATCGGTAACCTTATTCCATTCTTTGCTTAATAACTCGTATTCAATTCAGGGATAATAAACGTGCACACTTCACGCTCCAGTTTACGCCCACATGGCCCAGTATTACTTTGACTGCTATCCAGCAGTGCCATTTTTAAAGAACCAGGAAGGCAGTGCTACTGGAGGGGACACCATTGTGGTTATATAAGACTTCATCGCCAGACATCGATAGACATGATGGGTGCCGGTGGAAAAATTCAGACATATGGTGGCGTTTTGTAAGAGATGTAATTTGGTCCATCTTGGAGGTGCCTTAGGCAAACCAACTGCAACGGACCGACTATGGTGCACAAACTCCTTTGAGCATATCTTATGTCTCAGTTGGACACAATACTGAACAATTTGGACTTGAAGTGTAAGCAAAGGGTAGAAACGGAATCACCTCCGACGAATCAGGATTCTACACTCCTGTTACCTCAGAGAAAGGCAGAGGAAAATCGGCGATTATTATTTTACATCTACAAGTCAACTAAAAGATTACTTGTCCGAACTGGTAATTCACAGGAGAATTTACAGAGCGAGTCTTTCGGAACAACTGGCATCACATAGGAACTGGGGAACTGCACCGGAGCACAACCCAGTGTGCACGACAAGGATTTCAACCAGAATTGGGCATCTCTGTCTCAGAAGTTCTAAGCGCACCAATGGTGTCCTGAGCTGACTTTTTACAGAAACCTGTGGTGGTTTCCTAAGCTCAGTTATCTTAATGTCCCGCTATACATGTTTTAGGCTACCTTACTGCTTGTCACAGGATAAGGGGGTGCCTACAGGCTTGATAGACCGGGAAATTTGGACTGGATGTGTTATTCATGGTCCAAGGATATGTTCGCTTATTTAAACAAAATAATTACTGATGAACTATCTGATTTACCGTCAGTTTTCGAGGTCTAGCAGTAATTTTTTCGTGCGCTATAGCTAAAATATTATCTCGCGCAAATTTAAAGGTTGTGGGCTAGTAAATGGCAGCTACTCCGGGAATATTGACGGTTATTCCGATGAAGCCGTCAATCCCGTCTGAATAATTCACTCAAAAGCTTGAGGAATAACTACACCCGCATATGCTTTTCCTCGTTTTGTTCAATAATGAAATTTAACTTCCGGATACACGTCGTGTTCGTATGTTACGCAGTTTTCTCTCGAGATAAAACAAAGTTTGAAACCATGACTTTACACGTAGCTTAGTCTGTAAGTATACAAACCAGTGTCAGGTTGCAAATCTTGAAAGCTTAATATTCAATAATTCTTAAAATTTGTGGTGTAGAAAGATTAACAAATTTGTATAATGCGAAGGGAAAGGTTTTAGCCGAAAACCGACAAGAAGTGGAGAGCATCAGGATGAGTGTAGACATCAGAAGTTATGCTGAAACCTGTGTTCTAATTACTTACCAGCAATCCTTGAACATCCATTTCAATGAGGTCCTCTTTCCAAACATCCTTAATTCTGATTCCATCTTTGAATGGCTCCTTTTGTGCAAACTATAAGTGGTCGTCAATAATCTTTAGCCTCACCTCATACTGTTCGAAGTTTTCTCGATACACAAGAGCGGTACAAATTACCGAAATGAGGTAGAGGTGCACAGCAGTTGCAATCCACAACATATTCTGACGTTTTCAGTGCGCTGTGTAAATGGCGATTCAAGTGTGCATTCGTCAGTATGAAATTAAAGTAAGTCGCGTTTCAAAACTAGAGACTTAATGTGCAATCAGGGATGCATTAAATGAAGATGGTTCGATGCAGTTGAAAATGCTTTAGTCCTTCACATACATAGCTGACTTAATAGTGTCATATATTGTCCATTTAGGAAAGAACTGGACCCCCTGCAGCAGTCTGTCGTCAACCCGACTTGGTGAAACGAGACCTCATTCAGCGGAAGTACAATGTTTCTTCCTCCTATTTCTTCACTCCTTAGGAGCATTACTGTAGTGTGAGCAACAAGCGTATCTCAAAATTGGATGTGGGATTGGTCTGATTTACGGGACTGCTAATAGCTTTCAACTGTTGCTTTCAACAGATGGAATATTGCTTCATGTTTCAAACTATTCACTGAAAAATGCACATCGGTCATTAACCTCTGGGATAAAAAACGGAGACGATTTGCAGGTTCACATGAAATGACCGTACACGTTACTCAGCTTTTGGACGGAAGACTACCGCTTGAGAAAATGCTATTTTTATTGACCATTCTTGGGACATAAAAGGTGGATCTTCTCAGGCGAGATTTCTGTGGGTCTCATTGGCAGGCACGCAACTACATTTGTTGTGTTGTGTGTGAATTTGGAGGCCCACTGCGAGCTGTAGACTTAGTTAACGTGTATGCGCTGTGTCACACGGTCAGCGGCACACGGCTACTAAGAAGGCGGTCGCGTAAAGTCCGAATATAATGGGTCCCCTTTTTGTTCTGTCTAATAATTCGGAAGTACACATTTACTGGCGTGTCCTGGTTAGACTGTCTCCAAGTAGCAGGTTAGATGTTAAGATGCTGAGGGGCGAAAATGCAAATTGATAAATGGCTAATACAATGGTGTAAAAACCCATTAAGATGGACATGGATTCGCCAAGACGATCAGTTAGACCATGACTTGACTGATTCTTTCAGGGTAGAGTTGATGTTTTACGCTAGGCGACCCGCTTTAAAAGTTGTTTGTATGGCCGCGATTGTCTTATGGTCCGTCTAACAGAGGGATATCATTTTATTTACCGTTTCGACCAACACATTTGGAAACACCCTACTCGTTCTCGCTTTCGTTATCTGAAATCTTAGTGAAAAGTGCATATCACATGAACTCATTTGCAAACAAATTTGGCTTCGCAGGAGACTCACTTGTAACCCAGTTGAATCTCTCGTTTATGGTGTTGCTTGAAAACCCAATTTGTTTGCAAATGAGTGTAGTTCTCTAATTTCCCGTAATTTGGGTTCAAGTAGAACATAAGGTTGACGGAAACTCGACGACTGCGCCTACCTGACGAGCCCCACAAACGGCGAAACAGGTCATGGGCTGTCGAAGAATTTTCAGCAACCTGGTGAGTAGTGTATGACGTGTATATCACACTGTTAAGTTTGAGTTATTTAACCGAGTGGAAAAATCTTGAGTATCATATAATCTGAGAGATTTCTCTTTGGTGGTAGCACCATATCACCATTGCCTGTCGGTTTAACAGTTCTCTTCTGCAACAGCATTCTGACCTTATTTTGGTCGGTTTAGCGAGCGATTATGGTGCCCAGTGTTGCTGCGTACAAGTGAGACTGAAGATCGTCCATCATAAGAAACAAGAGAGGGCATGCTCAGATCGGTTGGAAGGTCACACTTTGTCACACGTCATTGCGCATTTCAGCTACTATGAGGTGTTTCGTCATGGACCAACAAACACGGCATTGCAGTCAATGCATAAGCGAAAGAGAAGCAACCCTCTAGGGGAGCCTACAAGACCTATATTCTGTTGGATTACTCTGAAATTGTTTGTACCCAAAGCTAAAATTGGGAGATTTTCACGAATGCATTCATTTTTCCTACATATAATTGCTGAGAATCGCTATACAGGTGCAGGGGAAACATTTTTTAAGGAGCACACAACAATTTGGAATCGGTTGTACGTAAGTTCTGTGGCTCACATACGTGGCATCTAAAACTTTCGAAATGTTTACATAGAGTTACCCATATTTTGGCCCTCCTATAAATGACCATTTTATGACAAAACCCTTCCTGATAAACCACAATTATAAATTGCTCGGAGTGAATCATTCCAGACCACTTTGTATCCGAGGTGGTTGCTCTGAAATAACAGTGCTCAGCTGAAGCGAACGTTGGAGGAATTGCTTACGACTTACTGGTGAATGACACAGGAAGGCAACCCAGAGGACATCGTGTGTTTGTTCAGAAGTATTTTGCCAAGGTTAAGCGGATTTGTTTTCAGTTTTTAAATCATTGAAATCTTTGAATTCACAAGCATGAATTTCTGATCTAAGTTATATTTAGGTGTATCTAAAGTATTCTTGTGAACCTAGCCAGAGGAGTTGTGGGTGAGCAGCACAGGAAGGGGTATTGGACTGCCAGGAAAGGCAGGCAAACCCTTCGTAACTAGTTGTCAAACAGCTTAAGTTCTGCGGGGTTAACATGGTTTAAACTACGCATGTCCGTCATGAGGTCGTATTATCCCAAATAAAATAATCAAATAAAGCTTACTGGACTAAGAATTGTCAACTTATTGTTTTTATGGTCACGGTGAAAACTGTCTAGTAATCAGCACATCCTTCATAGTGATATAGAGTCCCTGACAAGAGGCATTGGTGACACAATTGAGGATGGATAGTAAAAGGAGTGGTTGAGGACTCCAGCATCCATGTACCAAGTGACTTTAGTTCTTCTAAATTAACCAGATCCAGGATACAAATTCTTGGCTAAGACCTCGCTTTGTTTCTGTCTGCCTGTCTAGCATTACACAAACAGACGTTTCTAAAATGTGATACTAATTTATCTGATTCACACGCTTCGCACTAAGACACTATCTAGACAGCAAAAATCCCTGTGATCATAGAAATCTTTTAGAATTTTGTCGAAACAAATCCGCTTGGTATCTTTACAGATTTCATCCTAACATTTCACAGATTACCTGCATAAGATGTAGTGCGGCATGCACAAACCAAACGTTGACCTCTACATTAAACACAAATCAATAAGTATGTGTCAAATTTTCCAAGCATTTTCAAAGTAAATGACACCTGTCGGTCAAACAGTCATATTGAATCCAAAAATCTAGCGCGTTTGCTTAAGTGTAGATGGCCAACACTTACCTGCAAAATGGGAACGTTAAATGTACACCACTAAAAGCGGCATTAACAATATTCCTTTTAAGAAATACGTGTGGCTGCCTGAGCCTACTCTCTCCACCAATCAACGGAAGCTTTTCTCCAACCAGTCGCAGTAGTCTCTGAAGAAGCTATCAAATTTATTGCCTTTGATTAGCTCTAGCGCTGAGTTCATCAACACGAACAGTTCAAAAAGAACTGCAATAATCTTAATTGTTTGGTGCGTCACTGCACTTATTGTGGACACCAGATGAAATCTCATTATGCTGGGTAGCTCTGCCATTTCCATCTAACGTCCCATAGTTATGATTCCGACCAAGTATTACACCCCATATCGACGTCGGTATGTTGGCTTTTATTACAAAAGTTAAATAGGCTGTCGAGGGTTCTGATGACCACACCTAAACCACTTGAGCTTTTGAAGGTGAGGATGACGGTTTAGACGTAAACGTTAATCTGATTACTACCGAAGCAGTTGCAAACAATAGGACATACAGGTGTCGTTAACTAGTAAACCTGGGGCCTGACTGATTGATATGAAGTAGGAAAGCGAATGAATCAAAGTCAGCGCGACAAACTGCCCCCTTGTGTTGCCGACTGAGCAGCCCGGAAAAAACTCTGGATGAGCTAGAATTCAGCATCTTTCGAAACGGAGCCAACCGCTGTTTGGTTTTAAATTGCTGGTTACATTCAACAACCAACAACACGATCAAGCTAGTGTTTCTGCATCATTTCCAACCAGTACACAAGCGAGATTCATGACGCTCACTTGCGACGGCTGTAGCAAATTGAAAGGTAGCTTGGTAGCTCACCGTGGAGTTCATGTCCATGAAA
Organism: Opisthorchis felineus; assembly: GCA_004794785.1. NCBI lineage: Eukaryota > Metazoa > Platyhelminthes > Trematoda > Opisthorchiida > Opisthorchiidae > Opisthorchis > Opisthorchis felineus. The sequence continues at coordinate 842,951 of SJOL01008347.1, read as the reverse complement.
GTGCTGACACGAAACTAGTCGTCCAGTTGACCTGCACTGACTGTTCCCGCCTGTTTCCGAGGTAGACTGGACTGAGACAACACCACCCACACACGCACGCAACCCAGCATAATGAGGATAACGCTGGCCGAGTGAAGATTTCCAGTGCGCAATGATCACAACGGGAGTCACAGTTACACATGTGTCTGCCTGACAATTTATACCGTCTCGTAACACGCAAACTGTGCTGTTTTTGAGACTGGAGTAATATTTCCTTGGCCGTTTGGATGCACGTACCAAAACCTGGTTACTAATGCCTAGTTGGCAAACACATCTAGAAGGATTGCCGATGCCACAACTAAACTATCACTTCCATGTCACCTTAGTTGATGGTTTCAACTTCTCTGACGGCTGGGTTGTGCGTGCAGTTCAGGCTTGCCTTAATCAGAAGCTTAAAGCTACTGAGGTCGAGTTGATGAGACAAGTTGATACGACAGTGAAATCCCGAAGGACAATAGCAATCGTGAATCGTGGGGACAGAAAACATCGGGTGAACGCGCTTTCAGTCCTACTTTTATGATTCACCAAGGACACCATCACTCCCCTGGGCCCGAGAGGCACCGTGAAATATTTGGGTATTCCCCTTATTTTCCAAGAGAAGTGAGTCAGCAATCACCTAAAACAGTTTCTGATACTGCTTAATGAGGTAATGCATGTGCTTTTGAAGCCACATCAAGTAATGGGGATCACAAGGAACTACCTGACACCGTAGTCGACACATTCACCCGTGCTCGGTCAAGTTCAAAGTAACACCTTTTAATTTTAGACAATTACCTCAGGTAGCATATTCCTGATTGGCCGCGTCTACCAAAGGCACACTTATCAGCTATATCCGGTCCGCTAAACAAGAGGAACAGCTAGGTATCCTAAGCCTTCGTCCAACTATTCCTAATGGAAAAGCTGATGTCTAAGCACCGTAGTGTACTAAGCGACTTGGTTGACGATCGTGCATTCTCTTAAACTACTCTAGATCTCAGCCTTCTGATACGGGTCAGAAGTGCGCGCGTGAGCACCAAGGGAGAAATTATTACTGCCTAGGACCACAGTTTGCGCAACTATGGGGATGGTCGCGGTTTGCGACAGCTGGTTGCTTTGCCTCTTCTAAGTCGATGACCTATGTTTCCAGAAGCGTGATTCCTTGGGTATCTATGCGCTGTATCCAGTTCCAGTGCAACCTGCTTAGAACAATATTCAGAAGCTTCCGCACGGTCACGGTGATCAGGCGAGCTTATGTCATGGAAACTGTTGTCAACCGGAGAGCTTAGTGCATATTCAGTCTATACTGCTGGATCACGTACCACGCTTGATGTTCACGTCATAAGCGGGTTACGAGAAAATTCGGAAATCCTTTCCCCCATCTGACCAACATCGTCTCCAGGGAATTAATTGAACCTGCTTCCACGTTTTTGTCAAGCCCGACCTGGTTGCTGTTCGAGAGGGCTGAGCAACCATGATAGACGTAAGTATGGTCTCTGATGGGCACGGAATTCTTGTGTTGAATGAGGAGAACCAGAAGAACGGTGCTGACGATTGTTCTCTGGCTATTATTTTAGCCACATGTGCAATAGATCATGATGTTGAATTTTCTGGTTTAAGAACCGATGATAATTCCGTATCGAGCTATTCACTTTCTTCAGTCCACCAAGACTATTGTTAGACTGATCTATTGGAATGAATACGAATATTATATCAATGAAAAATCCGGTATTATTAAGGGACTTCCACGCTTTGGTGAATAGGACCTCAGCATTTCATTTGAATTCTAAATCAGTACGATAGATTTCGAACGTTAACTATTGCTACCTGGTTCAATGCCTTACATTAACATGTCCTTCTGGAGCATTGTTGAAAGATTTGGTTCGTACATATTCTTTTACATTCGAGTGAAAATGGAAACAATGCAGACTGAGATCCTGTGATCGGTTCTAATGTGAGTCGGAACTTCCCATTTCTGATAGCCGGCGGAATGTAATTAGAAAAAGTCATCAGACACCTAAGTGGGCACTTACATTTAGGACATGACGCACCAGATACTAGTGCATCCACAGCTTACACACCACTGTGCAGTCTTGCAGAGAACGACGCTGTTGATGATAAGAAATGTCACACAAATAACTTTGTCAGTGGACGAACAACTTCAATAACCGTAAACGTTTTGTTCCAATAGCATCTGTGGTAGTCTTTCGGCTTAAAGAGGGTACGGCCATCCAGGCTTGAAAAAGATACACACAGAATAGGTTATACACACGGGTATTTTTTGTATACGAGGACAAGAATGTGATCGCTTTTGTCGCTACGGAATGCGATCTGCTAACCTGCTAACAGTTCACATTCATTTGTTTAGAGTGCTACCAGAAGTGTGTGATAATGGGTCGCTGGTTGAAAATCGATACTTACATATAAGTTTCCGGATTACTCAAGAATTATCTACTGAAAAC
>SJOL01008347.1:808008-836444 GCA_004794785.1 Opisthorchis felineus | reverse complement strand
AGGAACAGCTAGGTATCCTAAGTCTTCGTCCAACTACTTCGAATGGGAAAACTGATGTCTAAGCACCGTAGTGTACTAGCGATGTGGTTGACAAGTGTGCATTTTATTAAACTACTCTGGATGTCAGCCTTCTGATACGGGTCAGAATTGCGCGCGTGAGCACCAAGGGAGAAATTATTACTGCCTAGGACCACAGTTTGCGCAACTATGGGGATGGTCGCGGTTTGCGACAGCTGGTTGCTTTGCCTCTTCTAAGTCGATGACCTATGTTTCCAGAAGCGTGATTCCTTGGGTATCTATGCGCTGTATCCAGTTCCAGTGCAACCTGCTTAGAACAATATTCAGAAGCTTCCGCACGGTCACGGTGATCAGGCGAGCTTATGTCATGGAAACTGTTGTCAACCGGAGAGCTTAGTGCATATTCAGTCTATACTGCTGGATCACGTACCACGCTTGATGTTCACGTCATAAGCGGGTTACGAGAAAATTCGGAAATCCTTTCCCCCATCTGACCAACATCGTCTCCAGGGAATTAATTGAACCTGCTTCCACGTTTTTGTCAAGCCCGACCTGGTTGCTGTTCGAGAGGGCTGAGCAACCATGATAGACGTAAGTATGGTCTCTGATGGGCACGGAATTCTTGTGTTGAATGAGGAGAACCAGAAGAACGGTGCTGACGATTGTTCTCTGGCTATTATTTTAGCCACATGTGCAATAGATCATGATGTTGAATTTTCTGGTTTAAGAACCGATGATAATTCCGTATCGAGCTATTCACTTTCTTCAGTCCACCAAGACTATTGTTAGACTGATCTATTGGAATGAATACGAATATTATATCAATGAAAAATCCGGTATTATTAAGGGACTTCCACGCTTTGGTGAATAGGACCTCAGCATTTCATTTGAATTCTAAATCAGTACGATACATTTTGAACGTTCAATATTGCTACCTGGTTCAAAGCCTTACATTAACATTTCCTTCTGGAGCATCGTTGAAAGATTTGGTTCGTACATATTCTTTTACATTCTAGTGAAAATGGAGACAATGCAGACTGAGATCCTGTGATCGGTTCTAATATGAGTCGGAACTGCCCATTTCTGGTAGCCGGTGGAATGTAAATAGAAGAAGCCATTAGATACCTAAGTGGGCTCTTACATTTAGGGCATGACGAACCAGATACTAGTTCGTCCACAGCTTACACACCACTGTGCAGTCTTGCAGAGAACGACGCTGTTGATGATAAGAAATATCACACAAATAATTTTGCCAGTGGACGAACAACTTCAATAACTGTAAAATTTTCGTTCCAATAGCATCTCTGGTAGTCTTTTGGCTTAAAGATAGTACGGCTATCCAGGCTTGAAAAAGATGCACATAGAATAGATTATACATACGAGTATTTTTTTGTATGCGAGGACAAAAATGTGATCGCTGTGTGTGTCGCTATGGGATGCAGTCTGCTAACCAGCTAACAGTTCACATTCATTTGTTTAGAGTGTTACCAGAAGTGCGTGATACTGGGTCGCTGGTTGAAAATCGATACTGACACATAAGTTTCCGGATTACTCAAGAATTATCTACTGAAAACGAGTAGAACATAAGCATATTATGCTTACTTTTGCCTAAAGAAAAACCAAGTGATCTAAAAATTCCCAGCTGTTGATGGGCCAATTTGACAGATGCACGCATACTATCGACCCAAATCCCCCTTTAAATTAATGAATGCTTTCAACAAACTTACAGGCCGCAGATGATGTCAAGAAAATACAATCAGATATTTCTACCGTCGTACCAAAAGAAACATAAAGCGACTTTTTTATAGCATATTCAGTTGAAAAGAATCGTAAGTGATTCATCCAGGAACCTTTTGTCTTTTGTTAACACGAAATTGATATGGGAATGAGTGGATTTCATCAGTTAAGCAAACTTTGGCGTTCAGGTAGAACATAGAATAGATAGAAACTCCTGGACTACGCCTACAAGATGTGTCCCAAGAGGGGCGAATCTGGTAGTGCACTGCCGAAAAGCATTCACTAACTTTAAGGAGAGTGGGTTCTGCCTCACACATGAGGAGCAAATCTGCTCGTACACTGATCACTGCATGATTCATTCTTGGTCCTAACTACAGCCGTTTAATTTGCAAACCCAAAGTTCACACATGGGGACTATTGGCTATTAAGTTGCTGCAATTCGCAAAACATCAGTACTGTCGTTTGCTTTGTTTATGTTCGTTAGCTTTACACTTCGCCGTCTAACGATGTAGACAACCTCTGCTCCATGTACGCCACGTAATTTTGTATGCCCGTTCGTTTTGAAATGAAGTCGAATTCGAGGTTCATCCTTATTAGAAAAAGGAGAGAAACGTTCTGTTCGAAGACTTGCCATCCATAAATTACAGTCAGGCGAAAAAAACTCCTACCTTTATAAGCACGTTTTGTATGGAAACGCACGTGTGAATAAAGGACAAATAATGCTCAATGCTCTTCAAGATGCAGTAATCGCCAGCGCGGTGAAGACCGCATATCAGGCGCAAGGTGTCCGTAATACAGGACGAGCTATGAAATTCTGTCGCAAAAATGAACACAGCGCCAAATACCACGCATAAAAGTGTAGTGCATATGTATAGTGCCCAAAATGATGAACGAATATAAGTGACTGAATCTGACCTTAGAACGAGCCACCTGGCAATGCTGCGACACATGAATAGCTCGGGTGAACAAAACAAATGAAAAAGGTTAGTTCCGCTTATTAATGAGCAGCCCATCTTCAGGTGCATACTGTCACGCGCGCAATAAATTTGCACGCCTGGTGGGCACGCTACTGCAGTTCAGCTGATGAGCTGTCGCCCACAGGAGCTCTGAAAGCTGACGTAGAACTTCTTGTTTAATATCCTACGCACTGAGATACTCAAACGGTCAGCAGCTGCTCATTTACAGATAAATAGGATAAACCCAGTGTTGATGGCACTCATTATAAAAAAGTCAATCGTCTGTGTGTTGTTCCCTTAGTGAAACGGAATATCTTTCTAGGAATAACATATTTTGTGTGGTTAAAGGTCAACGTGGGCCGGAATCACTGGGTGCGTAGGACTTACAAGATGACAAATTCCTTATCTTGGAATGCAACCACTGATTTTAGCTGATCATTTAATTCACAAAAATAATCAGATATCAGGATTATGTGGTAACAGATCAATTGGATGCAGCTCACACTGAGGTTCCTTCAGATACATTTGCTTATTCTCAACTGAACAAACAACACAACACCGAGGTGCCTACTTAATTGCGGTTACAGTAACACCCCATAATACAAGCTTAAAACATTAGAATCCGGCCATTAGGTCCTTACCCTGTGAAGAATAAAGTGTTATAAAGTTTTCTCAGCAGCAATGTTAATTGGCCTGTTGTCGCTCGGTGTTAAGATAGAAATACCTAAGAGTTCGATTTTAGTATTCTCCCAACCGTCGACACCTTACCTTATCACCCATCTCATTGGCTTGAATCTTTCGAGTAAGGGGGACTATGGGATCCTCTGAGAAAATGATGGCTAAATTGCAAAACTGAAGTACAGCGGAAGTATAAATTAAAAAATACCTATCTCCACATAATTTAAAATGCAACATGAGTCTTATTAGGCATGCCCAACTGTTCATATGATCACTATGCTGGAAACTGCCTTCCAATGTTAAGAAAAAATCCGCAATCGGAAATCCGACATACTACTGACGTTAAACCTGTTTAGCCACAGCCAAATCATTGGAACCTAAGTGGAGTTTAAGCCTCACCCCATCTTTGTCGCATATTCTTGAATTCCGCCTTGACAGCATTCGACGCACAGACTTCGGAACTGATTTCACTCCTCTTAATCAAAATAGACTTATAACCTCACGAAATATATCAAGTTTCAAACGACACCTACGAAATGTTTGGATTAAAATCGCCAGTACCGTATTTTGTGAAAGAAATCCATCACCTTGCTGATGCTCACAAAGTTACAAAATAGAAGGGCTCACTTTGCACCCATTTCATTGCAAAAAGGTCACACATTATGTTCTAATACGGCATCACGCAGACCATTGGAGCACGTGAATCGGCGATACACTCGAATTTAGCTGCCCAGAAGATTACCAAAGAGTAGAGACCTTGGAAGATCGGTTGGGAGTAAAATCACCGATCCGTATGTCTCACTGCTTTGACGTCTCAAACTGGATACAACTGGAATAGGATCACACTACGGCTTGCATTTGAGAAAGGGTGATTGTCAATCTATGGATGCTACATCATTCGACTAGAGCGTACAGGCAAACAGCAGCGTTAGAACCATCTGGGGAAATTTTCACAAGGATATTCACTGGATATGATGACCCTGTAAAATCGCTGAATCCAGGCTCTAACCAACTTTGTATCTTACTAAAGTTACTGTCATTTCACACGCAAAGCCATTAAATTGCAACGAGGAGTGCCAAGAAATGGTGACTAAAACGATTTCACTGTGTTATAGGACAGTTTGCCCCACCCTTTTAACTATGATGATCAGTTGGACAGTTGCTGAATGTGTTTATGAGATGAATTCAAGTTACCACCTGCTTGCAGGCAAAAAACACGCAAATTATCATGTCCGTTTCGAAATCCTTGTAGTCCACAAGCGGCATTAGAATGCAGCTTTTTGGATGCGCTAACCAGAGTGACAAACATCTTACTTCCAAAAGGTTAGTAGGCTGGAAAAAAAATTGCGCTGTTTGTCCATCCTCAGTCTCAGAGGCACTAGAAAAAGAGCTATTCAGTATTGCGAAGATGTATTCTACTCTGATTTTCTGTGAAATCGTAGTCATCGAGTTAAACGTTCCTCACCAGGCTCTAGAATCGCCACCCATGCTAACTGGCAATCACATGAATTGCTTGCCTAGCCCAAGGTGTCAAACAGCTATGAAGTACAACAGTGTTTGGTACAGTCATTTTACGTCACATATCATTTTTCTAGAGTGAGATCTTTCACATATTTATAAATCAGAAGTGGTTTTCCTAATTTGAACAGTCCCTAGCCTTTCACGCATCCAGACATAGGGTTTTAAAAGAAGTTATTTCAAAGATTTCACTTTAAACATACTAAACAAGTGCCAAATAATCGAATAAGCCGTTTGCTGGCAAACTTCACACACGGTTTTTCAAACGGAAAATCGAAATCCACTGGAGAGGAGTTGCACCTTCTCAATAATCGTAAGTGTTGCATATAGCTCTGGCCAGGTCGATGGTGGAACTGCAAAGGTATCGACCTGACAACCAAGACAAATTGTACATGCAACTTGAGCAACGACCAGGCGGTTCCTTGGAAAATCGCACACAATTTATCCACGCTAGTTGTACCTTGTTAACTGAAATCTTTTGGTGAGTGAGAAGGAGTCTAAAATTCCACAGCTTTGTACAAAAGCATGAATACCGTGTGATTTTAGTGAGTCGTTCTGTCCACAGATGTTCAAATGCATGAAAACACTGAGGATGTTCCACGTTTACTCCAAGAAGTTTTTCAGCGTGTCGAGCAAAATAAGGATGTCTTTCGTGACCCTTGAAAAGGCAAATAATGCCTAATTAGCAGTCTATAGACTAAAACCCAAAAATAAGCGGTCTCGGAAAAAATTTAGAAGTAATATTGTTCATACAAGTTTGGCTTATTGGACGCTAGATCTAATTATTTTCTGTTGATCAATTTAGTAAGCAAATCATAGTGATGGTACAGGGACTTCGCTAGTCTGAATTACCAGGACAACCTTGGAACCGCTTAAATAAACGTAACCCTCTACCAGACTCGACATTTCGAGGAAATCATTAGTCCATCAAGGAGCAGGACATCGTTTTTCCAGGGTGTGCTTTGACGTGTACGAGAATGCGGAAGATCGATGTGTCCGTGTGAGTGAGCAGAAAAATTTAATCTCGCAAAAGCGGAAGCAATTTGTTCAGGCATGAGAAATTGTTCGACAAAGCCATGTCCTCTACTGGTAATCTATTTCTTATTGGTCTATATGTGGACTTTCTAGTGGGTACCAAATAATGAGGACTATGACAAAATGTGACCAGAGTTTGACTCACTACATTCATTATTGTAAGACAGTATGCGGCGTCAAGATGTACTGAAGAGCATCAGTGGTTACCAGGTCACTTAGAGTAGACAATTTGAGCGTAATGACATGCAAAACGCAGCACCGTTTCGTGTTTACTAAGTCCAACAGGGATCTCCAATGGAAATTCATTGTCATTTTAAGGCTGAAGGTAAACCGCGTTCGTTTTCCGGCTACTTAATTACACCGAATATTCGCAGTGTGATTACGGACACCCTCTAACATACCCTTTGTAGAGGTAGGTTTCCATGAACCTCTTTACAAGCCATTCCACTTGAGTGCACCAGGGCTGTGTAAAGCGCACGCGGGTTTCTCGAAGAAGACATCACCAAACTTGGCCAAAAAGTTCTTCCTTTCAATCTTTCGATAAAGGCAACTTTTCTGCTGCCCGGAAGTGACCGGCACGCTGCCCCATCATACCAGTGGTTTCGTGTTGCCCATTAGCTAGTCACCGCGAAGGTGATGGAACTTGGACTGAAGCGATCCTAGAGACCACATTTCCCCTGGCCGTAGGTTATCATAGACTGCACCTAAATTATTCTTCCAACAGTTACTCATCCTTATTGACCGGCACAAATTTTTGCCTGCACATCATCAACACACTGATCTAACACTCTGTGTTTATTTTATCACTGAGTGGCGATATAGCAAATTGGTTGTTTCTTAGCTGGCAATTAAAGGCGGTCAGACTGACCTACTTGATTTGGTTTGATGTGATTGATAAGAGCAAAATCATGCACAACAACGAACCAGTCGAGATCCTTTTAAACTCTTATGCTAAGCCGTAAGCTTGGTAAAAGTTTTGGTCGGTCAATTAAATTTGTGCTAGTAGCGGCCCGAATTTTCGACCAGGAAGATGAAAATGTCAACAGCAAAACTGATATTTTGGGCGCTCCCGAAAGTATGAAATAGAATTCGGATGTATTTGACAAGAAAGGACCTTTTGGCCTATCATTAGTCGAGGATAGCTCAACATCAATCTTGACCCAATTAAGGGTCAAAAGGTAAGCATGGTGTCTGTGATCGTATCAGTTACTTCCCAAATGCAATAATAACTTTCAATAAGACCGATGCCAATTGACAAAACTTGTTATTTGTGATTGGTCCTCTTGGATGATGCATATAAATTTCATGTGGAACTGGTCAGAAATCAGATTTACTGGTCATATTGGTTTAGCATTAGGTAGATAAAAACAGAGAACTATGTACAGAGGTTCATGACCCATCGGACAAGTTTGCTTCAGGCGACTAGTGTGGATAGGAGCCATCTGCATAAATAATTGCAGACAAAGAGATTGCGGAAGATTTTCAACGTCAGTGTTTTATGAATTCCCACAAAAGTATAGGGAACACTCTGTCTTGCCATGACTTTAGGACTTAGAGTTGACTTCGCCGGAACCAGTATGATAAATCTGTGGAAATCATCAATTAATTTGCTGCTCCATTTAGTAGTAATCAAATAAAAATTATGCTTTTTCATGCGATCAGCGAGTTGGCTTACTGTTCACAAAATTACAAAGCATATTTTATGATCGTCAAAATGTTTTGAATAAAAATGGACCTCTTGAGCATGACTTTAAAGGATTGACAAAACCGTCGCTTCTTCAGAGGTACATCGACCATTTATAGGCTTATTTAAAAGACCAACCGGAAATAGCGTTCGGTTTTTCATCCATCCAGGACACTAATTAATATTTAGTCGGTTGGATCGCCTTAGAACGTATGTTAACAAAATAAGTAATCTCTCTGTTTGGTTCGGTGGATCTTTTCACCAAACGCGGTAACATCGACAGCAATAGACATTTTAACCATGAGGGAATGGATTTCTTATCAGATTACAGAGGATGTATGCACAGCAAGCACTCTCTGATCAGTGTAAGTTTGCTAGGTAAAGAATGCAGACAACCGATGTTCCGAGTCCAACTCAAGGTCATTCAGGTTACTGAAAATGCTGACAGCGAGTAGCTCATTGAATTCCAACAGCTTAAGCAAGCATCGGCTGATTGCTCGCTTAAGTGTGTAGGTGGTGCTGTATAGGTGGTGCTAACACCAGCATAGGAATGTCATTATGAAGTACATACGGACGTGAAGTATATCATGGGCACAAAGTATCATTCGTAAATTGAAAGTTTTAGATAAATTTCACAAAACTTAGTAAGGAGGTGTGCACGAAGAGACCAAATTAGGTAGCTGTAGAGGAGTAGCCTTCAAATGCATGAACCTCGGCTGTTAAGAGCCACAACATAATGATACTGCCGTGGTTCCAGAAACATGATTACTTGATCCGCTTAATATACTGTTTCCAAATTAACTTAAGAATTGTGTGGCATCACTATGAATTGTTTCGTAAATGAGGTGATCGCTTTATAACCAGAGTCCCCATACTGGTAAAACCTCCAAAGGATTTATTCAACGAAACACACCTATTTGCACAAGTCGGTTTTAGAGGAGACCAGAATGAATTCCAGCTGTATCTCGCATTTATGATATTCTTCAAATGAATATTCTGTAAAAGCCCACTAGATGTTTCAGTTGGTACGATGTTTGAGGTATGACAGTAACGGAAACTTGGGGACTTCGGCAACCTGATGAACCCCAAGAAAGGTCAAGTCAACCGTGAGCTGTCAAAGAGTTTTCGGAAAACCAGTATTTTATTAAGTGACTTATTCATTTTTCATGGAAAATTCTAAGTTTTGGAGAACAAGTTCAGTCAACCTAATAGTGGCCAGCTGTTTTGCATAGTTGCGAATATACATTCACAGCAAGTAGTCGTACTACTGTATAATCTGGTTGGTTAGATAGTATGTACCTCTTAGAAATTGTACATTTCTGTAGATGGAATAAACTACACCAGGTGAAAACAACAGAACGAGAAACACCCGTGAAATTAACGGCTTAAACACCAACCGCATGAACAAATGTTCTTTCAAACGTTCGTCGTAAGAGCGATTCCGGTGGGATTCATTCATCTGATGAAGATGAATGTTGATGACCTTTGCTCGACATAACAACCCACGACACTTTTCCAAATTATCAAGGGTCTTGCAAAAATTATGGACAATTATGAACACCTTGCAAGACTTCCGAAACTGTACCTGAGCTTTTTTGATGATAGTTTGGTTATTATAAAAGCATGTTCGCTGAGTACTCTTTTATCACATCTGCGGTTCTGTTCGTTACAAGATAAAACAAGAGGCAGTTCAATGTCTCTTGACGTCACCACGATCATGAAAACATATTTCGCTGAAAACATTGCTGTCACCAACTGAACACGAGAAAAGCGATGGATCACATGCTAGTTTACCAAGTGCCTCAATTAGGTAGTAGCCAAGTTCTTCCCATAGTAACTTGGCAGTCGATATCAAATAACAACCAAATTAATTTACCGACTACAAGTCATCTACCCTAAACAAAGTAAGCGGATAGATGTGGGATCTGGTTAGTCGACCAGGTGCAGATGCCTCATCGACTGCTGGATTCTAAAGGTATGCGATGCGTGCTGCCCAAATCTGACTTACCCAACAATTGGTTACCTATAGCATTACTCTAATTGGGTTACTGAATTCGCTTCAGAGAAAACAAAAGCACGGATGCCCCGCTCCAATAAGTATCACGAAACTGAATCACTCCAGGAAGATTGGACGATGACATTCTATGTCCTAACCGAAGTTCATCGTGTAAACTTTGGAGGAGTGCAGAAAGTGCAGCAGTAACTCGGCCTTCGTGGGAGACCATGCTGCGTTGAACATTTCGGTGATTGGAGCACTGGGTTCAATTATCTCTCATATCGGAAGGTCTCATCCGAGGAATTCACCGGGTAGTTTGAGTAAAGACATTATATCTGTATTCCATCAGCTTACGTCTGACGCATTCGATAACTGTGTTTGAAAAAAGCTGGCATATTCGCGGCCGAGCAGCGTACTCTTTTAGCTCGACTTCTCGAACGATGATTTTCTATGTGTCTTGTCTATGCCGACCTGTCTGCACGCCCGTCCGAAATTCTGCCCTATTCACATGCATACGTCTGAACCTAAGAATAAGACAGAATGTGTGATGCATACTTACTCGTGTTCTTTGTGATCATGTCCACGAAACAAATTCCATGCAGCACAATCGCTGACGTGTCAGGTAAGTGCTTTCCGAAGGATACGGTCACCCAAATGAAGACCAAGAGAGTTTGGCATTCACTATTAGTGTTAATAACTGAATGAGGTGAAAAGAACGTTGTACTAGCATAGAACGTGTGGGCATAAGCTATCAAATGATGTCCGACTGAACAGAAAGGATAAATTGGCTGTCATTTCCACAAATTTGCATACGTTAGGGGTGGTGAACGCACCGGTGTTGCTTGTCACATTCTGATATGCTACAAGAAATTTGCTACTAATGAGCTGTTTCAAGAATTGAATTCTCACGTGGCGCATCTACTCTGGTGATGACAAAAATGGGTAGTTACCCAGAAGAGGGAAATGATAATTCAAGTAAATATGGGATAGAAATCGTTTCAGCTGCATGATCCGCCAAATTAAGGAGCTCACTGAAGCAATGCCTACCAGTCTGAAAGTACCTTAGAATAACTCCCTGAACGATAACATGTTTCTTGAAAAAGTTAAATGTTCATTGGTTCCAGACATGCATTATCATCACACATGCATCATCACATGCATGCTCCACGTAAAGTGAACCACACGCACCGGCCGGTGATTGATGCTGCTCGGTAACCGTTACTTGAACTCCAGACTAATCAAATCGGGCAGATTTGTACATTAGAATGCACCTTTTCGACTCCGTTTTTATTTGCATAGTGGCCGCTGGATTTCCGGGCAACCAGTCCAAAAACTTGTTTCCCTTGTATCCTACAGGGCTCTGTTTTAATCTCCAAGTTGTCGCCTTCTCCTTTTACAGCTCAGATGAAGACGCACCCCAGCGGATACATACTAGTAGATATAACCTGATTCAATCAAAAAGCCCGGTCTGGTCTTGTGTAAGTAGTCTCTCGCCTATCATAACTAAAAGAATTCATGCTTGCAGAACTGTTTCTGCTGAATCTCAAAGGATAGAATTGTGATATATGGGAAAGCTTTACTACAAAACACTACTACTACAAACACAAGCTTCCATAGAAAATTCAACCGCTGCAAGAGCAAAGCCGGAACATTTCTTGAAGCATAAAAAAGCAGGTCAGGTTAAGCTTATTGAAGGGGACGTTTGGTGGTTAACATCTAACGTTAGTGTCACAGCGGTAGCGTTTTCTTTGGAGCGCAAATTTTCGCGAGAAACGTTCTGCAACTTGAGCGTCGAATGTAAACAGAAGACTGGACTTGACAACCCCTTACGCGCGTAATGCATTGTGTTGTGTTAACCTCCGTAGAACCTGGACAAAGTACACTAATCAAAGTCAGTTTCTGACCACCCTGTTAGACTTCGCAGTTCCGAATGCGATCTTCTGGGATCACTTTGTAACAATAACGTCACTTATTGAAGGATTGTAAGTCTAATTTAGTGATCTGTGAAAAATGCACCAACACTAATTCCTACTTTACTGACGTATAATGACATGCATCAGCATACAGGTAGGGTTTAAAATTGAGGTGTAAATGCTACGTGAGAAATTTTAAGATCCTGTTCGTCTGGATTAGCTCACGTGCAATTCTCTGGAGACATTTTGAAATGATTTCAAATGAGATGGAATTAGGCGTAGATTTCGGGCCACAAATTGACTGCAGTTTCCGGCTGTGTAGATGGTACGATCGGAGTTTAGTGAATGGCAATACAGATTGCAGTAACCCGGAGAAATCTATGAATTTTATTGAATTTTGACAAGGAGAACCTGAAAAGCGTGACTGAATATTCTCCTAGGCTCTCAATACTTCTTCGTTTATATTCATGCTGTCTGAAAATAATACCATTCGGTGATGATTAATTTTTCTTCTTGAGTATAAGTAACATATTAACGGCAATCCCAGAATATTGTAACTACACTTATACAATCAGTGCTCACATAATTACTCCGTAAACACCTATTCATAATGTGACCAGGAACAACCAACAACGGAATTTTGGGATAAATCAGATCGCAAAATCGTCTCTGCAGTTCAAATTCCGTTTTGAAGTTACGTAAAACAAAGCAACTTTCACAAACATTCTACATGTACAGTAATTGTTTTCAGCTTATAAGCTACTTCGATGTTTACATCTGTAAGTAAATTATCCGGCTGACTAGCTGCACAAAAGCAACACTGTCCCATTTGGATTATGGTATTGGCGTCTTACTGACGATTACTTACCATCGCCACCTACGGAATGTCAAGTTAGCTGACTTTAAGTTTCAGACATCTTGACAGCAGATAGAGACAGTCAAGCTATACTGCAAGCAAGCCGGCTGACCCATTGTGTTGGCCTCTCTTATGGATCAAAGCACACTTGTTGCACTACCTCCGAGGCATTGAACGTAAACCGTCTAGGGGTGTAGGAAGAGCAAGCCTCGCCTTTTCATCAAAATAGGTAGACTGGGTTACTAAAGAAAATATTAAAAGGTGAGTTGCAAGCGCGGGAGTGCCGTTTATTTCAAAGTGTTTGCGCTGTGTGCTCACCGTAAACAGTATGGCCTTAATTTGGGTTGGAGATCATGGTGATTGGACGAAGATAGATGTTTTTTGATTGGCGGGGAAAGCAGTTCCGTTTGCAACAAATAATCTTTCAGATGGCTAAATTCTGCGGCTGTTTTCAACCACAGTCGGTTGAAACCTCATCCCATTGCTTTCGGTGAGTATTGTCGGCAAGTAATAATGGTAACAATTAATGAGGTGGTTTGGTCATGAACACTGAGAAAATGCTCCAACGTTTCGGGTTGGAGTTCGGTCATGGAGTTTACACTTGCATATGGTGTTTTCAGTTTATATACCTTACCTATTTGTCAACAAGAAGTGGGTTTTAAGTTGTTTGGACATTCATGTGATGCCAATAAGGAGATTGTCTGGAATGAACATGAAGATCACGTTATTGTACACAGTGTACTGCTGAAGGCCTACTTGTATTAAGGTTTATTTTCAAACTTAATGTTATAGTACGGTTTGGTGCCAAAGTCTGGAGTTTCTTCTATCACATTACATATGATTCATTGACTTTTCCGGGTTGTATCAATATGCTTCCAGTGGATAAACGAATGAGAAAATTACTATCTGGAAAACTATCTTAGAAGACTACTTTTACGTCCAGCACTGATATTTAAGCATACACAGCTTCATCAAGTCTCTGGCTATAGTTTCGCTCACTGTATTGGAGATGAGAGAAATAACACTATTCACTTGTTGCTTCAGAGGCATCCTCTGCATCCCAGTTTTCAGCTCGTAATTGTCAACAGTCTTTCGGTCACACACTCATTATCACATTCATGACTTACATCATTATGACACCATATGGCATATGCTCGTCCACATGACGATGCAGTAAGGGTTTACTAGATAGACAACACCTACTTAAGAAATACATTCTTCAATGCAAACCATGCCACAAATGTTCGACTATTTTATGTGCCTAAGAGAGAAACTACAAATATCACAACGAATGGTTTTGGAAATTTTTAGTCGTATGGCCTGATTCAACATTGTTTAGAGAAATGCACAGATACAGACCTGAATAGCCTTTGTGCTGAAAACGTTAGCGACGTGCAAGTTAGCTTTCGATTTAGGTGTTTCATTGAAGCTATGTCTATCTATGCATATACGCCAATATTTTCCAATAGAATGAAGTGTTATTTTCTACATTGCATTGGCATATCTAATTTATTAATCAGTAAAGATATATTATGAATGAACTGGTCATCGGCCTCTTACACTGAGACAGGTATGACACAACCCACTTCAATATGATGGCTAAAAGTGAACTGTTATGAGCGTGACTGTTGAGACATAGCTCATTCTTTCAAAAGTTAAACTTCAAACACTTCACAGGAACACAATTACACCTACTGTTTCGGATCGACGAAATATGATATAGAAAGTTGGTCCCTAAGCAAGGACCTAAACATACAAGAGAGAATCAAAAAGCTTAGTGGTTACTTCTGTCTGAATATGGACAATTCACGATTTTTTGCAACACCTCAACGAACTGACTAAATGTGATCCTCCCTGGAGATAACTTTTTATGGGACCAACCTAAGAGGATAGTTTTGTGACCAAAAAGGGCATTCTCACCCTTTGGACAATGTAAAACTATTTGTAAGCCATTTTACGCCTACGTTGAGCGATGTGTGTTCTGTCTATATTTCGCGAAAAAATAATTTGTTGATAAATTAGGAAGGACTTTACACGAGAATTCAAGTCCAAAATCAAGGCGTAGAACCTTGCGAGTATTGAGACTAACAACAGTGAATAAAAACGGTGAGCCCGGTCAGTGACGGCCATTTGTTATCCAAGGCGTCTAACTCCAGAAATGCGGTTCTGCATGAATGTTAGTAAACGGGTTTACACCAAGCCGAGCATGCTGGGGTCGACGTATCCTTGGTGAATTTTATTTCGGTGATTAGCAGACAAGCTAAAATTCCTGTTTTATAACACCACGATCTACCGTACCATTCGCTTAGGATCTATTCTCCGCTAAATTACACCTGAGGATTATAACACTGTCCCATTAACAAAGCAAATGGAAATGGAGACGAACGAACCGAGAAGGAATTCACGGGATTTTTACGAAGGTTCATGAAATTCATAACCAAAAACATGGCGAAAGTCGGGGCTTGCTTGTGGTCGATTACCACATCACGACATTTAGTAAATAACCTTTGCAATTACCATGAAGATCAAGTAGGAATAGTGATGTTTTCCTATGACTATTCCTCGATCCTTGATTCCTAGAAGCGAATTTTTTGGTTTACTCCCCGGATTGTTTGGCAGACCGTCAGGTACGCAGGAAGCAGAACCTGTGAGGTATGCGTTACCAAACTTGAGATTGAAATTTTCACGGAGTTTAATTAGGAGCTAAAAACGTTCTTTTGGTTGTGAAAGAAACGGACTTTGAAACATTTCAGCCCTGACATTTCTTCAAGCTCACCTGACGGGGATTTCGCCGACGAAGTAAATGTTCCGGGAGCATTGTGTCAAGTCGAATTTGTTCAAAACTTCACTTAGAAGCTGTTTTCGTTGACGTATAAAAAGAGAGATTCCAGATTTAGGAATACTTTAAATCAAGACCACGTTATCTCACTTGAAGGTGTTGTATAAAGACGAAAGCGCTCTTGTGGCTGAGGTTTTTAGGATACAAACATATGTTTAGCTTGAAATTTCAGTTAAGGTTCAAACGGATGGCCAGATGCCAGGTCCTCCTTAAATTGCCGTGTGGAGCTTTATGACACTTCTCCACAATTCATATGCCTGTCTTGGTCAGTTAACAGCTCGTTAGACAAATAATCACACCCGGGAATAGGTGACCTCATTACACCTTCAAAAAAGTTATGCCATCAAAGTTGAAAGTTTCTGGTGAAAAATCCCAAAGAAATGCACTCATAATGATCCATTCATGATCCGAGGGAAATAAACAGCTTTTAGGAAGATTAAATTTAACTTTCCTCCACAATAAAGTTTGAACATTTGAATGAAACATTGCTAATATTTTATTGCAGACGTTGTTGCCTTTGTTTCATTGGTTAGTACTGTCAGCTATAAAAAGCGGGATTTCTTGCACCCAAGAAGATAATTGAAGTGCAACTGGCTGTCATTCGCCAAAAACTTAAAATCGTTGGAATTTCAGCAAAATGTGTTTGGACGGTGACATAAGCTTATGATCTACAAAGATTTGGGGCTATAAAAGTAAATCGCAATTGCCTGTCAACCCCAGATCATTTACTGCCAATGAAACTGTGCAAGGAAGAGGGCAACGTGAATGGCCAATTAGTCTGGAGCCTTAAATGGCACGTCTCAGACCCTTTAAAAGCTATTTTCAAGGTTTTACCAAATAATCTACCACTTTCAGGTTCTCAAGCCCCCCGTAAATTATCCCTAAAAAGTTTTAAGTAGTTTTTACAATGTTATTTGGCTACCCTTTTCAAAACATACTGCTGAACATATATTGTTAATTTTGTCTTTAAACGTAAGTGTTCCTCTTGATAATACTAGGGGAACTCGGAATGGCGGATGGATGGCCCAAGAGTACAGCGAACCGTCAAATCAACCGTTATCAAGTAAGCGACACAGGGTAGCCAGGTGTAACGAGAGATTTCGCTAGCTTATATAAAGTTCTTTGCAAGGCCTGGCAATTGTTTTGCAAAATTTTCGTCGGCAAATCAGATCGCTTCATCTCGTTAACGTCAGATCAGTTGGCACAGAATTGTTAACAAAGAAGTTGCCAAGCTTTAAGAACCATGCCAGATAAACGAGATGACATAAGGACTAGCAGAGGACCATAAAAATGAAATGAAAAATGAGATTCCAGGTTATATTTTGGGCTAGCACAACTGAAATGTCATAGGTCAAGGTAAGATTTTGATCAGCGTTCATGTTCCAAACTGGTCTGCATTTTGAGCTCATCAGGGACCTCTTCGAGACCCCAAATAACACAAGGGTCCAAAAGTATTCCTCTTTTTGGGGGAATGTCTCTTTTGGGAGAAGGATAAACGCAACGCATCTCCTATCTTGTTACATCCCGAAATCCACTGAGCACAGTGCTCCCAACCACTACTATTTATCCAGGCAACCAGATGTGGCTTATTTCACAAGCTGTGAGCTAAGACTGACTGTACGCACAGATTATCTCAGTGTTTATTGATCACTATATATCCCTGACGGTAGTGGTCTGCCTGCAGAAAAATACTACAAGTCTTATTATGTGAAAGTTTATTATTACACGTTTTTGCTCGTTGTCTGACATTGATGCAGCGGTGCGTCAACTCAAGCTTTTTTTACCCTTTCAGCACTAACATTTATCATCTGGTAAATTACCAACCATGTTTTGGTTGGCACTGTCTGTACAAATCTTACTCACTTCGAGAACCTCCACTGCGCTATTTTATCCTGAAAACTTTCAAAACTATGAAGTGAGATGGAAGAGTTTTGCTGACCGTTTACTTATAGTTTGCTCAAAAAGAAGCTTTCAAAAATGGGATCAGAATCAAACATGTCTGGGAAACGGATCTATCAAAACTGGACCCCGATAGTTTGCTGGTACGTTATGAGAAAAATTCTAAGCGTAGAGGTCACAGTATTGTTCCTCTCTTCGACCATGTTGACTGTTAAGACTTCATTTGGTGGACAAAGAAAAATGTTTGCATTTACACAATATCGATAGGTTTCGTCTGGAAATGCTTTTTCTTAGGGTTTGGAGAATTTTGATAATACGACGTTTGTTCCAGCAGTTTTGTTGTTCAACATATTACGCGTGTCTAAACTGGGAACATGATAATCATGAAATCTGCTAAGAAAACTGTTTTGTGCTTTCCCAACAGACAAGACAATAAGGCCTCATGTTAAGCTATAATCAAACGCAAATGATTAATGCCGGAGCTTGGGCTCACTTGCTAATATTTATTGATTAAACGGCCAACCATTTCAACCCATTTCAATTTTAGTTTGCAGACTAAACTATTTAGAAATCCGTGAATTTTATCGCTTGTGTATCTCATCCACTTTATGCGCTAGCCTATTACATCAAAGCCCTGACAAAATCCAAAGAGGTCTTCAATTTTGGTTGAGACTTGAATAAAGACATGTGACGTTGAATATTTCAATATATAATCAACCTAGGCACAGATAACCCAATTCCCACCCGTATGCCTAGATAAAAAAATTGTATTTATTTTCCATGATGATGATTGGTACATACGGAGTGCCAGGTTTAAAAAATGCTTACATCGAGATTCTTGTGCTTACGATTCGGACACATGCCGGTTCCCTGGTTTGCTTTTAACCGTGAAACTTTTGTTAGGGTTTATTTCTGCAAAGTTTGATGAAATGCTTGGCTCAGTCACGGGCACGAGCGTTGAGTTAAAGGATGTGAAGACATTTGCTTGATATAATACACTACTCGTCACGTCAACAAAAACCCTCTGCAGCCCTCTGTTGCTTTCGTCGTTCTTGAGGTGTTGTCCTTAGTTTCCAATAATCTTTCGTTTTAGTTAAACACCGAACTGTGCACAACTTGCGAGCGATACATATTGACAAATTAGGTTGCTGGTAATAAGAGACTTAATCGAATCTTCCGTTTATGTAATCACCGGTATATATGAACGGCTAATTAATTTATGCAGTACCGTTTACAAAGAAATTTCGATGAGAAAATCACCACCAGATTGTATTTAAAAAATGCATGTTTGGTATGTAAATGGAGATCAAATCACAGGATATCTTGGTAACGGTTCAAAATATAAAGTCTCTAATGTTATCCTTCTCTCAGACTCTTCTAAGCCTTCCTCCTACGTCTCAGTCTAATAAATCCATTTAAGTAGGAGTTTACAAGAGAAGATAAATCTGGATTTACAGATAAATTTGTTGTTTCCGAGCTATATCTAGAGACAACATCATAAATATAACCTTGCTAGCTGGCACGTATAACATACACCCGTAATAGCCGAGCATAGCAGAATATAACCTACGACTAAAGATCTATTCCCAGAGGTCGGCGGGTAGGCTCATATTATGTGTCAGCGACGTCTGTGCATGTAGGATTGACAGAGCAAATTCTGCCAGGCTCACTTCATTTTAGCTGGTTGCCCAGCATTCTAGTTGTTTAAGAATAATTTGAACGCTTGCTGATGTCAACTGACTTCCATGGAACACACTTTTATATTCAAACTAGCGATATCTTCCTTTTATTTTCGAACAAGTCTAATAATAGCCCCAGGCCTTCAGTTGCATACTGGTAAGGACCGAACTGTATACTAATGGTCTTAAAAGTGCCACTCATAAGGCGCTCAGGTGGGAGGAAAATACGCAGCATATCGTAAGTGCAAATAGGCCGGCCAGTATGTGCAATTTTCCAGCTTTTCCTTCAGTAACCTATAGACTAAAATAAGTGAATGCCTTGCATCACCGTACTAAGAAAATGTGTGATTCCAAAAGCCTGTTTATTAAGGAGGCGTCCTTAAAAGCACCCTCCGAGCAATATGCGGTAAACCTAAAAGTTCGTCCTTTGCCCTTAGAAAGAAGGAAATTCATTTGGGGTTTGCGTTCATTGACGATCATCTCCTCAAGGAATTCACACGAAAACCGAGCTGATCTGCTAAAAGTGATCCCGCCACCGCCCTTCACTCCCCCATTCCGCTTCGTAATGCATGCTCAACCGAATGCTCCACATCCCTTATTACGTATCATTGCACCTATAAGTGTGGTGATACCTGCATAGGTAGGACAAATCAGTTGTTGCATCCAATGACTGGACACCCCGAGGTACCTGACAACAGCCATGGTATAAAACCAGATTGTGTAGCCGGGAAGTAACCGGGAGCTAGCCTCATCAACAATCAAGTACCTAAGAGCCGCAAGTCACTCATGTGACCTCAAAGTAGCGTTCAAATATGCGTGCACAGTGGAAACCTCCTTTGCCTATCAGCAAAGCGCCCCCAAACCGGTTGACGTGGTAAAATAATCACGGAGGTTTTTCGTGCAGATTGTGTGCCCATCTTGGACCTGACCTTTCGGTGACCTCTGAGGACGAACTTTTAGTTGTCTTTTGAAATTATTACCACGCTAGCCGACTATAAATGTGAATGTAAGATTTGTTTGGTTGCTAAGAAAACAAGCTAAGTGTCAACATTTCAATAATGACGATAAAAACAAAGCTGGGTAAGCACGCAAATGAGGTATGAGTCAGCTCATTCTTGGGATCAAGAGTTCCTGGTCAAATTCGGCTCTTATACTGTTAAAAAGTTTGAGAGCCATGCGGTGCATAATATGAATTTTTTAACGTCAAACACAGCGTAGTGGAATAAGATGTTATAATCCGAATTTTCGGTTGCCGTGGGCAACCTTTTTCAGGGATTTATACAATCAGTTGAATACGAGTCAAATGCAGTGTCATTTGGGTTCACTATCATGTCTCCTGATTGGTGTGTTAGTGTGTGTTGGCTGTGTGTGTGTACACGTGATTGTGTTGTACTTTGAGTAGGATGTACCTCTGTTTGTTGTTGTGCTGCCTGTGATGTGTCATTGTTGAGATGCCGGTTTGACATCTGGTTACTATACCTACTTAAGTGTGCAGAAAGTCCAAGCCAGATAGGCTGGATGCTGGCACCGTCAGCACGGTTGGTGCAGTTCGGTTGTGTTGACCTCTTGGGCCTCAGCGCACGCCCGCTTCATGTGTGAATGAATCCTGACTGCAGCATACGTGTACCATCGAAGTTGATCTGATGGCTTGACTCAGGTGCGTGGAGTGCAATGGCTGAGTCACATTCAAGTGTTTTTAAAAACTTTATTGAGTTTCTTTGAGGAAAACGCGCATGTCGTTTGTGCTACGTGATCAGCACATGGAGTAGCCTGGCTGTCTGCCGGAAATTCTCTAGATGGAGTTTGATGGATAGAGTTTGTGCGGTATCTTAGTACGATAGGGTCCTTGGCCTTTACGAGGTGTCGTTGTCAGGTGTTATCATTTGGAAAAAATGGCAATGAGCCTTATGGGGTATTTATATTGCTGTGATACGCTCCTGAGGTGCACTGGAGTCGTTAAAGAAAAACAAAGTGTGGCGCAGAGGGATTCACTTCGTGGTCCAGGAAAAACATTTCGCCTGAACTAATCTCCGTCTCCATGCTGAAGATTTGTAGAAACCGTCGAGTTAATCACCTACCCACATAAGGTCGAACACAACTGCTCATCGAGGTTTTTAGCTTGCCTTCATCTCCCTCCCGCGATGCGATCAGGTTCCGTTGGTTGTTTGTTTCTATCATCAGTGTTACTGTCCTTGGGGCAGATTAATTTCCCTGCGGCCAGTTGCATCTCTTCGGCCATTTTTTAATGCTTCGTTTATTCCAACAACAATGGCTGGCACTTTTATGGACGCATGACACTCAGTAATCAAAATTATTATTTCTCGAAGTATTTGTTACCAAGTCACAATTTATGCCACAATAGGCCTTAACACCCATATGTATTTATGCTATATTACTAGGCTTTATATGAAATTTACCGTGGTCTGAGAAGTTGGTAACTGGATCGAACTCTTTATTTTGTGTAATTCTACAGCGGAGTGCTTTCAAGGAAGCTGTCGAAATATGGTCCGAAACGGTCTCTGTCCGAAATTACAGTAGCTCGAGGTTCCTGCTGTCTATGTAAGTGGGGTGAAATTACAGGCGCGTGTTATATATATATATATATATATAACCAGTGAATTTGCTATTTGTGTTACTTTTTCACTAATATACAGAAGTAGACTTAGTGTGAGATTACGCCGTACCGTATTTGACACTATATTCTCATAAGGACACGTACACAATGTTCATGAGAAAATTAGCCTTATTCAAATGATCAAGTCTCACATGAGATTGTGTTATGCAAACTACGGTTGATTTAAATATAGAATATGATCATTTTTATCCATTTCCACCAAGGCCTTTGTTATCAATGAATTACGATGAAAAACCGCTGACGATGTTCACGAGGAAGAGTAATCGTAAATTATGAATTTCAAATTATTGGATAACTTGTGCAGCACTTCTACTACTTTGAGGCCATCGTGCAATGAACCGCGCTGGATATATTAGTTAATCGACCTTCGTATCCCGGTATTAATTTTAAGCAGAAGCTCCCCACAGTCAATCCAATCTAGCGAAAATATTAGCCAAATTACTTACACCACACACTGTGTGCCCACAAATCGATTTCGTCACACCGCGGAACATTAGAAACCTCCAGGTTATTGAAAGGAAAGATGTGTTGTTTTTTGTGTGAATATATTTGAAATTTTTACCTGGCGCTACTATCCAAAAGTTATAGTACTATGACATGAATTATGGTTCCCAGACCTAGCACAATATTATTAGTTATTGAACCATTTTCACACGTTGCCACAAATTGAATGTCTCTACAGTGTAAGTTTTCTATGCCCCTATAAATATCATTAAGAATTAATGCAAAAGTTTGTTGAAATACTTGTAGGCTGGCATTTAACAGTAGTAAACAAACGTCGCGGAACCAAGCTACTGCCATTACATAACTTTCTCACTCGAATTAGTTACCCGTGTACAGTTTTCTTCTACAAAATTGTAAAGATATTTTTACTTGCCAAGCGCCTAAAATGTTTCCTCACAAGAGACTTCGTTGGAATGAAACGATTAAGCAGTCTGCAAGAGTGAGTCGAATAGCAGCAGTCCTCTTGCTTCTTTTAGGTAATAACTAAATTCATCGCAATTAGTACGGAAAGATCATTTGAAAGGACTGTGAAGAATCAAATGTCGGTGCAAATTATTTATTACCCCATTTTTTCGCTTCAGCGCGGTTCAAGTTTTCAATATCATGTCGTTTAAGGACTGGCTTTATAGTGTTCACTCTGATTTTATTATTCTGGTTTCCAAGCACCCTTATTTTCTGTCTACTTGTGTCGCAACTACATAAAAGGCCATGTGATGGGGGTGGTTTTGGATTTCGAAACGGGAGAGGTTGCTGCCTGAAGAACTGCGTTCCTGTGGCATATTGTGGAACATTTCGAATAGTTCGGGAGTTATTCAATGTGAGTTCCATAAATAAAGTATCTGTTTAAACGGGACTCTTATAGGTATGTTCAATAAAACTTGTGATCTTTTTTTCCAAAGTTATTTCGCGCAACCCGCTATTTCTAACGCCTTATGACAGACGACCATACGGGAAACCCGATGACCATCAATCAATACGAAAAATACTTTTACGTTGTTAGAGAAGCACAATGTGGTTTGTCCTGGAAACCAATCTCCTCTACATGTTTCGTTTTGATTACGCTTCACAAGTTCCAGCCGGAACGCAGGGTGGCTAGCGTTTGTGTTTTTCGGATCTGATTGTTAGGTTAATGCTACCTGACTGTGAAGTTTTGACAGGTGGGTCAATCGATCGTCGCAACCAGGACAGTTACTGGGTTGTCGTTCGATGATGAGTCGGGCCCAACAATCACATCGCTCAAGCGTGAACACGTTCGTCCGTTCAGATATGAAAATTCAGATGCGTCCAACGTGCGCTGGTGGTGTAGTGGTAACACGCTTGCCTCGCATGTCAGGGGTCGGGAGTTCGAAGCCGGCACGGGCGTTGGATATGCACTACTGATGAGCTCCGGTACGAGCAAAACTCGAGTCCAGTGATTCGCCCCTTTGGTGTGGACTCACCAGAATAATTACACCAGGACAGGAGGACGACCGTTCAAACGAGAGAGATGTGAGTGTGAACATGGTAACTTTAGTGTTCAGTCTGGGACAGCCAATAAACAGCATTTGCGCAGATTAATTATTGAAATAAAAATGTAAAATGCAACAGAGCATTTCTTCACAAAAATGGGCTAGGAAAGTGGTCTAGTAGGCCGCTGAGTCACTAAATAGAACATTGCTTGCCACATGGCCAGAGAAGAATCAAAGATTGCTTGAATCGTTCCTACGAGCATGGTACCAATTCTCAAAATTGTATTGCGATTGCATTGGCTCTAGTCACGCAACGCTGTCTTACGGACTCCGCGGTACCCTAAATGCCTCGACTGTACCGGTAAACAGGATTCTGAAGATTTATTGTTGCCCTCTCTCTGTGTTCTTATGGAAACGTGGTCGCTTTTTCGGTTGACTCGGTTGACTCCATTTGATGCTCTATTCATTTACCAAAAGGTTCTACGCCACCTAATTTTATCCCCCTACCAGCCTAAACCTGACTAAACTCCTTGTACATAAATATATACATATATATATAAAGGTAATGTATTAATGTATGAACAGTTAACGCTGCAACCAAGAGTTCATGTTTCTGCTTTAGTAATTCAAACTAAATTCAACAAAAACTAAAATGAGCCATATACGAAATTATGTGAATTGCCACAGTAGGGATAGGGTAGTTGTGATTACTATCTGCGTAATCTATGTGACCTAAGGGTGATACTCATTCAAAATCAGCATTTCAATGGGTATTGCTAATGGGTATAGATTGTGTTACCTGTATTCCAACATCGAAGGTAATGAAGGCGTCAATAGAAGAATCTCTTCAACGTTCTCAATCCAGATGCATTATTTTTAGAAGAAACCACTCCCATCTACAACAAGGTCAAGGGAGACGTAAGTGATTTCCAACAGTGGCCCTTAAATAGCGAGGAGATTACCATAATAATCTCCGGTGTGGCGAATGAGTAAACTGCGTTTGCTTGCAGTTTGCTTGCTGCTGGCAGAAAGAAAGCTGCGTTGAAAAAACGCGTAGTATACCCATGGGATATCATGAACAGACGTAGTGACAAAAGACGTAGATCTGGTGTGCGCACAGATGTCTTGGGGAACATAATACGGCACAAACGACTTCTGGTACGTGAGAAGAAAAAAACGACCCACAAGTTCTGGGCTCTTAGTTCATATAAGACAAAAAAATAATTTGCGACATTTTTTACCCTTATTTCGTCAGGCTGGCTGATTTTCCGTCAGGTCTCAAGTAATCCCTATTTAAATGTTTATCGTATCGGTAGGTCTGTGCTCCATGTAAACAGGTAATGAGGCGACATACAAGGATTGTGTGCCACGTTTTCAAGTGTTACCTTCGATGAAACTGGTTAGTTACGTGTTTGTTCTGTGCACGCGTTTAGGCCCCGTGTATAAGCAACGACGGATAGATGGAAAGAATGACATGGCAACCAGTTAATCTGCCGTATGTTACGGTTCACAGGTGAGAAATCTCACTAAGGTCAAAAAAAGGTTAAACTCATATTCCCTTGCCAGCGTCTAATTCACGACCACATCCGCCATCAGCATCAGAGAAGACCATGTAGTTAATGGACAAGAAAAACATACAGCACCATGATATCAGCATACACAAGTGAAAAGTTCCTAAAACGCCTATTCTAAGCTATTCCCCTGCCAGTTTTGCTCAAGAATTGCGGGTCATACGAACCGACGTGTACCCCAGAGACTAGCTAGGAATTAGAGCGGGATAAGCTAAAGAGGTTGCCAGTGTAACTGAAAATCATCTGAAGGATAGGAACCACAAAACAATCCATCTAAGTCGTTCGGCCTGATCCACCTTATACCACCTGTAAAATTGCACTAAAAACAGCACCGACAATTGTAATTGGGTTGCTTTGGCTTTGTCGTCAGTGAAATCATTTAATTTGATCCAGAATACAGTGATCACCCTAAGAGAAAAAGCTCACAAACTCACCTTAAAATTAGTAAATTTTGCGTTATGACAAATAAAGTCTCGCTTTCCGTCTTCCGAGTCTTGTCGGATGATATCTTGTAGAATCATTTGCACCCTCAAGCCCTGTGATCTTAGTGTTAAACGAGGAACGTCAGAAGTCGATAATTCCAATATTTCGTATCTACAAAGTACTGACCTGTCCCCCCCCCTCCACAAAACACTCGAAGCCCCGGATAGGTTGACAACATGCGGCGTTTGCATTTAGCGGTGTTCTGACGTTTAAATTTTTATTCAACTTCATACGGTATATTTTGCTCGTGTCGGCTTGTATTGTTGAATGGCGGTCAAAATTCTGAAATGTGTTACGAATAAATAAACAAGTAAATAAACACATGCAGCTGCAATTGCGAGGAATGCCAGTAACACAAGTGATTAACATTGGGAATAGTCAACTATTTAATGTCATCACATTTCTTTGTTCCAAAACCACATGCTGAGGAGCTGATCTTGGATTATTAAGAGTTCGTCCTATTAGTAGTTTTTCTAATTTCGTAGTATCGTTGCATTAGCCATTACCTAAGGCAGTTATTCATAATTATCACATGACATCTTCTGGTGCCTGTACATGTTCTCATGGGTAGGATGATAGGGCAACTTTTTTATTTGCTAATGGAAACTCCCGAAAATAAAGTCGAATATTTTCACCGAACATGTCGCTGTTTCCGTACGACTGATTGCTGCTTTAACGTGTGTTTTAATGAGTATCCCTGTCAGATCCATCTCATATTATAGAATGTGGTGACCACGACCAAACTCAATTCATCTGTGTTCGAACGTACAGGGCCTGAGCAATTTTGATTACGTCTACTATCTTTGAGTTAGTGCAGTAGCATGTTAGCGGTGTAACAAGTATGCTACCATAATTAAGCTGAATTCTTCCAGCTCCTTCTCCAACAGGTGGTTAGGGGCCCCAAAATGCGGACAAGCCACCTGAAGAAATCCTGGGCCAAATATAATGGGGTTCCGTATTGTAGTAAATGCATTTATGAAAACTATGAAAAATATCAAGACCATCCAAAAAAATAAAAGGCTTCAAAATATGGTAGGAAGAACAAATAGCATACTCCAAAAAAGTGCGAATAAAAGTGCTAAGAACGAAAGGCGTTCTGATCGAGCTATTCCGTATTATGTCATTTTATAACACTTTATGTGGTTGTCCGCTCCGTCACACTATTTAGGGAGCAGCCAAGGAACTGGATATGGAAAAATTGCGAAGATTCAAAACTGGACACAGGGTCTGACAATGGACGGAAATCCAGCAAAGTTCAGGACACGTCGAATTAGTTGACAGGCGTAAACTTACGACCTAATGGCGTGCGATGAGGAAGGTAGAAACAAATAAATTATACTGAAGGCATTTACCCGCACCATCGTAAAATGGCGAATCCAAGACCAAAACCATATTATCCACTACACATGTTCTGTTTGAGGTGCTAGATATCCCCAGCTACTGCCTGTCTCAAGAGCAACCCTTTTCACCAACCTAATGTAACATGGTCTTGTGCCAGTATGATTTCGTGCACCAACAACATGTTTTGCTCTGAAGATTGTTAAGACTTTACTGACCGATTTGAACAACGATTTAGGCAAATATTCTTCAACAGCCATCTACAAGAGGCAACAGCCTTATTTAGTTGGCATGAATTTATACGTCATTCACCCTGAATTTAAGTGAATAAACAATTCCTTTTTTAACAATTTTTAAACTCAATGAGGGGGGAGTGAGATAACTTCCGACGAAATTATTGGGGTATCTGTTCTGACGAGAACACTTCGACATACTGCAGCCAAGTTGCTCGTGAACGATTTTGGGCGGTGTGAAAATTGTATCCCTACATCCTCAATTATCCCTTCCTGCTTATAGAGCTGTTTAAGGACGCAAACATTGCGAGTAGACAAGTTTTACTATTTAGTATACTAGTCTTTTACCTCTAGTAATTTGTGATCCATCACATTTCCCCACAATTTCCATTGATAAATTACTCATTTTCCAGCACTGTTTAACAAACCCCTTCATCTCCCTCAATATTTGCTCACGCAGACATATAGATGGAGTACCCCCGGGTAGTCATTTGTGCCCACTTTTACAGACAGGTATCTTATCACTGAAGCGGATAAAGAAATCTAGAAGGTCAAAATCCTGTAATGGTACAAAAACTGGATTTGTGCTACGTCTGACATATGCAGAGACTCCGTGCATGCAGAACACCTACTGCAACAGCCACTTCACGAGGGCGTCGCAGAGCATCATCGTTATCATTGATAATAAAATACCAGTAGCACATAATGGGGCTTAACGTTCAAGCAGCCATGAAGGGATAAGGCCCCACTAAAGAGGGTATGGACCTATTACTAAGAAGCCTCATATCCTTAAGAAAAATTATCAAGGCTTACAGGTGCTTACAGGTGCTTACATATCTGGACAACATTAAAGTCAAACATTTGAGTACCATGTCGAACTAAGGCGATATCAGCGGGATCAACCCAGTATTCTTCGCGAACACCAAACAGAATAAGTCCAGAGCACAACGAACTTTAGTTAGGCAATCAGACTATATAATGACAAAATGCGCTCCAGTGAGATTTGTTGCGTGTCATGTCTTGCAGTGTATCCAACTATGTACAAGCATGACCATATAGGCTCCACCCGGGAAGTAGCAAAGACCCCACAGCACTCAGTCCAACAATAGACTGTTTCATTTCACCTTTCTGTGTCATGCCCCCCCCCTCCACACCTTTAGCTAACAGTCGCATGAAAAGGTAAACAATGCCTTCTTCGGTAGATGGTCATTGGAAATTCGTACCATATGCCCCAACCACCTCAGCCTGACTAGGTCAATATGCTGCTCTAAGGAGTCGGATTATTTATCAAATACCCGTTTACGCACTCGCCTCGGAGTCGCTGCAGCCAGCTAAGTCTCGCTATGCCACGTAGACACCTGCGGTCAAACACTTTAAGACAAACTGAGTCCTCGGACCAGAGGGGCCAAGTCCCAC
>SJOL01008347.1:749738-803919 GCA_004794785.1 Opisthorchis felineus | reverse complement strand
TGATGTGCGAGTCTTGACTGTGCTAGTGCTTACCGCACCTTGAAGAGCACTCAGTATTGTTTGCCCTTTCTTCAGCTGTTGATCTTTACACGCGTGATTCCATACCAAAATCCTGACATACGTTGGGATTCATCTTATCTGACTGGAACTGTTGGTGGCATGGCTTCGAAAGAGACGTTTCTCTCTTTTACCTCATATTCTCCTGTAACCCTTTCACATTCATCGCTTGCATTTACCTTTTATGTCTGTGAACATGCTCTTCAAAAATAAACGATAATGTTTATGACAGAGAGCTCATTCCCATTGCTTTCCCAAAGATATCAGCTGGAGATTCACCCACTGATAAGCCCTGCCTCTTGTCTCAATTCATCGCAGCTTATTCGTATCCAGTTCCGTGGTAGTCAGCTGCGTCCTCTGGGCCTTCAGTGCCTCGTCCATGTCTGATGTGGCAAAGCTGACAACCGTGTATAATGTTGTGAAGTTAGCTAAACCTGTAATATTGTTGAAATCACAGTAAGAGTTTTCGGGTACAGTATGAGCATAATGGAAGCTCGGGGACTGCGCCTACCTGATGGACTACAAGATGGAAGAAAACCCTGTGTCTGCTTTGGACACCGCTCGACACAAAGACGTATGGTCCCGATCTTTTTTCGATGGTTTTGGAGGATATGTATCACGCATTTTGCCACGATGGTGTGCCAGTTTCTCAAGTATGATATTTCTATTTATCTGGACGATTTCCATCCTTACAAAGACCATTGAACATTTGCAGCGGTAAACGTATTTGCTCAAATTTCTTCGTGAGATATCATACACCTTGAACGATTACTATGACAAGCACTTTTGCATAACGGAGCAATCTATTGCGGGCAACCTACTGCATCAGTAGAACCATAGACTGTCAAAAATACTGTTCGAAATAGTTCCAACTATATTCTTCCCGTATCGCACAACAGTGTCCGTTAATTGGGTACTTAAGCGCAAAAGAGTCTTGACCCAGACTCCAGATTTAG
Source organism: Opisthorchis felineus (assembly GCA_004794785.1). Classification (NCBI taxonomy): domain Eukaryota; kingdom Metazoa; phylum Platyhelminthes; class Trematoda; order Opisthorchiida; family Opisthorchiidae; genus Opisthorchis; species Opisthorchis felineus. The sequence goes on along the minus strand of SJOL01008347.1, from coordinate 802,906 downwards.
GCTCAGTTTGTTGTTTCATTTCCACAAATTTCAGGAGTGTAGAATATGTACCGATGTGGGTGTAAACGTAACTATCCCCCGGGGAGTCGGACTAACCGGCACGGACCTACTATTGATCGTTCAAACAGGCGACCAGACTGTGTGCGAGAGCTCGGATGCATACGCAAGGCTATGTGCGTTCGACGAACAGACAGACCGGTGAGTTAACTTAGAAAAATTATTTCGTCTTTGGCCAAAATTTTATTACTAGGTTTATTAGCAGCCTTAATGTGTCTAACTACTCCATATGTAGAGCTGGAAATCCACAAAAATCGGGTTGTGAATTTACAGACAAAGGGTAATTTTACCCACGTTTATGAAGTAGTATTTCACCAAACGCTTGTCTTACACTAATAAATGTATATTTAGATAAGGGATACTGCCACTTCGGGAGGACCTTTGGGGTGAAGCGCAACATGAGCCTGTACTACAATCCAGTGATAGTGAATTTTAACGCACTTGAAGTCCCCACACATTGGAAGTCACAATAGTGATTCTTTTCGGGAGTATTTTACTTGAGATGATCAGACAGTTGACATGCGCATCTGCTGAAAAGGCCATCTACTAAGTACGTCTAAGCTTCTGGGAATTTTATGTGTTTGATTCGGAATATGCTTAGAGATACGCTGAACAAAGTAGACACCCCGATGACTCATAAAGAAGTAGTCCACGAGACCTAATTCTGTCGCACCTGTTGGTTAGTTGCTTCAAAATAACACGTGCATTCAAGCCAGGGTTGGAAACTAAATATCACCTCCATACTGTAGGGATGTGAGGAACGCGGAGCGTGAAACCAGTTGCCGGACAAAGGGTTAACCAATAACTGTCCAAATCCGGCTGACACAATGACGACCAATGATCTCAGAATTTCGCAGCGTACACTCGCAGGTCAGGAAAAACCAAGGTCATCCTGTCAGCAAGCTACATTTGGTTCAGTCCTTAGTGCAGACAAAAAATTGGGGCACTCCAAACAAAAAAAGAAGAATCAATCAGGTACCAATCCAATAACAGTCAGGCGAATGCCAACAGTCAGTGCAGAATTTGGAATATGGTCGTTGACAATTATTAGTGCACAGATAAAAGCGCATTGATTTTGCGTAATAAAATGAGACCTTCCAGGAGCAAACGGAAGTTATTCTCTTGATCGATTTCTGGGCTGATAACTTGGGATAAGTGGTGTGATACGAAACCACGCCTACCTTCACGGACCATAATTCTTATCAGAGACTCTACTGATTTGCTCAAACCCATCACTGTCTGAAAATTTTCGTACGGAACAAGTCAAAGGAACATTTAAACAGTTTCAATTATTTTAGCAAGGCTAGAAGCCCGACGTGTCCACCAATCAGTAAGTCCTCGCACTGAAAAAAGGCAAAATCGTGTAGCACGTGTGGGTGTATGAGAGACAATCTGATGAAAAACGGGATAATTCTCGGGATCGGAGATGTTGTCACCGAGAGGTCGTCAAAATTTCATTGGTTGCCTTTGGATCGATGAATCAAAATATGCCCCAGTGAGGCAGCCGCTGAGATTCATGTGTACTCGATACCAAAGGTTGAATCGCGTTGCCAAACTGTGCTGCTCTATTGCCGTGAGGCCCATAGAGCCGAGCGAAAAGAAACAGTTGTTAGCTCATCGTGCTGCTTTCTGACTTGTTGCAAAATCTGCGTTGCCTCTCACCCCTACACACAGAGCGCGACATAGAACGTTCCCAGTGCATCTGCGAAAAGAATGAGAAAATGGCATCTCAAATCTGTGCATCCTATACTGTGCACAAAAGTACTGGTGTACATACGTAAACCCTCCTTTGGGCCAAATAGACCAGTGGTTTCCCTTGCCGAGCCTCAGCTTTTAAACCAGCTGATGAGAACGCCGAGTCATGCAAAAAACAAGCACTTTTAGGACATGAATTACCTAAGCCAACAGAATCTTTCATATGAATCCAGACACAAAACAACACGCCAATGTTTTTGGGCAAGGGCAGTGGTGGTGAGATGGTCAAGTCAAACCCCTCCGTCGGGAAGGAAATAGCGATGACGCTAGGCTTAGCATGGTGAGATTGGTGTCATTTAACAGCGAACTGACGGATCCACCATCAACCTTACTTAACCACATTCATTCCCGTCATATCTCAAATATCATGCGATCTTAACGTCTTAGTTGTGTACTTTGTTATCAGCATTGGTTTATGCGCTGATTATTGATGCTTAAGAATACGTCGTCCTCAGATGGTTTGAATTCCACCAGAGTGCATCCATTTCATGTTTGATTCTGTGGCGACAAATCGTGTATGCCTCTCCGTAACCACCTTGGGAGCGTCTGCTAGCTCAGGTTAGAAAAAGGGCCGCCTCTTTGATCACATACACGCACAGGACGGGCCTACGTTTTAACCGCAGGATTACATGCGATACTTATACTTATATATACTTATATATAAGTATAAGTATCCTGACTGAAGATCCCCGTGGCTATGATTTGCCTCTGGGGGCAAGCTAGTGAAGATTCATCTCCAATATTCCTAACTGCTGAACTGTTTACCATTGCAGGCCAATTTTGGCGAACATCGGCGTATGCCCGAAAATATTACAATATCCAAACAGACGGCAAAGAGAGATATTCTTACATGAAATCGCCCATACACTGGTAAGTACTGGAAATCAATATCAGTCGCGACTCTATCAGTTACTTCCCTACCAGGCATAATTAACCTGACCTGAGTGCGCGTCCTAAATGACTGTGGTCTAACCCTTATATTCGAAGAGAACGGTACATAACTCTGCGGTTGTGCAAAATACATTGAATGGACATATACGTTTTCTGACTAGAGTGCGTGAATATACGAGGAAAATAATTCATGGTCTGAAACATCGTAGCAGTGTGCCGCTGTCCTGGTAAGTTCTACTTTCAGCAGCAGTAATTTGACTCGCTGTAATGCGTTTAAAAGAAAATCCCTAACCATTGCAGTTAGTCTGCTCAATAGTTTCGTGTTTTTTCTGGGCAATAAGGGTCAGTACGCATTCTAATGCGTGTACTTCATGTTTGCTTTTGAGCAATTAGGTCTCCCCCCTAAAAAACAGGGAGATATGTATTAATACAAAACACCGCTACAGAAACCCAAATTATCCAACTGGAGCTAGCTACAAAAATCAGAAGACGCGGTGATAACACAAGTTCCTGGGTGTAGAAGGTTGGAGGTTTCAACCGAATAATGTCGCGGATGATGACATCTGATCAACTCCGCGATAAAATTAACATACTGCCCTCCGCTAACCAACAACATTCAACGGTCTTAAACTTGTGTGGGATGCAGTGTGATGGCATTCTTGCCATCAGTCTCGTCGGCGTACACACATCGTTATCTCTGTTTTTATGTCTCTACGTGCTCATAGTTAGGTAAGCTGACATGATCGTACAGCAATAGGGTTCCCCTTGATGACAGTATTTTTTCCGGCTGACGAATTCAAATTTCTCTAATTGAAATAATACTTGAGGAAGATTTCCTGAAATAATCAGCCGGTCGACAATGCAAATTTTCTAGATTTTGACCACATTCATATCTCTCACTTACTCCTTATTACTCTCCTAATTACCCAAGTACATACTCTGTGCGCTGTGCTCTTTTTTTCAGGGCCTAACCCCAAATTCGTACGCTTTCTTACGTCACAGAGACGGAACCCCACGTACCCCAAGAAATAAATCGAATGATGCCCCTATTTTAGGACGGAATGAAAAAGGCGTTTTCATTCCAGCGTGAGTTAAACGCATGCAATGCATTAATTTTTTGGATAAACTTTCAAACCATGAGAGTGAGGATAAGCGAACCAGATTACTTCCATCATTGGAAAGCTGCATGTCCTTCCTCTGTATATGGTTTTAAAACTTACATCCTAAACTATTTTGTACGTGAAATAGTCTTCTCCAGGGCTAAATCAATGTTCTGTAATACTCTGGCTATGGCAGGTCAACTTGGACTAATTTGCAATGGCCACTTGGAGCAGCAAAACATCATTTGAGTTCATACGATTGCCCTTAACTGACTGATGGGAAATTGGTTGTGTTTGTACAGCTAATCGTTGTATAATTTATTTAGTTTATGTTTTACCGAGACCAAACAACTAGTAACAACTTGCATGTAGGTCACCGTCAAACAACTTTGCCTCATGTAGCGCACCCGGAAATGTTATTTTTAATTTCCCTTTAATTTATTGGCAAACGCAGTCTTTTAGGCTACTCTGTGAGATGTATCGCTTAGATGATATAGTTAGTCGGAATGAAAATTCTGATCACCGAACACAATCACCTGTCCTCGTTGGAGCTTCACCGGGCAGGCCTAGCCTCAAGGGCTTATCAAGTCCCTTTCCACAGTCCTGTGTAGATGTGCACAGACTTTGTAACCGCTGTTAGTCTTCTAACGAAATATAGAGTGTAATTCATTTAAAATGACTCGGCTTCAGAATGGTATACAACAGTTCTTTCAACATAACGCTTTCCGAATAAAATTAATGGACAAGGAATCCTCGAAAATGACCCCTGATGCAAGAAAGCTTGGCCATATGACAGGAAACAAAGTGCATTTCGATAATTTCCCAAGTTAGTTCAAGTAGAATATGACTCATTTTTCCCTTCAACATTCCGACTAGTAAAATCGAGTGTCAACAGCTTGAATACTTTACTCTTATCAAACCGGTGAGATGTGAGCAGTTATATTGGTGTTATCAAACAATGACCGCTTGGTAGATGTTCAAAAATTTTGTCTATCACTATCACTTTCCAATTTTAACCGACAAAGTTACCCGTCCTCTCTCTTAAACTTGGTTTTCTTTGCTGATGCAATTTTCTTGAAAGCATTGTTTAACGACATTTGTGTAATTCAATACTATTTCTGCAGTCCACTTATTTTTCTGTTCTTCCAGAAAAACCACTGGTCTGGAAAAGGAAATTGTGCTAAAGAAAGCCGGCAAAATCGTTCCGAATACGGTTTTTCACTTCACTCTTCCAACTGTACTGGTACGTCACAGTTAATCCGGTTGATAGTCTAGCCAATGATAATATGAAGAATGCTTTTGAGACTTACAAGTTTCCTGCTCAAGAACCAGTATACATTGTTACGTTTCTGCACAATTAGAAAGCTGATCGGTTTTCTAGCATTGCCCACATCTAAAAAGTGCAGTGCCCTCAACAACTGAGGTGCACACCTAGTCTATTAACCGGGCTTGTGTTTGGTGTGCAAGTCAGAACGTCAGTACGCAAGTAGTTCCTTGGAAGAAGATTCGTCCTCAGGTGTGCGCTCTTCAATAAAGGCCTGCTACATGTGTGTATGACGAAGTTTAAATAAATAATTAAAAAAATTGCAACTACAAAGTTCGCATACAGACATCTCGTTTTGGACCTAATTTTCCATAGGATTTTTGCAGGTAATCATTCTGGAGGGCAAGTTTCGTTTAATCAGTGTTGTTACATAAACACCAAACTCAATCCGCATCAGTAAGACATCTCGAACCTGACAAGCATTCACTGGATAAAAATTCCGACTGTTTCAAGCAACCTGTAGTTTACTCGTCTCTCATGGTCGATTTCAGGAAGTTGCGCGACGGATATTCAACGCACCTAATCTAGCTGCCTTCCCAATGGAGGACCTGAAGATTGAAGGACTTGAGAGCTCTCATTTTGATGGTAGAACCGCTCTGGTAAGTTTTTAGGACTTATTAATGTCATTTTCTATGTTGAGACCAAATGCTTCCAGTCACTGTATCGATGCGTCCAACGTATCAAAACCTCAAAAATTTAAAAAATTTAATTTTGGAATAAGGCAACAAAGCAGAAGTAGCAACCCAGAAGCAACCTTATAGTTTTTTATTGAGCAGGTTGCCGCTAGCTGGGTTTCCTCGATGTTGGTTTCATTGTCTACTGAGCTGGGCAACCTACTCCCAAGCCTCTCATCCCCAATGGAGTTTGCGTCATGAGTTCATTGATCGGTAGTAGAACTGTGCGGGAAACCAACAAGCCCAGGTTGAGAAGTAATGCATGCTTTTCTACACGCACACCTGGCCGCAACTCATACGTAATATTGGTCACTTGGTTGGCATGGTAGTTCCACCGCATGGATCAACGGTTTGTGTTCTGATCGTTCGGCGTCCATGTGAGCATTCATTTTTGCGTCTTCTGGTGTTCATTGTTCGGTTCTAGAGATTCTGCGGTTTCCATGCTGAAAACGTTTCTCATGTAACCTTACATGATATTACAGTGCAACTAAGTTGTCCAGCTAAAATAATAAATCACAATCAATGCTACTGTGTGTTTTATTGGGTTTTCACGCACTGGACTGCAGACACAGTTATCACAGTTACATGGACGATTAGTATGGCTATATTATTTTTTTGTACTTACCACGGCAGTTCTGGTAGAACATTACAAATAAAGTTTATAAAACTTGAACTTATTTCACATTTACTGGTTCTCCAGCACGTAAATATGTGCAAAAAGAGACTGATAAATTATTTTAAACGTGCAAACTCGTTTTGACATTGAAGAACTCTATAACCTCTGGATAACAAGCACCTCTAATGATCCGAATCTCAAAATTTCTAAAACGTAGAAGTTCCCTGATATGGGGCTCATAATATATTTAGTTCGGGTAGGACATATTAAAAAATGCGCTACGAAATAGCAAAATGTATTGGTGATATTTTTAAGAACACTGGAATTTATGGCCCGAATTTTTTAAGTATATTAATGCAGCCTTGTCTTCTCAGAAAAATGTGACTCGTGTAAGCCAGAGGCAGATATTGTATGGAATAGAGATAAGGTGATAGCCTTTGGAAAGCATAGCATGGCGTTTGTGTAATACTGAAAAGTGAGTGGCCCTTTTCACAATTACACCTCCTATGAAATAGCACACACATTCAAATTTTTGCCAAAATACGCTTGACAAAAGTTGGCCCTTGGCTCGAAGTGGCAATAGCCAGAACTGTTCTATTTTAATGCAGACGCTCCCACCTTCGCATGACCTGACAAATAGAGAACGTAGTTTGACAGATGTCGAATAAAAGTCGCTGTGATACTGATGATACCCGGCTTTTTTATAGTCTCTGAAAGTTCACTTCTCATCCGTGTCAACATACTGTTGGACGTTGTATTGCCAAAAACTGGACGCCACTCTAGAGCCATGCAGAAAGTCAACCAACAAAAGTTAGGAAGACGTCTTTACAGCTGTATTTCATCAAACAACCAAGATTTCATGGCCATGTGCTAAGGATATTACAAAACACTCTTAATTAACCTCACCCAGATATGCTTCCCGACGGCAAAAATCAATCTCTACAGTTGACCCAGTAGTCCGCGAAGTGCTGTATGCACTGAATCACTGTGCGGAGCAATGCTATCTGCGGCCTTTCAAAAAGCGAATTGCAGTCAAATGAGATGCAGTTTACGAAGCAGTGTCCTAAACAGTTTACCGTTTGGTTAGCTTTTAAGGACCTTACGGCCACGGATTCAATCCCAGGGAAAGATCGATTTTAAGCCGACAATGAAATTACTTGACAGGAGTACACAGGTCACATACCTATGTCAGAAGCCAGTGTCTGGAATTATGGACGCAAGTAAGTGGGGGGAGGTTTGTAGGCAGTAACAGTTGCTTGAAAATGGTTCTCTAAGGAGGATGACGGACCAAGTGTTGGATGACAGCTTTTTTGACAGAGGATTACATCCTAAACCTTAGATTAAAAACCTCTGTTCTACCCACTGTGAACTTAGTTGACTGCTGACTGACCACTTTTCCTGAATGGACGAGATCCAACAAGAGTCACGATGATACATGAGTCTTGACGAGCTAAACTGCTGCATACCGCAGAAAGTAATTGCTATCCATGCTATGAAGGTGACTGTATCCCCAAAAACGAGATCGGACACATTTGTGTAACAGAATATGAAACTCGTACGTTTTCTAAGATATATGTAAAGTAGGTGAGTTTGCGGATTCAATTCTAAAAAAATGGACACTCAAGGACTATCCTTAATCTCACCGCTTTGCTATTAAACATTCTAACCAAAAATGTTTACGAAATTTATCCCGGAGTTCCCATTTAGTTCTAAGTATCTAAACACCATAAATTCAAAAGCCGCGAATGTCATACCCGGATATTAGTAGCTTTGTGTGTTTCCAAGAAGAAGAATGTCGATACATTTGATGTAGATGAAAGAAAACCAGTGTGACGACATAGTCCGTTCTAAGTTCACCATGACTTATTTATGCCTTCAAACAGATAGTGGAGTTCCGAACAAGCAGAGCCGGGATATTTATCTGGCAGTGTATCGAAATATTGGTAGCTCGGGTGCGTTTACTGAATGTTGATCCGTTAGCTGAGCTTGATAACTGACTTGCAAAAGTTTGGTTGGCAAGCTGGGCGAATAAATCAACAACGGGCGTTACTTGGCTTCTAAAGAAACGGCTGAGTGAATTCGCTCGTCAGAGCAGCACTTTGGAAAAAATGCTCAAGACTCTGAAAATCTGAGTTTCTTCTAAACCATAATGTGCGAATAAACGTGATTTTTCACAAGTTGTCATATATCCGACTTGGAGTTTGAAGTGGTCACTGAACCTTCCGAACAAGAGTTGCAAGGAATTCATTCAGGGATGTCGGGCGTGCTTCGTTAACGTGTCGTAAGTTACGTTGCTTACCACACACCGTGTGTTGTAAATTTTAACCCATGGCTGGAAACCGTGAGCAGCATAATCATATCCTGCATTGAAATTATCTCCAATGATGAAGAGTTTTATCCTGTGGCACTGAAGTAGGAAGTGGCTTTAGAATCATTCTGACAAGTTTATGTCCAATGGTTTGTCATATGTGTTATGTGAAATTACCACGTATCGCGGATGTCATAACGAACGAGTTACGTAAGCTTCAGTGTTTTTTTCCTTTGTTTCTCTAAAAACAGCAGAAATGATGGTTGCTCGTGTAGACGCCATCTCCTTAGTTTAATTCAAAAAGGTTACAGCCGTAATTTTAACGAAAAATGTCACCAGTAGAAAGAAGTGAAATCAGTCAAAAAGACGTAATGTTAAGAACCTGGTTCTGCGTTTCTAATAATGCATATCCGTGTTTTTGTCGCACAGCGGTAGCCCGCACCATAGAGTTCATTCTTAATACTATCTCCAATGGAATGAAATTAGCATTTTCGGTAATAGCTCTACAGATTCCGTGGTCCAACCGCTGGCACCGAAAAAAGACAGGACGTTTTTCATAGCGCACAGTTTTAACGTGTGGTTTATAACTAGCTTAAAATAGAGAGGGGACTAGAATACTTTCCTGGACTCACTAGAGAGCTGGTATTAAACATGTTTTGTGGATTCGAGTGAGGCTCGCCGTTATTCAGAGGGACCCACCTGGAGAAGAATTTTCCAACATTTTTGCTGCTTCCGTTCAATGGGGAAAATTTGGCTAGATTCGAACCATACTTACAAAAGATATAATTTTGCTGCACACAGTTCTTCGCCTTTTTAAGGAGGGATCCCGGTTAACCCGGAAGCCCTTTGCTGTGAGTGGTATCAACTGGATTCATAACAATCCTTCTCCTTAGTGCTTTAATCCACTGGCCTGGATGTTTTTTTCAAATGCAGGAATCTGGGAAGCGCTTGACTCTTCATCAAATCTACAAGGACGCAACGCCAACCCATCTCAAGCCAAAATGGCGATCTGAGAATGCCGTCATGCAAATCACTCAGACGTTTTCAGATTCTGACCTTAGAATGAGTTTTGTGAACGAATTAGTAAGACACTAACAACACACTTGTGCTCTACAATGGAAAAACTCTAATTCCGAAATTTCTGCTAGGAGTGTGGTCTGCAAGTAGCATGCGAACAGAACTTGAAATGGACTGCTGACATCGGTTTTAGAACAGTGGAGCAAATAAGGGATTCGTAAAATTAGGCAACTTACCATACGCCCAGCTGTTTATGCATAGCAGCTAAATAGGCTAATCCCACTGGATAGTGGGATTCAGACTCCGGCTAAAGTTCGCTCATGATCCCCGGTAAAAACAATTTCTATTGTGTGGACTAGCTTTCAGACGAGAGGATTCAATTCCCATATGAAAGCCATGTTGCAACCCTCTTCTTAAAAATCATGTGTACGCACCTTCCACTGCAGGAAAAACATTCACAGAGCGATTATAGTCTTGCGCGACAGTGTAATGAATTTGAGTGACATGTTCCAAATTCAAACCTGTTTGTTCACCAGAAAATATGTAAGTGGTGTGACGTGAATATAGGTACAACACGTCACAGTCTCAAACTCTTGGTGCATTAGTAATTTCACTGAGTGCTGCAGTCGGAAACGCCCTGGCACTAGCAAACTTTTGAACCCCTCAAATGATAATCATTTTCGTGCACTTTAATCGTTTTTTCTTCATTTTATTCAGGGTGAACTCATGACCGCCCCGCTTGGCACACCAATAAAGATCACACATTTCCTTTTGGCTTACATGTACGACACAGGGTGAGTGGCTTTATCCTATTAGTCTTTAATTTCACATGGTAAACCACCCTCAGAGTTGCACAGTAAAAATTACTTTGCTTATTCTAACCTATTTCTGTGTTCTTGAAGCTCAGTTATGTCATAGCGGGCACTAGGCGTTTTTCTTCAGGGAAAAGCTCTGCTAGTGTATAAAAGTGTTCTTTTGTGGTTCCCAGACGAAAACAAAATGTGAACATAAGGTTGCATAGTTACCTTTAGAGTGCAGTGAAGACGAAATCAGAGCGTGCTCTTCCAATAAATAAGGTCACAAGTCACATCATTCGGTGAGTTTTTTGGTTACTATCTCTATCGACACAAAGCCAACCAAACCGTATTGCTGAAATTGCTGTGATAAAAGTACTACCATGCAAAGACGCGCCAGGTGAGCCCTGTAAAGAAATTTTACTCGTAGTTCCAAAATAGTCGATAAATGTGCTACCATATACTGGTGTAGTTATTCGTGGGATTTTCCTACAGGCTTCGGTGAAAAAGGGAGACCTTTTGCTGCAGTAAATATTAATCAGGTCGAAAATTGCATTTAAGCATGATATTTCTGTAGGAACACTAGCTGTAATTGCTTTTGGACAAAGCGTCAGGAGAAGCTAAAGCCGAACCAGGAAAAGACCTGCGATAGCTCGAGTGCAAGCTGAACACAAGGTAAACCCACACGATCGGCCGCGATACGATGTTAGCATAATATTCACAAAGTAAAGCACCATTATGTACAGCAAAGTCACCTAGCCACATTGATCAAATGGAAATATATTGACACAATCCACAGTAATGCTGAATAAACAGTGCCACGCAGAGTGGTGTTGTGAAGGATGCCACCAAAATGGTAAATTCCATATGATGTTTAGCGGGAGAATTTTTCCCATCCTTGGCTGTACCGCTAGAGGCAAAAACTACGGCTCCACTGATGTGAAACTATGTCCATATAGTTGAATAAAGACTTACATTTGGAAAAGGAACAATTGAAACACAGAGGTGGACCCAAGGTTAACATACAATAAACCTGCAGTGCTCAGTCACTGTCTGGATGGAAACTGACGGCATGAGAGTCATTGACATTGCTCAGCCACCAGATCTTTTGGTATTGTCGGCCAAACACAAAGAAGGGTACGTTCTACCCAGCCTGGGAGGCCATCATCACATGCAGCACCCAGACTCCTCTTAACACTAAATTGTCTTCTTTCAAGTCACATTCAGTATAAGTCAAGCTTTTCGCCATTCCGAGATAAGCAGAGAAACAACGCGTCAAGTGGATATGCGTAGCTGGGTAGGCTCCAGCCATCCTAAGCTGTAGATCTGAATACAGTCCTTGGGGGAAATACCGTCCGCTTGTGAATTTGCTCGTCCTAGCCGAAGCCTGAAAATGTCTCAGACCCTCCAATCAAAGTAGCCAAGACCCGTAGCCGTACAGCAATACAGCCCGTGCTGTAGTCTGATGTAAGCTTCTTTTTAGACTGAACGATGACACAAGTGGCTCAAAGTAGCAAACCCTATTCCAACCTTGGACATTCGCGTTTTGGCCGAGTCCGTCAAACTACTCTACTGAGATACGTACGGTGTTTTATACCTTGCAGTGTCACCCCCTGAGTGTAAACCAGGTAGCGTGACTTTGTGCTTTTCTTGCGCGACACACACACACGGAAGGATTGGATGAACATGGTCACTTCTTGAGCTGCACTTACACTTTTACCCAGTCTCCAGAAATAGGAATAACGTCGCCTGAATATGCCATGGCCTCATGGATCTCGCTCACATATATCTAAACGGCGACGCTTTGGATGACATCCAGCATTCAACTCATTAATTCATCATTGACCGAGTTAAACAAAAATGGAGAGCTTGAGCATCCTTGGAACATCCTTGGACACTACTAAGAAAGCTTTTGAGAACGTTCTTATACGTGAATACGAAGAGCAACTAGCATTCAGGAAATTCCATAGTACACCCTGTTGTACAAGCGCGTTGCAAAGAACAAGCTGGTCGATGGGAGCGAAAGCACTCTTCACCTCAAGGAACATCACTGTTTTAGGACGCCTAAACGCATACATACCGTTGCTCTATCACATGAGAGAGTCTGAAGATATAGTCCAAATAGCCTATTCCTGGACAAAATCCTGCTTGCTATTCTCGGATCCCGTCTTCGTGCGCATTTGTTACACGACGTGAAATAAGCAACGCAAAGATTTTAGCTGCAACAGTGGTCAGGCTAATACCTCTGTGACTGCCATGTTCAGTGCCAGCAACTCTTCCGAAAATGGACTCTACTGTCAACTCACTCAGTTTGGTTTGGATGACCAGGGGGAGACAAACAAGTTAAGCAAGCACCGAGTGACGATTTCACTTTCTTCTTTAAACAGAGTCGTTGAGAGTACATCAGAACCAGCGGCTCGTAGGCGCATGATGAAAAAAATGTATCCGGGTATTTTCTGATCTTTCGGAGGTTCAGGATTCAGTGTCCATGACTAAGTTGCTGGTCTGGAATCTGACTAAGCAACTGTTAATGGTCCTTGAATTACTGGTGAAAGTGTTCATCCCAACAATTCATGCGTTCGTCTCTTAAGTAATGTGCTGACCGTTTTATCAGCGATTGGTTTGCTCAGCATAGGTATTTCTGGGCCTTTTGCGCGTATCAGCTGGAACAATCCACACGTATTCTCAGACTTTCTAGCTTTCTCCATGGCCTCAACTTTCTGGACTTACCAAGCCACTCGATCCATGCAGATTCCTCTTTTCATCTGACGTCTGAAGTTTTGTCAAGTTTTACTGTACTCTCGACCAGTAGGAATGAGCGTCCGAGCTTCAGAAGTTTTTTGTCTTAATGCAGGTTCACTGCTTCGATGTGACCGGTTGCGTCATTCCACAAGTACAACGCCTGGCATTCCGCACGGTCAAAAACGTTACTTTTCAGGGCCCAATTTATTGAGTGCTGACTTGCATGCTTCATAAAAGTCAATATTCTGATAATATGGCCCTCCAATTATCACCCTGAAAAATCTTTTACTAATTGAAAATCCATTACCAGTGAGTTTGCAGAGAGAAATATTCTCCACCGTTTACTTGATGCAAATGTGTGACAAAACCACGTCAACTTAGCTTCCTTCTGCTGACCATTTTAGTTGGTACGACGTTAGTGGTGCCCACGCAACCGTGCCCACATGGGGACTACTAGCAGGCGAAGAGTTTGTGACGAAATCATGCTATGAGTTTGTGAAATTGCAACAACGAAGGTTAGTGCACTTTAGCAAAATACACTCATTTGCATACCTATTCGGTTTTGATGGAAAACCCACCTGCAACCCAGCTGACTCTCTCGTTTATGAAATTTTTTTTGCCCTTCATCAAGTTTTCGTTTCGGCATCGTAGGAACTGACACTGGCATTCTGGTGCTTGAGCCGTTCTTTTACAGTTGGAGGACTCGTGCGCGATAACCTTAGAACAACAACTACTACTATGTTGCTAGGTTAGGTTAAATGATGTCAGAGTCCAATATTAGCAAGTAAATTCAACTAGGGCAGGTTATCCACTTTTGTTTTCAAACTTCTTACGGACACCAGGATCTAGGAACCCAGATTAATACGTTCAGCTCTTTATTCAAGGTTCTCGATCATTTATGCGACCGCCTTCATTAGATTACATATGAATATATTTTAGATACACCATATATATTATGTTGCCTGCTCTTAAAACGTGTTGCATGGATATATTCCACTTAAATTCCAGTACCGTTTATGGCACCCAATCCATGTCACCTACTGACCACATGGCACGGTGGATTGTGAGCGAAACCTATGAACTGGTATTCGTCTACGAGGTGTTTCACTATGTAAACTAATCCTTTATTTGACCGCTCCACTTGACTCTGTGACTAATAATCCAGTGCCCCGTTTTACACTCGATACATCTGAGTATACATGAGAATTCCGAATAGTTGCTTGCAAATTTATGATGTACCAACCATGAGAGCGGTCACACAAGGCTAACGTTCAATACATTAGTTGTTGTCAAAACTTCAGTAGATTTTCTTAGTCATTTTTTATGTTCGTCCTTAGTTTGTTAATGATGGATAGGTACTCCACCCTAATTATCAAATGAACACAATTTTCTTCTCGGGCGTCCGTACGTTTTGTTCAGAAATAGACCTCCAAGTCCGTTTTGCGGTTGGCCCGAATACAAAATACCTGCCTGTCTACCAGATCGCAGTGGTTACGGATTGTGTGACATCAGTCCAATCAGGGCACTGGCATATCATGCACACAACGTTGACCGGCCTAGGATGAATCAAATGATGAAGCAATACAATTTTGGTGGGAGACATGTGCAGCTAAACTACTGTCCAATAATAACGGTAAGTTAATCCTTACATGGAATCAGCTGGGAGATTCGGTTGCTACCGCGCTCATCCGCCCAGAGTTTTGACATTTTCGACGGTGGTCTCCCACGTTAACTTTTTTAACCAAATGAAAAAAGGTTGTTTGTATAAACTGGTCCTCTGATTGAGTGTTTTCGCAGGTCTCAAACCAGAATTCTATATGATACACGTTTGCCCAAACAATGCGCCGGCTCCTTGTAGTCCCAGTGTGATGAAATA
Source organism: Opisthorchis felineus (assembly GCA_004794785.1). Taxonomy (NCBI): domain Eukaryota; kingdom Metazoa; phylum Platyhelminthes; class Trematoda; order Opisthorchiida; family Opisthorchiidae; genus Opisthorchis; species Opisthorchis felineus. The sequence goes on along the minus strand of SJOL01008347.1, from coordinate 787,752 downwards.
TACAAGGCAACATGTGATTATTGTTAGCGAAAGTCGGCACTGCCTATTTCATACATTCAATGTGCGATGCGGTACACTGATAGATCTTAGCTGCTGTGATCATGACATTCGAGACGATTACGCGGCGACAGTCCTGCTGGCATTCATCTTGAACCGTAAGGAACGATTCGCAACGCTTTGAAAACCTCTCAACAGATATAGTGTTTCCTGTCATGTATTTGAACTGTTCGAACTCAAGCCGTTCACTTTCGCCTGTGGTAAAATGACATGGACTATGCCTCAAAATGTTGGAGGCTGCAGCTGCAAGTCCAGCCTGTCGGAGTAGGCTTTTCCATTGATATAATTCGTCACTCCGATGCTTCGTTGTGCCTTCGGAACAGAGCGGAATATTTACCAGGTGGTCTCGGGAATAACCCCTAGCAAATTCGTAGGACAGAAGATAGAATTCTAGTCAGAATTGTTTTCCGACATTACAGAAACCATCAGCCTGGTTTTGTAGTTCAGAATGACACACATGAGCTGGATTAGGCCTTGCGAAAATAAATCTACGTTGTGTAGTCTGTTACTGAAGTAACTAAAACCGAATTTTAATGTTTCCAAATTCAATTACAGGATAGGAGGAAGGAAGAACTCTGGAATAGGTTTGGCCATGTGTGCACTCAGGAAATCGATACCAATTCAGGTGAGTTTGGAGTTCTCACTTGATACATTCTCATAAACCAATAAAAACTTAGATTGGTTTCAATAAGCTCGGTCGGTTTACTAACAGTCATCTCCCAGTGTAATGCAAATTAACATGCTAGCCCCACTCTGTCATTGATTCATCATTAAACCATCTCATAGGTAAAGGTATTTTCTCTTATGAGGAGCAAATAGTTTAAGTAGTTTCGACACCTCCACCAATGTGCAACTAAACGTACATAGGATGTAATCAGATTTTTCAACAAGATCATACTGAATGTGTATCCTTTCGAAAAATTCACTGAGACATTTGGCGGAAAGTTATATAACAAACGCGCATAGGAATCATCACCCGCTCTCATCTTTATTATTACACACGATTAGTGTACCTCCTACCAAGCCGCAACCACATGAGAAGGATAAAACGGATGCACCGTTTGGAAGCAAATAAATACTAAAAGTAACTTACGGGAGAGCGGATGAGAGAACGGAAATCCGCCTAATACAGGGTTAATGTCCAGACGTCCATACCCCTCTAAATGGGTCAACGTACAGGCGTTTGAAGAGCTCGTAAGACACAAACTGAACTACTTGATTTTCCAAGTAAGTAATTCAATGCTGCAGATGATACAAACGAATCAGGTATTTTGTGCTTTAAGATCAGCAATGCATACATTTTGGTCGACAATCCGAACTTGCAGACTTAAAACTTAGAAGGACGGAGAAGGTCGAAAGAATCACCGGAATTAAATAGGTCATTGTGCCAAGCAGTTTTTCCTAACAGTGCGTTGAAATTACGATTTCAAATTCTGTGCGGAAAACTTTCAAACAAATGTATAATTCACAAGTCGCACGGAATTTCCAGCTAAGAAACCGTCCCTTAAGAAACCGGCCACAACCGAACCATGCGATGTGCACTGATTGCTAGAAAGATTGCAGCTGGCCAGCCACCCATCTTTAACTAGCAGCGAGAGGATGGTGTGTATTTTCCGTCCTGGAAATTCGTGAGAAGCCCATTGCTGACGAACGACGACGAAAAATACGCATTCGCAGAACTTCCAGGCGTGTCAGACTAGACGGTGTGGAAACTCCCACATAGCTTGCTTCCGTTTTCATCTAATAGGGTTCCACAGGTCGACACAAAAATAATAGATTCTTGGGTTTCCAAAGCGGCCATCAAAATTTTGTGACACACATTCTGCATGGAAACTTAATGTGGGTCATATTGCATTCAAGTCAGGAAGATGCGCAAAATATGACAGAAAAGCCATTAGGGGATCATTTTTGCGTTTTATTTTCGTTGTTATCTGTTCTTTTGCATAGGGCAATACATTTCGTGCGACCTTCAGTGGCTTGCCCCAAGAAACACGGTCGTGTGAGCATCGAAACAGGTTAGTTTGCAAGACCTCGTGGACTATACTTATGGGTGGCTAACATTCGAAGAGGACATTTGTCAAACGTGTCTAAACCATGTACTCTTCTTCAGAGTTGCGAAGCCACGATTGGTTGAGTTTAGGCCGAACAAGCGGATGCGGTTGCTTTTATTAATGGAAAGGAAGGGAGAATTCAGAAACTCCTGCGTCTAACACCATTCCTGAGGTTTAAGTACGGAAGAGTGATGTGAATTTCAACTATGAAATTCCTGAAATTTACTGTAGATTTTGTTGCATCGATTTTGCTTTCGGTGAAGTAATTTGGTTTCATGTGGGTAGGCTGGTATAACACCCAACAGGTTTGTCAATTTCCAGCACCTTCCCAGAACTTCGCCATGGAACAATTTGGAAGAGACTCAATTTGTCTGGACCATGATCGCCAAGATCCGTGGAGGATTCGAACGAAAAGTGGGTTCAATGATTTGGAAAGGCTGGGTGCTTCATGTCATCGTGTAAGTTGCAGTTGTTCCAAGCAATTAAGATTGCACAAACAGAAAAATCTTCTTAGGTGTCGAAGAGGTAGTTGTTGAGCTGGTATCTGGAAGGTAGGCCAGTTACCACCAATTCTGGGAAATCGTCATTGGTTGGTTGCGTTTACATGGTTTTTGTGTGAATAGCCAATTGGTCTGTTGCTTCTCAAAAATCGCAGTGTTCCTTTGTTGAAATGTGAGGCGTTATGGCTTATATCCTTTGCACTATAATGATTCCGGAGGCTTATTTCTGCTCTGGTTGATTTCTACCACGTTTTCCTCTCCTTGTTTTGTTGCTCTAGTCGAAGTGGGTTTCCAAAAGGTCCGTCAGCTGAAATTTATCGGATACATATCTCAGTAAAAGACTTTGCAAAAGTCTTTTGTTCTTTGTCTTTGAACTTCTTGCTGTTGCAGTATATCCCTATAAACTTAAAGGGTACCCAAATGAATTTCTGTTTGTCAATTTGGGTGCTTGCAGTGACAGCTAAGAATGTCTTCTGCGTGCGTAGCCCTCCCTTTGACCTCGGCTTGTGACTGTACATTTGGTAACCTACTGATGGAAACGTCCAAGAATGCTAGTTTTCTATCACATGCTTCTTTTTTATTTGTCTCTCACCATAAAAGTTGCTTTTCAACTGGCATGTTCGCTAAAGTTCATTCAGCTAGATTATGAAAACATCATCCAAGCGGCGGATCCATATTCTGACACTTATGTTCCAACTTCAGTTCATCATTGAATTAGAAAGATCCCATTGGAACTAACCGCAGTTGTTTGAACAATTCTTCGTTTAACCCGAAGTATGTAGTTGGTTAATACGCACATATCTTATTTCTCTACCGAACCATTGACACAACAGAATTGTATAAGTGTTTTGCGGCTGCTGCTTTCAGAATCAAGTACCACAGATGTTGACAATGACCTCACATCTTTGCTTCCTTTTTGGTATTTATATTTTCCATTTTTCCAAGGATTATCTTGCATTTTTGGTCAATCATCTAGATTTAATGCTAGGACTTTTCAAATTTCTCCATAGTTTCTTTCGAATGTTTTGCGCTGGTGTCTCTGGGAGTGGAGGAATAGTTGGGATCAGGCTCTTTCTTTATGCCCTCGGAGCAGTCTATTGACGTGACGTGCAGCTAGGTCATTAGCTCTTATTCTATAGTGCTGTTCTGGTACGTTCCTTTAAAGGATCCAGCAATATCATAAATGAGAGATTCAGCTGGGTTCCAGGTGAGTCTCTCGTCAAAACCAAATTGGTATGCAAATGAGTGTAGTTCGCTAAGTCCGGAGTTCACTTATGTTATTGTTGATTTTGCTCATTGACTGGATGGCCATAAGTGGTATATCGTTGAGTAGAACTTTTGCTTTGTTACCACGATCCAGTTCGTCGATGACGAACTAATAAAAAACGTCGATGAACGGAAATGTGGTGCTCCGTCGAAAAACAGCAATAAGCACAGTGAAATCAATCTGGCTTGCTAAGCACGAAAGGCGATGGCGGCCCAGATCTACGAAGCTCAAAAGTGTGCTAGAAGAGGCTTGTAGGAGGAACAATGGAACGTGCATTGAACTGACCGATGTTCTGACAGGAATGTTGAACAAACCAGTATCTCGAAGGATAAAACTAAGTAAATGATAAATAACTAATAACCAAAGAAAGACGCTTAATCAGCCGCAACGAGGACGACCTCCTATAGAGAAACTTCGTCTGAAAGAAAAGCACAACGAGCTGATAAAAAACAAGAACTCAGAGCAACACTGACAGAACGGACTAGGCTAGTCCAAAAGAAAACTAATAAAAACAGGTGTTAGGATGCAGTGAAGAAAGGACAGAGTGCAGCACGAATCGTAAATGGAAGACTCTCAGAATGATGCTACATGAGAGAGGTATCAATTACAGGAAACACAAACCGCAAAGCAACAAAACTCGCTAATAAAAACCGAAGAAAATTTCAATGAAACCTCTCTCCGATTGGCATCAGCGTTTACACATATCGTATACTCGTCGAAAGTATGCAAATACAAGCAGGTGAAAAAGAAATAAGCTCAATCAATGAATCGTGTCTCATGAATCGGGGACGGAACACTGGCGACAAAATTGCTGTGTTTAGCAAAAGAATCAGCTACCCGGTCAACAGCCTTCAAAAGCCCCGAGCTACCACTGCGAAGAAACCCGTTCTTAACTAATATTCTGATTACTCCAGAACAGGTGCATCGGTATTCGTCAAGTTCATACCGTGACGGAACCACCCGGCCGAATATTTATTCCACAGACTGCATGCCGCAGAGTGAACAAACTACCACAGATGTGGTCCACAGTTTCCTTGCACAAAGCCTCACTGGCCTCCGTAGAGTTAACTTAAGATGCTTGGAAAGACCTATAAAACACTATATTGCGATTATCTCAACAGCAGCTTCTTTTGGTTCATCCTAACTATTTGAGATTCCGATCGTCAACATGATTGAGGAATCAAACCGTGTGTGCTTGTGAAGCGAATAACATCCTGTCTCACGTGACACTGTAAGCAATGAAACAAATTTTCGCGATCCTGTTAGCTCCACTAGCTGAGTTCTTTAAGGGTGGGATGCACGAGATTTGACGCGCCCTGGTTTTATGATAGTAATGGTACCCAACAATGGGGTGTCCGTTTCTTATCACATCCTCTACAAGGGTCATGAGAACTTACAGAATAACCACTTAATTACTCACCAGTATACAGGGTTTCTGGCTGCATTAGCACACTTCCAAAACGAAGCTACCATGAGGTAAAGCCCACATTAATCTTTGGTCAGATGGGCGCGCCTAAAATCGGGAGAATGAGTGCTCCTGGAAGATCCTTTTTCTGGATCATCTCAACTGATAGCGCTAGCCTAATTAAATAGTTCATCTAAGCTCTACTGTTGATTGCGGGAAGAAATTCGACAACCAACAGTCGAGTGCCAAATCCTAAATACTCTTATTCTGTGGCCAGAACTAGATTTTTCCCGAAAAATGGTGACATGACAACCATAATCCACCATCTTGTGAATTTTGATATTTTCGTGACATTTTTTAGCACCGGTGCGTTCGAGGCTCAGGGTTGGAGGTCATAATTAGTAATTCCACATACATCTGTCCGCCTGAAGGAGGCTCAATCAAAATAGACGTGGCAGCGATTTCTGGTAGACTGCTTGGATCAGTGCACTGCCCAATTTGTGAGACAATATGTCAGGTACGTTTATCAGGTCCAACTGTTATTATTCACTGTTTATGAACACCCACAGGAGGGCAAAACTGCTTGATGACCAGTGAAGCACTTTAGTAAACTCTTACTACTTCTCGTCACCACGAGGCAGAAAATTAGGATATGTACACTAAGAGGTGACAGTGAAATTGCAAACAATAGCATGTATGCATACCAGTCATTCTGCTTAGGTCATTGCGAAGGATCTTTAACTATAGCTTTCAGTCACCGTAAATACTAACTCAATAATGTAACTAAAAGTGCTTACTTGGGGAAGATGGCTTATTTCCAAACTGGGCTTTCCACTGAAACACGCTTTACGATCAACTGTTAGTAGTTGTATAAACACTGGACTTCATATGGGGGAAGTCTTATATTTCAAGGTAATGCGTGACGCCGCTAGCTTCTTTCTGGCTCAAGATGCCCTGTTGCACTACATCATTCTTTAGACAGCACTGTTTTAGAAAAAGAGTGCACAGTTGTAGAACGGAAACGCGTTAATTGAAATATTGCGAATGATTTACCTATGCTGCATGACAGGTGCTCAGAAACTCAAGTTACACCCCAAGTTGTCTTAAGGACAGGAACATTCGTATGGAGAGAAATGAAGCTCCCGTTGCGGCAAGCAGGCCAGGACGCAGTAGTTTTTACAACATTTGATAGGCTACATTCCAAACCAATCACTTACGTACTAATTTCATGTGTGGAATTTTCTTCTTGGAAAGTTCGACTTTAATAGTTCGATCCAAATGGACAACCTCTAAATGCAAGATCACACAGGACATCCTGTCAGTGTACAAAAAATTTTTGACACAGTATTCTCCCAGTAACAAAAATCTGTGAATAGAGTTCCATCCTGGAGAACACGTTTTTGAGTGAAATCTAAGACAGTTCTACCCAACCAGTTCGCGGCTGCAACTCACCAGATTAATCTGTAAGTAACCAACAGCTCAAAACAGAATTATGCTGCCGATAGGTGTTAAAAGAAGTGGTAAACTGATCCTTACATACAGATCTGAGGGATTAAATTAGCAAGACCGGCTAACCACCTGCTACAAGTTAAATATTTTATGGGCAAAGTTTATTCATTTTGACCAGAAAACCTACGTAGGAACCCAGTTAACTTCCAATAAAGCAGCTGAATGAATGGATCAGGTGAATGTGATGTGTCTTCATACATGTGTGAATAGGAAGCGACTTCATTGTTTAGCTTCATTAACGTGTACATTCCGGATGGCTGAAAGAACGCCGGTCATTTTGGTGCCTTAGCTGACCTTGACCTTGCTCCCGTAGAGTAGGTGTGGAATGTTCGAACAACCACTGATGAGATTCACTGACCTAGTCAATGTGATTTCTTTCTCCTTGAACGAGAATCATCACATTCTTCTCCGAGTGGAGCCACAGAACCGAATCCCTCCATCACTTAGTTTTACTAGCTACTGAGGCTGGCAGAACCTAGAGTTATGGGTTGAAACTGCGAGAAAGATCTTCACATTCAAGTTATAGAAAACTCTCGCGCATTGCCGAAAAAACGTTCAATTGCTTAGCTGATTTTTAAAAGGTAATTTGAGCTTGCTTTAGTGAAAAGAACTTCAAAGTGAAATACTCACAGCAAGCAATGAGACCAGCGCTCATAAATGGTATTGCAGATGTGGGGAATGCTGACCAAAATTCGATTGAATTTAGCAGTCAAAATGTGCTTTATGGTTACGCAAAAAACCGTCGTCTGTTGATTTATGACGTCAGGTTCCTGTCACTGTTTCACTGTAGGTGTATGATAATCTTTATTTTGAAATCCTTACTGAAACGTGCTTGAATCTAGCAGTTCGCTTACGTTGCGACTGCGTCCCAGACTCCTGTAATTCAACTGGTGACATCGTAACTTCTATACTGAACAGTTATTCTTTCTGATACAGTAATCGGTCCTGATATGGCTGCTTTTGTACCGTCAAGGAAAGCGTATAACTGTTGGTTCCGAACTTCTAAACATGAGGCCGATGGGGAAATAAACATTAGGATGGACAACCTGTCCTGAATTTCAACGTAGCAGTGACGGTGGTCAGTGATGCGGAAATGACAACAGAAGTGTACCAACATTTTAGGTATCTAGTGCGGTAAAGACTGACAGAATAATTTATTGTTCATAGAGTAAGATGAAAGCGCTTCAGACACACGTCCAGCCAACCATTTGAATGGGTTTCAGGTCAGTGCAAACGAGTGAAGAAACATGAAATACCTACGGATACGACAATCGAAAGAGTGAGGTGCATTATCCGTGACGGGACAGCGTAAACAAGTGTACCGGTAGTAACACAGTGTAGATGAGACATACCAAGTCAAAAGAGCCATACAGTGATTCCCGAACAAGCAAAAATGTGAACTGATTTGTGCACGATTCACCTGGAGGCATCCTTTGAATGAGTATGATCGGTCGTCCCCCACTGTTCAACAACGGTGGAGTAAATTCAGTCGCGTGGCCATTAGCTGTCACTGGCGAGTCTAATTGCTCAGTTACAGCTCATTCTGGAATATATGCGTAGAGTCACATCATGCCCTCATCTAGTATATTTTACACTGTTTCCCTGATAAACCCAAGAAGTAAACTCCCCCTCTAGTAGCGGAAAATTTTTCTGAGCCAGCAATTAAGCAAACATACCTAAGAATGCTGAATGTCGATTCCGATACCGCTTCGCAACCGGGAGGGGATAAAAACCGATATATCTGACGTTAGCAACTCGGTATTTGATGTTTCTGAGTGGGTACATTCCAACCATCGGATGCCAGAGCGCTTGTTGTCAATAATAGATACAAAACATTACAGCCCGTCGAGGCCGCAGCATAATTCCTTTGATGGTCTGCTAGACGTCAATTAAAATTGTCCCCTGTGTGGAGGGAGGAACCAGAAAGTACAAGACATGGAGGAGGATAATGCAGCAAAGCAGCTGTTCCAACTAATGTGGAAAACGGGATCAAGGAAGACGTCTGTGAGTCAACGGTGGTATTGGACATCTCGTGTACAGAAAATATCAACGTCTAGATCGCTGGGCAGAGTACTTTCAAGGTCAGTTTGTTTGGTTATCAGCTTGCATACCTCGCGATAGCTCAGTAGTTAAGGCACCAGCTTACGGACCGGAAGGTTCGTCGATCAAGCCCAACCTCAGCATTCCGACTGCTCCTGTCTAGGTTTGTGCAACTTGTCAGTATCCCAGCCCCCATGCCTCCTTCCTTTGGTATATAAGCCAGGCACCGAAAGGATGCTACGGCTACATACCTACAACTTTCAGCTCAGTTGGAGTCGTAGCCTGAGTTTAGGCCCTCTTTCAGTTGATAAACATCCCGCCTTAGATTTTCACCGAACTGCCAGGCCAGATGGAGCTCCACTAGCTCTACAGTGAGGAATATTTGTGTTCTGCCATATCTAGATCGCTTGAACGTACTTGAAAACAAGATTTCTTTCCAGAAAACCAGGATCAATCCATCTTCATAGCTATATTCAGAAAAGGTATACGAAGCAACTGGTTCAACCGTACAGCTATAAGCCGGACGCATGTTCTAGCACAGTTGGTGGCCTCAAAAATATTGCGACTCTGCCCCAACACTTGATACGCTAACCCAAGGTAGGATCTCGTCGTGGTAGGAGACAAATGCTTGAACAACGTCACATCTAATGAGACATCCAGTCAAATTCTGATTGCAGTTGAAGCACACATGAGAATCACTGTAATCGGTTGGAACATATCTGGTAAGGCCGATTAGTTTTCGAGCTTCCTTCTTGACTTCGTCTGAGCACACTCACCAAACTAAAATCTAGGGATTTTATGAGATTTGGAACATAGATTTGAGCAACTAAATGTTAACACGAGAGCGATAGAAATATAAGTGCAGTTCCTTCCCCCGTTTAATGGCCTAATAAGGCTACCCGAAAATTCGTGGAATAATATTCACTTTCGTATTTCAACTTGACACAAACCCAAACTATCAGTCGCATAGAAACACCAGAGGTAACTTGCCATTTGATTAAGGGAGTGTAGAAATAAAACAATATCATTTTCTTGTAAATAATCACCCGTTCATGAATCATCAATGATACACCGCTCTAAATGATTTAATTGCTGTTACTTTTTCTGCACGAGTCAGCTATTTCGAGAAATGAACTCTCTTGGAAAGCCATAATTAGTAGGAGCTCCAGTGGGTAAATCACAACTGAGGACTGGTCCCTTCTGAAGGTCCTTTCACGGGAACCACCGAATTACCTGAAACTCGCATGCACGTTCGACGAATTTCGACGTGATACTTGCGATCGGAATGTAATTACCCAAAGCCACTGTAAGATGTCACTTTCATTGAAAGAACTAACGAACAACATCAATTTTGACCACATCGATTAAAATTACTTTTGTGCAGGAAGAAACACTCATGCAGTGTATGTTTCGATGAGATTCATTAACGAGGGATCAGCCAAATTTGCGTAGTGATTTGTTCTTGAAATAAAAACGAATTTACATTTCTGTTTTCGGCTAAAAGCCTAACCCAACATTTTCTTCCATACAGAAGGAAAATTGCCAAGTTGCAAACTCGAAGGAAGAGAAGGCCACGAAGACGACATCCGTACAAGATGAAAAACCAACTGCTTGAGATCTTGGGACAACAAAAACCCAGAATATACGGTATGCCTACCTTCTTATTTACATCTGTTTTTCCTAACTAATCTCTGGCACTGCTAAGGTTCTGTTTGGCCGTATCCCATAGTCCAATGAGGAACGATTGCTCTTAATGATTGAACCCGAACAGCATAATCATCCAAAACCGAAAAAGTACATCTTACTTTTCTAGTGGTTTTGCGTTGACTAAAGTTGTGACATTCGTGAACACTTATTTAATCTCCACAAGAATGTCATAGACAATATTCTGAAGAAATATAATCCATCCCGACCAGCTAGTTCTTGTGTCCTCTATTGAAACAACAAATATCCGTGTTTCACCATCTTTTGTGCAACTCAACATTGCAACATTAGAATCTTCAATTTGTTGATCGACGATTGAGCAGCGTGATGGAAGCGCCTGTGAATTTGCGGTGATGCAGGTGTCTTTCTCGATGTTTTGGAATCCATGAAATTTGGTCCAGTTCCTTTGCTTCTTCCGAAGGGTTATGTCTCAGATTTGCTGCCTACTCACTAAAGTGGCTGCCTTGCAAACTTGAGGAATTTGTACATGATGCAAGACTGTTACAGTACCTCCTGAACTGATTTGCAGGAAAACAAAACATTGGTTTTGTAAGACGTTGTGGGCTATGTCCATGAAAGGTATTTGTGAGGGTTAGAAAGCTTGATCTCATTGGAACCAAGTCAGTATTCCATTATTTTGTAACGTTCAAGATAAATTGAGCCAAGTTTTCTGTAAATGTGCCCAATATCATTGCTTTGGGAAAACCTGTCGAAGCAAAATATTCATTAGAAATATACCACCGAATGCATCGTCATCAGCGGACATGATATGGAGGTCGTAAATCCCACATCTGGTGTATGCCGTGATATCCTCGAAGGGCTATGGTGTGCCTAAAAATATATGCTTCCTGGCGACGGTGAATGTCGACCACATGCCATTTGAATGCACGAATGTATGAAGATGTGTATTTTAGATGTTACTTTATGAGACTGTCAAACCTGACTTTATGCAACGCATAGTTCAGAACATAAAATCGTTTATTCCGAATTCAGACATACTACTAGCCTGTCCGTTGGTACTTTCATGACCTTACACGATGAAGTTCAAACTCACCGGTCGCCTCTTCTTTTCCAGCACAAGGAAATGCTCAGTTGATCCTTTTCCTCTTACATACCCTTTTTGAACAGTTTATCATTCTCTGGTCTCAACTCTTACATCTCCATTTCCTTTCGTTCTGGTACTACTTGTTTACTCACTAGGATGATGTGACAGCTCTTCGGCTGGTATCTTTAAAATTGCTATACCCTCAACGGTCCTAGGAATCTCGCAAGTTTCCTGACCACGGAATACTATCTATAAACGCCTCTTTAGGCCCCAAAAACCTTTTAATCAAGGAATGATCTAAGGCCTGTCTTCGTGCTATTAGGAAGAACAACGGAATATAAAAACACTGGCGTTCTCAATTCTCCCATTTATTTCCGTCGAACTACGCTATTAATAGCTGCAGATCAGCGGGAGCATCAGCAAAGTCAAGGATATGTCCGTCAGTCAAAAGACAGATCAGCTCTCCAGCATGCTTGCCGATAGTCAGTATTTATGGAATCTTTCGAAGAGTCGGACGGAAATCCTATCCTCGAAGTTATCCTCCTACTCTCGACTCAAAAGGAGTCCCGAAGCTGCATTTTACAGCAAAGAAGGGAATACGTATCCAGCTTGTCTCCGATTCTATCGTTTCTCTTAACCTACTCTACAGTTCTAAATTGTTTTTCACGATATACCACTTCTACTCGGGCTGCTTGTTAAGTCCGGATGGTATGTCCTCTACCTGCAGAACCCGGTCGAATCATGCGTCGTCTCTTCCGGTGTTATGCCACTGACCAGAAGAATTCTCTATATACTCCATAACCTCAAGTACCACTCTCCATCCGACCTAAAAAATGCCGTCCCATCTTTATCGTGCCTAGTTTGCCCAGCGTTCTAGAGTCAAATAACTGGGTCAAACAACCCCTGCCTGACCTGGAAAACAACCATCTAAGAAATCACCAATTTGGTTTTGGATATCGTAACTCTACTTGCCGGCGTACGACATACGTATGGTCATCTGTCCCGGATTCTTGGTGAAACCGCATAGGTATGCTTTGCTTAAAGGTATTCCATTGGAGCATGGTGCTACGAGTTGATTGACAACCTGGCAATGTACGCACCAAATCCTAATTTGTGATCTATTTTAGAAGCTTCCAGACAAACCATGAATCAGAGCACACTCCTCAAGGTTCTGTTATTCACCCCACGCTGTTTTTCTTGTTTATCAGCAAGTTCCCTCCTGTTTATGGTCACATCTTGGCTTTTGCGTTTTGCAAAAGCCTGCTTCACACCAGATTATTGGTGACCGCAAACATTTCGCAAAATCATGAACGCCGATCTTGCATGCACCCGTGTTTGTGGCTTATCGAACGGAGCTACTTTCAATACGATCGAATTTCCCACCACATCCGCTGTTATCCTACACACCTCTCGCTAGTGATAAATTCCAACCTCTGTTAGCCATCCCAAGTGAAATTATTCGCAATTCTAGCCTCGGTTTCCTTCTGTATTCATCAAATTATTCCCCTCTTTCAAAGCTACCACCAGATCCGCCATATTAGGGAATACTACCGCGATATTTGAGGTTGCACTTATTTTTCATGCCGCTTACTCCTAGACAGTATTCAATGAAAAGTTGGGCGCCTCGTTGGCTCCACTTCTTTGACTATCTGCAATCTTCCTCTCAACTTTGGGTTGTGGCCTCTCTATCACTACGTCAACTACCACCTTAGTCTTTAGCTCTTACAACGTTCCCCTTTCTTTCAGGGAGTTCCTGACTATGGATCCTTCCTCCGCTTGCAAACCAATTTTGTGGTTGTTTCCGCCGTTTAAGGTGATAATGTCATTCCCAAATCTTTAACAGGTGGCGCCATCACAGTCATCATTTCCTGTAAGCTCATATAGGGTTATAAAATGATGGAATTGGACTGAGCAACCTGATGCGAAGAAAACTGTACAACCGCATGTCGAGTGCCTCAGCATCTGATGCAAGTGTCAGCTAATACCTAAGCAAATTTAAAACACTAGTGAAGACAAGTGTCTGGCTTGAAACAGGCAGAAAGGAAGGCGCCTCTGACGTTCTGTTCAAACCACCATTGCGTTAGTCTTCAACCTCCATTGGAATGTGAAATTTTGTTATCTAATGATTCCAGTAATTCAATAAATCTGTTTGAATTTGTGTGGGATACACCAACAGATTTTCGAGTTTAGATTTTGCTATGCTCCAAGTTTTGTGTAACTAAGACAACTAAGTGTACTAAAGCGTTGTGGGGACAGCGACATCCGAAATACATTACTGTGAACGAAAGGTTTGTATATATGACCCTAAAAAGAGGATGCCTAATTGGAGGATCAATACGACCACTCAAAAAGATACTTGCTGACCTAAACACTGTCGGGAACTCACCTTCCTTCGAAGAATTCTTTCAACAACTGATGGAATTTCATGGTACTGCGTGAAGTTTTTCCACGGTTACGAATAAGCCAGTGTATCGAACTATGGCTTTCCGTGTGGAGATGGAAGTGTTTGTCAAAAGTGCCCTGATGAACGCCTTGAAACAGTTTGATAGGAATCCTATTGTACCAATAGAAATGTGAATACAACTCTGTGTGAAGTCAGGATGTATAACTTATGGCCTCAAATAGGAATAGTTGCGTGTCCTCGAGGCAGATTAAGCTCACATGGAGGTGTCTTTGGGGGCATTTGAGAAATTTATCGAGTCATCTCCAGAATTTAATAAGGACTCCTTGCGAAGAATGCCGAGGTGCATCCACATGACGTGCATGTGAAATCAACGAAACATTTTGAAAGCGGCTGATAATTGTTATTCAGTACTTTTCCTCTAAATTCAACCTCCAACCATCTGCTTAACGTAAATTGGTATGTTCGTAATTCATTATTGCTGCTTCTCTCTTTAAACACCTTCACAATCTTCAAAAAATGAGGAACAAGATCAGAGACTTGTTGTTATTAGTATCATACTGGTCACAATTTTCGGGCGCTTTTGTAAGTCCGTCTTTTGACAGAACCGACAAGTTTTACTGAGGCACCAAAAAAACGACCTTCAAATTCTACTACTTCTCTGAATCGATGAGCCACCTGTCCGTATCCGGATTTGCCTGTCACGTTGAACTAAGCCAACTGACCTTGCACAATAGTCAGTGCCATATGTGGTTTGAACGTAGCCATCTGTGTAATCGCCTGAAAGCCGAGTCTCAGATGTAAACCGGAAAGAATAAAATCAGAGAGCGGACTGGAGGGGTAGTTCTAACACCATCAGTATGTCCATCTGATGGTTCATAATTATCAAATCAATTTCAAACCCACAGTGTATACACACGGTGGCCTGTTGGCCCGCACAACTCATAAGACACATTGGCGCAGCGCACACAGATAGCTAGAACGAACCAATAAGTAGTGTGGCCTGCACAATGGTGGTCACGAAGGTCACCTTCAGTGCTGTCATTGGAATATATATATATATATATATATATATATATATACATATATATATAGCATACATACAGTATATATATGCATACTATATATATATGCACTATATAAAATACAAAAGAGCGAACGAAACACACTACTCACAGCTGTCAGAAACTCCAAGACAGCCTACGATTACTTCCACCTTTCTTTGGGTTCATCAGACAGGCGCGGTCCCCAAGATCCGGCCAACCATACGTTCTACCAGAACCCAAATTCTCGAAATGCACTCATCTGCAAAGTAATTTGGTTTTTAGGGGAGACTGGAATCAATCTCAGCTTAAGTTATCGTTTATGATATTGTTCAAATGAATGCGCTGCACAAAGGGCACCTCAAGTTTAAGTTGCTGCGACATTCGAGACATTGCAGCATACTGTTTACACAGAACACGCTACAGTAGAATAGAATTCAATACCAGGCATTTGGAAAACACAGACGGGAAAAAGGAAACGAGCACACAACTCAAATCAGGGGATTAGAATGGCCGAACCGTATGAGTAGTGGTACTTCCCCGTACGAAAAAAAAAAGATGTCCACCACTAAACGTGTCAAGACACACCACTCAGTCTCATAACTTGTGTAGTGGTTGAAGTGGTTCAGTAGTTAAATACGTAATAGAAAATTCCGGTTTTCAACAGTCCTGCTGCTTCCCGAGTAACAGCGAGACTCCGGACTCATCGTATACCTGTAAGAGAACGTATTTGATGAGTCAGTGAAGTTATCAGTCAAATGAAGTTCGTTCTAGCTGCGGTATGATTCCGTCATAATCCGCTGCTCTACTACTACTGTCACTCCTAATGGGGTCCACGAACAAAGCTTGCACACACGTGTTCATCGAACGAAAACAGACAGAGATGATTCAAGTCATCAGATGACAGTCTCATTGTGTGAAATCGTTAGTCAGTGCCACTCATCATCATCATCGACAGCATGACATCAGTGTTCAACACCGATGCTTCACTGCCGTACAACCATGATTTATTTGAAAGCCCTATTGTGAAGAAAAGAATAAAAATGGAAGGGGAAGGGACTCACTGCTAGCTTACTACAATCATTCCGAGGTGCCTACACCTCTAGATACTCATTCAGGCAATCTGGATAGAAACTGACAACAAGCACACCACTGACATCGGCTGGCAGCCATATCTTGTAGCACTAGGTATGATGCGGTCCCCATCCTCGAAGGCGAGTAGCACCGACGGCACCCAAACATTTTGTAATCTACTTTACGCCAGGTCAAGGGTTGGCCACCCCTCTGCTTCCGCCACCCTGAGTTGTGCATGGAGTACGGCACTCTCTTCGGCAAAGGATGGTTAGACATACGTGACACATGTCCCAACCGACGCAGCTTCTGGTGCTGGACACAGTCTTCAATGGAAGTACTCGCTTGCTAACTGCCTCGTTGCGGATTCGCCGACACCAATCCACATGAGCTATGGTTCTGAGACAACGAAGGTCGAACACCTGAAGACGTCTCAGTTCCGCTGTTCGAACAGGCCAAGTCTCACAACATGCATGCCACATACAACAAAACAGCCCGCACTTTAGCTTGATACACACGTCTCTTGAGATTCGGGGATACACCAATTTGACGCCATAATTGTCTCAAATTAACAAACGCCACCCGGTGTGTCTACCACAATTCACGGTCGGCTCGCACGCTCACTTTCTCTTCACTTCTGATAATTCGTCGCACCAAGTTGTGTTCGGCACCGGCTGGGATATTTCTCCGAGATTTAAGCAGTGCCACCGTCCGGTCCGATTTGGGCTTGAGTGCGCCTGGTGGTGCCGTGCCACAGGCAAAATTCCCAGTACTATGGGAACAGGTGGCAATCTCATCCTAGTATTAGTTCACATCTGATGGTGGAGCATTTGGAATAGATTCTAGGAGACGATTCTGGTAAGTTCGTCTAACATCCGGATCTGCCAGTCTCTCAAATGCCAAGCGATTTGTCCGCACCTTACGCGGCCCTGGGAAACGTAGGGAGAAGCGACTCCGGACGAGTGCATGTTGGGAATCCACAAATGTGTTTCAAAACGACCGGCAGTCAGTTATTGATCCGCGCCATCGGTAACTGATGGCAATGTGACCGATTTGAGTTTGTGGCCGGCATGCCGTTGAAAGACTATGTGAGTGTCGCGGGGACACCCGTGAGTATAGCCCGATGGGTTGCTGAGGTGCGCAAACCGTCACACCGCGGTAAGGTCCAGTCTCTTCTCTCTCTCATCTCTCTTCTTCTTAGTGCCACTGAGCGAGTATGAAAACCTCGCCTAGACCAGTGAAGATCGGAGTGTCCGATTTTTCCAAATATTAGCACTTGCCTGCCTGTGCATCTCTGATTTGCACTTATCAACTGTGAAACTAAAATCCAAAGACTCGTCTATCAGGGATAGGGGGAACTTAAAAACGATTACCGCACTATGTACAAGTAGCACGTAAGCAGATGTAATAACTGAGTAGCTCGAACGTCAGTTGGGTAAGCCAAGAGTCCAATGGCATGGAACGAAGCGGACCACATTGTTTGGCTTCAATCTACCATTTAAATTGGAAAACGAACAATGAGACCTAGCTGGTACCTTTGTATGAAGAAATTGGTGGCTTAAAACTGGATGACGGCTTGGTACTCCAATAATTTCACTAAAGCGTCTACCCCAAAACGGCCATCAAACTGGCTGCTTCTGACGGGAATCGGCTCCAGCAGACCACGCACCGTTCACAGTCCCCAACGGCATAACGGATACAGGCTTGTCAGGGTAAAGATTTCTTGTGCTCGCCTGTCTTACAGATAGTCCCAGTCTATTAGTACAGTCCTAGTCCCTATTATGTACAAGACAGGCGAAACTGCAGCTTGAAATCCAATGATGGGAAGCCCTCAGCTAAAAAAGCATGTAGATAACCGGTGGTCGCACAGCGCTGCCACCGAATTGTTGTCTGTTCGAGTCAGTTACAAAGTAGAAAGCTGGTTGAACTGTTAGCTCAATGGGCAGTACAAAACTAGATTTACCTCATGCCTACTGAGGACGAGAAAAAGGGAGACTCTGCAAGGTTATTGTTGACAAACTCATGATCAGTAGCAAAGTCTGTGTTTATATGCGATCCTGCTGAATCACGAATGATGGTAGCGCTTGTAATAATAGGACTTCGATGTGACTCCAAAGACGTTTCCAATACTTGAACTCCGTTGTGTTCGAGCTGTCGAGGGCACCTAACTCTATCAGGTCTGACCGGTCGCTGTTCGGGATCGTTCAGTAGTAGTAAAATAAAGTTGTTTCCGTGCATAGCTGCCATGCAACCCGTAAGAACGTAATTCGAGACTCTCAAGCTGCCCAAGCGAGTGCAGGAGAAATCGCAATGGACGTTGACAGTCTTGGATTGGGGTGATAATCGTGTGAATATAGGAAAGATAGGGTGATGTGGATCAATCCCACCCTCCTAAAACCTCGATACAGCATGCCATTAATTGTGATGTTCAGCTTTGGTCTACGAACCATTTATCAATTTATATCCTGGTACCTGCTATTGCAGTCAGTTGAGGTTTCCCGAAGTTGCATACAATGAACTACGTTTGCTTACTATTGTGGATCTGTGCAAAAGTGTGATACTCGTGACCAAATATTGGTAGGTTGGGTGAGACTATTATCTGCTGGTCGGATGGCAGTTGATCCGTTCGACGCCACACAATAGAGCACCGAAGATGTCCCTCGCACGGTGACGAAGCTTTTGCAAGCCAAATACCAAGCTCGACGAACAGATCAACTGCCATCCGATCAACAGCTAATATACCTACCTACAGGAGAGGCACCTAGCAGCATTGTATGTCCTTAGACCAGTAGCTACTCCTCATCTGTGCCACTCTTCTTAACTTACCTAATGTTCGCCCTTCAGAAATATCTAGCTCATTACTGATATATATTGCTTATTGTTTATTTTCAGGAACGATCAATCATGATTGACTGAAAAAGTGACGGCACGCTCTCTCTGGACCATTTCTTTTTCTTGCATCCTCCTGCGCTTTTTGTTACTAATATTGTTTGACTTTTTTCTGGTAACGCTCTTCGAAAATAAAGGACGCCAGTGTTCAGCTTACGGTAGTCACTAGAAGCAGTCACATGCATAACTGAATTGACGCATGGGATAAACAAAGTGAACTCTGTACCAGCAGGGTATTCCTTAACTCACTAACTTCGGCTTATTTCCATTGGTTTACGGAAGCAAGCTAACGGTATTCCGTGAGAATATGTACAAGTACAAAGAACGGTATAAGATTAGCAAGCAGCGTTGCTATGCAGCTGTACCAGACATCGAAGGGCCCCTCGAAAATACATTGACGGAGTTCCTCTAGAAGGCAGTAGCCACGCCATAACCGGAGTGACTGACGATCTGAAACCGGCGATGTCGCTTACCTACGGTAGGGAGTCGCGACACCCAGAATGGCCGCTAGAGACTATGACCATAAACGACCCAGTAAGTTGGGTTTAACCTTGACCTTCACAACTCACTTCTACCGAAAGCAGATTTTTTACTCAGCAGTTCTCTAAGTAAACAGTTCAGTAGAGAAACATGTGCTGCACCACTTTGTGCAATAAAATCATGTCATAGCTTCCTTTTTCCACTTGAGCAGGATTTGTTTCTGATATGGCATTTGTTGAAGTGCTTTTCTGGTGTGCTTTCAATCAAGGCGTTTACTGTAGTAAAACCGATCGTTGCGATGGCACGACCGCTCAGAAACGGCTGTTCCCGAGGAACAGACGCTGCAACCGACATTGCAAGCCGGCGTACATCCGTAAATTCATTCCTTAATTTAACAGTAGGAGTGTAAGTTGGGACTAACGTGGCTGTAGTATTGTTAGCAAAGGGTTGGGACGAGCCAAAGGCGGCCATCACATAAGCTAGATCCAACATAGTTGGTCCCACGGAGGAAGTCGAAGCAACGATGGATAAACCAGGCAGAGTGCTCATTGTAAGCTACGGAGTTACTCTAAAGAAGCAGTAACATCCTCACATAGAAGCAGAATAGCACCCCACCTTCCTTCGAAAGACTTTCCTGTTGAACCGACATGAAAACATCCCAGCTACTTCCTACTAATAAACGCAAGTAGACACCACACAGTGACAACTTTCTCGTTCATTTTCCAGCACAAGTAAGTATGAATTCAGGAACTGCCTCTGAGAGATGCTCTGGGTGCGACAACAGCAAGTGAGGTGCAGTTTGAACTACTCAAGAGCTAAACAGTACTTTAACCATAACAATGAGATTAACAAGAAAACGCTTAGCGGTTGCTCAATAATCGACTTT
The DNA here is from genome assembly GCA_004794785.1 of Opisthorchis felineus. Taxonomy (NCBI): domain Eukaryota; kingdom Metazoa; phylum Platyhelminthes; class Trematoda; order Opisthorchiida; family Opisthorchiidae; genus Opisthorchis; species Opisthorchis felineus. The sequence goes on along the minus strand of SJOL01008347.1, from coordinate 767,404 downwards.
TCCGACGGAAGTGCTGCTTGCCGAACGTTATCGACTGTGGCACCTGGAAGACGGCTGCAACCGCGCGCCGGATGCTTGCCGATTATAATGACAAAAAATTAGCAGGTTGGGGCACAACTAGCGAAATGTTCGCAATCCGTAATACTCGATGCAGGAACAGGCAGACAGATTCATAGTTTGCTTTCTTTTACGTATGCATTGAATTAAGACTAGCCCTAACCACACACCATCAGCGATGAACACGAACAAAGGCTGCTCGCCATAGAATGGTGCTTATAATTGAATTTCTCTAGGCCAACTATCCTCCTGGTCGGGCATTAATACGGCTTCAACAAGTATAAACGTGCAGGTAGTCCGGAGGAAACAACCTACCACTTATCCGTACTCTGAAGAACGGTATGCCGCTACTCCAAGACCATTACAAGCAGGGGTATTTCCGGTCTGCGTACACGCCCCGTTGGGCTGGGTGACCTGAGCTAGCAAAAAAAGGCCACAACAAAACCAGGGCTGCTTAAGGATACGCACCATATGAACACGCTCCACAGATTTTCGATCAATGGTGCGTTAACAGGAGAACCACCGTTCTCACAACCAAAAGATGGAGATGCAGGAAACTAAATGACAAACGCTGCATATGGACATACGGGATCTGAGGGCGAGCCCTTGGTATAAGCTCGCAATTTCGTCCCGTGAGAATATTTTACCCTTGGTAGGCCATTACCATTAGCAACATTATTTCGACAAAATGCTGCCTAAATCGTATGCTCAAACAGTAAAGCGGTCAGGTAACAAAGAAGCTAAAGTTTCAATCAGGACTATGGGGTATAACGATGAAACAAGAACATCCTTGTCACTAAAATTTACGTCCTTGGTTATTTCTATTTCGCTGTTGGTACTGCTTGATCGTGTTTGTTGACAAATTGCTACCTAGATGAGGTGTTCAGAAATCATGAAATGAATTTTCCGCAGTTTTATTAAGCCATATACGAATTGTGGGATGACTTTGAGGTAAACGCATCGTCACTTAACTGAAACCGAGTTGTTGATAACAGTAGATCCACTTGATAAGTCGGGACCTTTATCTATAATCTCTTCATTTAAAATTCGCAAAAGCTCCAGTGCAAATAACTGAAATAATTGAAATGATTCCATGATAGGAGGGCAAGAACGAAGAGATGTGTTTTACCCTTACAATGACTTATACAGGAGGGATATGAAAGAAGTTCCACCTTAGCTGAACAACAACGATAGGTTAAGGGGTTGGTAAAATGAACACCTTTATTAGAATTCCGTTCTAATCAGATGCATCTCCTGTGAAATGAAATTACGGACCATGGGAACATATGCAGTAGCCTTACACTGGACCGCTGTTGATGAGCAACGAGCGAATGGTGCAATTTGCTTGCTCTACCCATCGTAGCGGTTACGAATAGGTCTCAGCTAAATTGAAGTCGGCCATCAATATTTTCCAAGAAATGTGTGCATTTTGCAAATATGCTGAAACGTTCAACTCCCCTTTGACCTGTCTCGCATGGTTGTCCCTTGTGGAAATAAGCTCCAGTCGATGCAGCTCGTAGAATCACTGGGGCACTCAAGCCCAAACACCACGACAAAGCGGCAGCTTTAGATCGGGGATCGCGAATTGCTGGATTCCACCGGTACGCATTTATGTTTCAGGGTTTTGTGGTTAACCATGGGGATTATGCCGCGGTCTGTAAGAGATTTCGAATGAAAAGGATATTGTGAAAATGTGGTGTACGCTGACAGTACAAACCGCTGTGGTATGTAGTAGCTGCACCGAAGGCCTGTCACAGTGGAACTGCCACTAACTATGAACACCATGACCCATCATATTCTGCCAAGTTCATACCAAGGTACGGTAGTGTGTGATTATTTCCAGACATATCGAACTATGAACTCCTGTCCACGATCCACGAATAAATATAGGCAGGGTAGAAAGCTATGCACATGAAGTGAAAAGTGTGATAAAATTATGCGTCTTCTCGGGTTTCTATTAAGTTGTACCACTTGTTGTCACCCTACCAAAACTGTAAGCATCACATTTGATACAGTTTGAAGAGCTTGATGGCTTGACAATGTTGAGATAGTGTTCCACAGCTTCGTTTGCTTCACTGTAGACAGCTGGAGTTGCTGATTGGAGCGATGTACAACACGGTATAGTTTTTCCAGAGGATCGCTGCCAGATAGAAATAGTCGGAATACGGAGGACTGTTTCAGCCGTCTTAGTGTTACCACAACTATCAGAAACTAAGTCGTATAAAAATCAATCTGCCACGGATCGAGTCAAATAATTCCGATTACGGTGTCCGTCAGATTTTGAAGTTGGTCCAAGAGTCCTAGTTTCTTAGCGTGAAATCTTGATGTTGAGGAAGCGCACCGCCTCAGACCGTGTAGTATTCCCAATCTGGCTGTTGTATAAGCTCCGGTTGTTGTATGGCACGAAGTCAATGAACGCATCTCTAAAGCACCGATCCCGTTTGCTAATTTGAAACATCCACGGCGGCAAAGCGGCATACCTTCAAATAGTAAAAATGTGTGTATCAGACTACAGTACGGGTTTTAAGACGTGGTCCCTGCAAGCAAAGGAGCTTGGACGTCTTTGGGCCTTCGACAGCCATTACCTTAGCCCCACAGATGGTGTAGGCTCGGGTCACCAAATCTTCAACGAGACAACCATGAATCGAGGGTTGGTTTGTGCAACACAAACCTCGATCGAAGAATATGTCCTGCACCAAAAACTTCTGGTCATGTGTTGCGGAAGCTGAATCATCGTTTGTCGAAAAGAGCAATGCTTTCCGTGCCCAGTTCAGAGAGGCGAAAGCAGAGGCGGTCACCCTTTGGCCTAGCAAAAAGGTATGAAAGTGATTACGAAAAGCCTGAGTAGCGTCGATGCGACTAGCCTTCCAGGACAGACTCCGCACGAATACCCTTGTGAATGATTGGAGACGCTGCACAATATGGCCGCTAGTCTGTGTCAATCGCGTTCTTGTTGTCAGTGTCCAACCATATGCATGTCTGAAGATGTAGGCACATCGGAATGATTGTGGTAGGCTAGCACTAGGCTCGATTTCCACCCATTTTTCTTCTTTTCTCCAAAATAAGGCGTTCAAATAAGCAACTGTCGTGTCGGAGAAACATCAGTGTCGAACGCTAACGTTACGCTGAAAATTATGCTGATGAAGCTTTGGCAACACCTCAGTGGGTTATCCCTCGCCACCCTTCTAATTGCATATCAAAAAGGTTGAACAGCTGAACGACCTGTTTTTAAGAGAATGGTGGTATACGCTACACTTGGTCCACCCCGTGGAGTGAACCTAGGCAAATCTGCCTTTTTTTAGTGATTTCCGGGTATATTGGACCAACTGGCATATCGTAGCAGCCTATCCATGGAATTTTCATTGAAATCATGCTTAAAGCGTGCACTTCATCGCACGTGAATCAACACTTCATATGAAACGCGAATGGGTTCGGATGAACGCACCACCCTGGGTGAGTTATGTGGTTCCCTATGCACGCAACGGGAAGCCCCCACAGCAACAACAGGTTATCGAAATTAGCGTTGACCTAGGCATTATCATCCTCATTGACAGCAATACACTCCAAAGAACCCTTTCCAAACCAAGCACGGCCCTGTGTGCTATCTTCTGGCCAGGGTCAACACACCCAAATGAAGCTAAATGCACTCATTATACGTGGTACGATGGTTGTTTTCTCTTTCTACTGTGGAACTATTCCGCCGTTGGTGGCGTCAAAACATCCAAATATGCAGTGGTTAAAGGCAACTTAACTTAAACTACCCAAGGGGACATGGATGAGGACGATGTAACGATGAGTATGTCGACGATGAACAGCAGAACTTCACCAAGGTGCAAATGTTATAACCAAGAAATAATTTAAAATACAAGGTCATTTGATAATTATGGGAGTGAGTTTACTCTCGACAGCTACTCTCAGTACCTAACACAGTGTTAAAAGAAAGCATGAAAATGGTACTGTAATAGTTTACGGCGTCCTTGACTAACCGTAATCTGTCCCTACCTGACTGGCGATTAATATAATGTGAAAAGGGTTGAACGAACGCTGTGGAATGCACACAGAAGCCTGTTTTCAGTGCAGATGCACTAATGCAGAATAGGAGGTAACTAATTCAATCAAATGAAAAGGGAGGATCAATGACCCAGAGGTTAAGATGTGAAAATATGCGACAGAATATCATTATACTTTACATAAATGGAACTGGATTCCTGAACAGCCCAAGGAGCTGGTTTCGCTAAGTCTGAGGCCCACTAGACGGCAAAGACCTAGGAAGACGAAATCAACCCCTGAAGTGAACAACGTTCCGTAAGCTTGGACCGCATTTTCGGCTCCGCGTAGCGTGTACTATGTTCACTCGACAATGCGACTTAGAGTATGACTTTGTAGGACGTCCATTGTCAAACCCATTGGCTATGTCCATTGATTCACTGTTGCGCGTGCCCGCTGGGTGACTATAGTTCAGTTGCTTCGGCCTGTGTACGTCCTCTCCAGATACCACAAATACGTACTAGGCCGAAATTTGGTTTTTGGGGCTCAGTGATGGTCCCAGGTTCCGCGGACTACGCCTATCCGCGGAGGCCCAATAAGGAAACCTGTAGTGGGCTGTTCGTGGACTTCGATCAATCCTTTCATACTACTTACAGCAAAACCAAGAATGCTTACTTAGACAGCTTCTCTATGGAATTCCAAATCAACCTACCCTGCATTTTATGTGAAAGAATATAAAGAATCTCAGCGAGACCGAAGGTCCACAAAACAAACAAAGCCAAGTCACAAATTACACAAGAGGGAATTTGAAGACTTTATTGCCACATTTGCACATTATGCAATTAACACACACGGAAAGGTCACCACAATTCAGCTGTACAGTTTGCTGAAACAAAACCTGAAAGAATTAAATGAATCGAACAGCTTACTTCCATCCGGCTAAGGTCCAATTCTTTCAATTTGCATTCCAAATCACCGTTGCACCAGAGAAGACTGGCATGAAATCGCGGATTCTAGCGCACAATTAGTGTACGAATTAGCGCTGTGCCTACTTTATAATACCCTGGACCACAGAAGGCATGAACACAGTGGTCAACGGAGGCAACTATGGGTTTTAGGTGCTCTGACGATTCTCGACTGAGAATCAAACCAATAAAAGACCTACCGTTGGGTTAGACAGATGAAAAACAGTACCTTGAGCGCTCCTCGTTAATGAAGAGTTCTAGACCACTAAAACGAATATCAAACCTTATGAAAATTAACGGTACTACCGTCACCAAATACCTCGAAAGGTTCTGAAATGTATTTCTAAGTTTATCTTCCAGGCTGTCGATCCAATGATACCGGAGGGGCCACGTCTTAGAGAGACTAACGTGCACGTCGTCCACAGAATGTAAACACTGCCACAAAGGATGTTCACTGAGATGAAGCGCAGATAAGAACTGCTTTAGAATTGTACTGAGTATCGAGGAACCTTAAGACGAGAAGATTAACAAACGGAACCCCATACAGTCAATGTAGACACATGAGGCCCATTGGCCAACTTCGTGAGCGAATGAACGATGACGCAGCTGGTGCATAGTAGGATCATCTTTATGTGCCGCAAACCGGATGGAATCAGCTTCTAATCCATGAAAAAAAGTGGGTAATTCCAATTTCTCCATGTTGTCCGAAATGGCTTCAGGTTCGTCGTCGCTAGAAGAATAAGTCACAAGCGCCATGTGGGAATAAGTTGCACATGCTGAAGAAGGAGCAAACATAAATTAGCGCTTATGTTGTAAATACCTGTGTCGAAGTTGCCAGTTGGAACTCTCAAGGCGCCAAGGCTGAGAAAAGATGCACCGCTGAGAACACTATACTATGTTCCTTTGCTTGGATGATGTGATAAGCAGGGAAACAGATAGCCATCTGTGATAGATGAGCTAGTTCACACGTCGATCCTAACTTAAAGCTGTCACCTTGTCGCAGTGGTTCGCCTTCAGTGGTGCAGTGATCCTGTGGGCTGGAATGGCTGGGGTGGGTGGGTTGCTTAAGCTTCAACCATATCAGGAAGCTTAATGGAGGGCAGCCGGAAGAAGAAAAGCAAGTCCAGGTACCGCGAGAAAGCGTATTACCAGGCGGCCTGGAGTTAAACTTGTGCTCTGGGATAGGAGTGTGAAGGCGTAAGGTGTTTTCTTTCTACCTACACGTTCCCCATCCGTCTTTCAGATTCAGTCAGCTGTGAACAATTCAACTGTTGCTCCGTATCAAAGCTGCTGCCCAATAAAATAAATCAAAGAAAAACCTTACACTATTCAAGAAATATTTTGTACATTGCTGCTTTCAGCGTCCATACTGTGTCAAATTTGGCAACAGGTAGCTCTTGCACAGACCTTGTTCTTTCTTTCGATCAATTTATGCTGTCTCCGAAACATGCACACAAGACTACAATTCAGTCGCACACCTCAAACCGCTCGGCACGAACCCAGACTTCTCGCATTTTACTCTTCGGGCATCCGATGATACTGATGCAATGGCCTGTCGTATCTACGATGAAAGTTGTGCTTAGCTTTAGAGTTGAAAGCGTTTTACTGCAAAATATCTCTGTAAATAGTCGTTTTTGTGCTAGCTCAATTACAACCAGCATATCCCGACGTTGCGGTGTTTATTTGTCGTATCGGTGTACTCTCCGAAAGACGGCAATTCTGAGGTCGAGAAAGACAGTTTCTATCGAAATTTGTCAAGCTGCTTGTCAGCCGGAAGTACAGATAGCGTAAATCCGGCGGGTGATGTGAATGCCCGGGTCGACCCATTAGATCCTTGGAAAGCCAATCTTGGCGGCCGATTCGGGGCTGACGCTCTCCACACACGGAGAGATTTCTCCAGTTATGTGCTGGACTTTCAGCACGAGATCTCATGTCTTACCTGGAAGCCTCCGGCTGCAAACCAGCTGTGGACTCATTTAGACCATGTGGCAATGAGTCATGGCGGAGAGCTTCGATACAAGGTTGTCGTTCATTTCGGAGTACATCAGCGGGCTCAGGCCACGGAACTGTGCCGAAACGCGTACCTATTCGCTTTCCCTCGGGGACACGTCGGTTGATGTAAAAGCATTCAGGTCACCACCGGAAAAGCGCCTGTTTAGCTTAACAGTATCGAGTTCGGTTGGCTAAGAAGCCTCCAGAAGTGGACGAGCACAATAGTATTAATGGTCACTTGGACGACGACTGAAGAAAAGTACAAGAAGCCATGCTCACAGCCCTTGAAAGTGTCTGCCTGAGATCAGTCGGACACCAAAATGAACACGGAATCTCGTCAGGATATGCAGCCCTGATTGAAACTAGGAGAACTATACCAGCAACAAACCACTATGACAGCGTACAGATCCCTCAAAAGTTGAATAACGAAGAGTCTACGGGTTGAGGATGGTTTGAACACTGAACAGTTCAACTTGACCTCATCGACTCACCCTTTAAAAGGACAAATTGAACCCGAGTGGGATACCGGCAACAAAGCACTTGCCCCAGACGGCTTGCATCCTGCATTCTTCAAAAAAGGCGGTAAGTCCATCGTGGCTAACCTAACGGCTCTACTGCAGAATATCTGGAAAGACGAAAGAACTCGGATAGAATGAAGCACCTCGACAGTGAGAGAACATCGTGCAAAAACCACTGGGGTATCAGTCTAGTGGCCATAGCTTCCAACGTATCCTCTGGCATTATCCTACGCAGGTTGATCCGTCATCGGGTGAGTCAGATTCGCGAGAGAATCATCACCATCAGCTGTAAGAACCATGTACCTGCCGCACAATAGTTCTAGCTGCCACAGTTTCGTTCACTCTTGGTTTGGGGAGATGGGGTAGGTACTGCGCATTGGAGGCGGGAGCTGGTATAATTCATAATTCATAATACAGGGGTGTCAATGGACTTTTAATTGGGGAGGTTGGGAGGGGAGCTATGCATTGAAGGAAACAGCTTGAATGCACGAGCGCCATTGAGAGCGTGACTGGGCCATGTCTGACAATGTCTCGAACGATTGATGTGTCCCATCTCGGGGTTCTCATCCAGGGAGACGGTAATGCGCAGCGCAGGTCAGTTTCCTGGTAATCGCTTCCATACCTCGCTGCCAAATCATTGTTTGAACTCCCCTGGATTGTTTTTCACCCTTCACGTGGTTGTGCGAAAAGAACCCTTCGAGGAAGTCGGTCGACTGCCACACGGAGCACGTGGCCAAGTCAGTGCAACTCACGGAGTCTGATCAGTTCATCTATCATGGATAAGTTATCTCGTCCGAAAGCCATTCAACGTACTTCAGCAATACTGATCCGGTGTTCCCACCAGACTCAGGCAATGCTCCGTAGACATCAATGGTCAAACACTGAAAGTTTTTTTATGTCGTTGGAGCGCCGCCCCAATGTTCCGACCAGGATAATAATGTGGAGCACACCACAGCGTTGTAAACTCGACCCTTGATGGATAAGCTGATGTCACGCCTACGCCACAGGCGATGCAGGTTCACAAAAGCCGCTCCGTTCTCCCCAACTCGGATGGTAATATCATCCTTCGCGAGAACACCCGGACTGATACAGCTGTCCTGGTGGACAAACTTGCCTACTACCTCAATCGGCTCATCCACAAGCATGGGTTAGGGTTCGATCCCGCTAGGTCTTGCAGCAGCACTTTATACTTTGTAGGTGTGAACCGCATGCCAAACCGTGCGGCCGAATTATTTAGCTTAATTAATATTGTTCGCATTGCAAGAAGAGTTATATCGTATGCATACTCGATATCTGTGAGCGAACGCCCTGGGAGCAATCCGACCCCACAGGCACTAGAGGCTCGTAGTAAATCTTCCATTTCAATGACGAAGTTGAAGAGAAAAGGCGAAAGAGGACAACCTTGATTGAGACCACGTGATGTATTGAAATCAGGCAAGAGCTTCCCGTAGACGTTCACACGTCCGCGGGAGTTGGCGTACAGAGTCTTGAAGAGGGTCAAGAATTTATGGGGAACAACTTTGCTCCACAGACAATGCCATAGTGCCTGACGGTCCACAGAGTCAAAGGCAGCTTTCAGATCAAGAAACACAACCATTGCTGGAAGCAGTGTCGCTGTTCTAGAATCTGTCGGAGAGTGAAGATGTGATCGATGCATCCTCTTGCAGGACGGAACCCAGCTTGGTTTTCACGGATCTGTCTCTCCCTATGTTCAGTCAACCTTCGAAGGATAAGACCAGAGAGCACCTTCGATGCCACAGCTACCAGGATGATGCCACGGTGATTTTCGCACAGCGTCCGCATACCCTTTTTGAAGATAGGAATAACTGCGGATATGCCCCATTCTGCAGGCAATTTCACTTCGGTTTATATCGCACCGCCTTCTTTGAAAAGAGCTGGATACAGACCGTCCAGTCCTGGTGCCTTCTCAAGTTTAAGTACCAATATTTTGTACTTTATTTCTTCTGATGGGCAATTTGGGTCTACATTCCATCCGCCCGTATGCAATATCTCCAGAGGCTGTGTTGCCGGAGGCCAGCTAAACTGTTGTTCGAAGTGTTCGGTCCATCGTTCCAGTCGACATTTTTGCGAGTGAATTAATCAGCCACTTTTACACGTATCGTTTCACTGACCGTTGCTTTCCTGGGGCCAGTCGGTCGTATCAGTTGATGTAGGGAACGGTGGTTTCTGGTAGCAAAAGCCTTCTCCATCTCCCGAGCTTTCAATGTCCACCAGGGCCCTTAGGCTCTTCACTATTTGGTGTTTGAGGGATTTGCGTGCGCCATCGTACTCGTTGCCTGCTGGTATGGATTTCCTGGCATCAATCATTGATACCGATGTCGACAACATCCAGTGGTCTTGTGGTCGAATCGGAGAAATCGGACAGACAGCAGTGAATGTCGCTAGCATAGCTCCTTTCACATTTTGCCATGCTCCATCCACGTGCTACCAGTGCAGTATTGGTTTACTGTAGAGAATTGTTGAACTAGCTCACATCGGTAGTGTTGAGCTATGGTAGTTCCTCTTGCTAACTTGCGAGGGCCGGAAGGGAAACGAACTGTCAGGCGTGCATGCACCATGGCGTGTGCCCAGAAGGACCGGTAGTCTTGAATTGCGACTCTCCACAGGTGGCCGATGGCCACGTGATCCAACTGGGTCCATGGTTGATTTGTAGTTGGTGGCCTCAAGGTTACGCGATGCAAACGTCTATGGTGAAAGTTCTTACTGGTCAGAAACAATTCAGCATACAACAGGAGTCGCTCTCTGTGTGTGTCAAGCATCGGCTCCGAATCGACCGCCCAAATGTGATTCCAAGGAGCTCAGACGACCGACTTGGGCATTCATATCGCCCACAAGGATTACAGTGTCAGTCCGTCCTGTTCGACGAACAAACCCGGATGGCTCTCGATAGCAAGTATCCTTCACAGCGTCAGAACTGCAGTCCGTTGGGTCACAAACCGACACTACAAACAAGCACCGTTTTTGCCGAGGCATTGGCTTTGAGTGAGCTGGATAATCGGACGGCGTGAAGACGACTGTTCACTGGGATCCAATCCAGTAAAGCGCGTTCAGCTCTATGGCTGATTGCAACCCTCACGCCATTTATTCCACGAGTCATCGCTTCTCGATCACGGGACACATGGAGGGAGAAACGTGAAAAACTGAGTTCGTTCTTGGCGTTCTGAGATGCATAACCACGCTTGAATCTTTTAAGGGAGTATAAAGTTAAATGACACAGTAACGTTTGCTTTTGTGGTGGGAAGAGGTTGGGGATGGACATAGGTGGACACAGAAATGTGCGGGCAAATGATACTTCCCGGTTGCCCAGGCCGAACACCACGGTTTGGTTGAGGTACCCCACCTTGAGCATTTGACTCAAAAGTCTGACCCACGAAACAGCGGGTAGTAGGGTTTTCTTTGGGGACCCTTCCGCGAGTCGATGACTCAATAGTCTGACCTGCTCGGCTGCAGGGTGTTGGCCTAACTCGAGGGCGCAGGAAGTAAGGCACTACTGTCTCACTCCTGATGCAGCTGCGCGCAGCAGGAACCTTTTGAGCAGCACCGGACTATCTGATTTTAAAAGTATTTCGCGGGAGCGAGATGGCTCAAGTGGTTAGAGCACTAATTTACTGAACGGAGGGTTCGTGGTTCGAAACCGACCTCCGCCTCTCGACTTCCCCTGTTTAGGCTTGGGCAACCTAGCGTGCTTTCTTCGGGTGGTATGGCGGCTAGGCACCGAAAGGATGCTACAGCTTAAAAGTATTTCGACCGTATTGAATGATGAGTCGGCGGTTACAGTCAACCGTTGGGCGACAGGGGTGTGCCGGTTTTAGGGTCGACGTTTTCTAACCCGTACTTCCTCAGAGGAAGGCAGCATCGCTGTTTCCATGAATATGGACACGTTGGTCGCCTGGGAGAAACAGCTTACAGCCACATACTCCTATCGTAGAGGACAGTACGGCTTTACCCTCGTAGCACGACTACTCGCAGTACGAGGTCTCACTGCTCTTCGTTTGCTCCCCTTTGGCTTTCCTGAAACGGCTGCACCTTGTGGAACGAAGTTCCGACTAGTGTAGCCCGCGGGATCATTGCAAGTCCGACCATCATGTCAAGGTGGCAGCTTTAGGTTGGGACGAGAAAGAATAAAGCTGTGCTTCTCCTTGGTGGCAGTGGCGCCCAAAATACATCCAATTCGTGACAAATACTGGAGCCGCACCGATCCTTCCGACTATAAACAAATTCTGTTTATGTCTTCGTTGATCCTCAGAACCTGTGGCAGACTATGGCGATGATGTGTCCCTTTTAATTCTTGTCGCTCATTGGCTCTGTATGCCTCACCTTGTGAATGCGCACGTGTCTACAGCAAATCCTCCTCAGAGTTCACCACATCCAGTGATGTCAAACATTGAATGTCCGCTGTCGCCCTTTCTCTTTAGATTCGTAGTCCATTTGCTCATTGAGCCCTTTCTATTCGCCCATAATACCTTGAGGTCGAAATACTCCCGTGGCGTTCGCCGACGACCATTGAACAGGCCTGGCGATATTACTGTTCATGTATCAAACTTCATAAGAATGCAACCAATTTAGCCTATATAATTCTGCTGCGCACTTCGGAACGCGCCTCGTGCCTGCAAAGTGCAAGGTTCTACTGCAAGCCTAGGCGAAATCAAACCCAAAGCCCGACACTTGCGAGTTAACTAATCGATGTGGTAGACAAAGTTGCTTATTCAGGAAGATGCACGAGTCGCGTAGTGTTGACAGACAAAATCAATCCCTAATTTGGAGGGTCAGGAAGCGTTTGTGAACCTCCGAAATTTGTGGCACCAACATGACACAACTTAATTGTCAAGGGTAGAATTTGTAGGGGAAGCCCGCAGCCTGGTGACCTTGACCGATTGGGCTGCACCACGCAGCCAATGGCGGTCCTGCATCAAGGTCTTCAAAACGTAGTTCGCATTCGCTGTCACACCGGACGCCACTGAGGTGATTCGGCCAACACCTCTAGCCCCTGGCTTTCAGCCCCTTATTGCGCTTACACTTTGTGAACGAAATTCTATCATCCAGAACCCCTGCAAATCGGTGCACGTTTTTTAGCTACAAAGACTAAGATGAAGTGAACTCGTACGCTGAACGAATGGATCCCGCTCGACTTCACAAAGGAAATAATAATCATGTTGAACGTCAACTCAGTTTTGTGAAAGAATTTTTTCAACCTATTTACAGAGTTCACACGCGTCACTTGTTGAATTTTTTGACTCTAACATAACGTTTACATGATAACCTCTGTTATCTTGCACTCAGTTCCCATTTTGCACCCAGTCTCAATCATGACCAAAATCAATACAGTCTGCTCCCCGCAGCCATCGATGGACTACAACGGATGTGGGCGAAATGGGTGTCCGTCGAATGTAAGAAGTGGTATGCAGGCCTGGTGGCAATTTAAATGTACGGGTTTACAGGACGACCGGGTAAGCCAACTAGCCAACTCTCCTGACCCGTTTGTCTGCGCCAGCTGCCTCTACCTTAAGGGTGCAATGCATTCCGCAACTAAGAAGAGAACCATCGAAAAAGAAGACAAATACCCACTGCTAAATCGAAAAGGCCAGTGTGAATATTCCGCTTTAATCGGGATACTGAACGAGAAACTGGAGCTTCTTTCCAAAGCTCTGGAGGATGCAAACACAAAGAACACAGCGACCTGGACGAAAGTTGATAAGGAACATTCCTCGCCGAACGAGTACCTTGCGCTGTCCATCCCGGGTCCGCTGGCTGCAAAGAAGTTCACCCAGCTCTCTGAAGCGGCAATACAGACCGCAACGGCGTCTCTAGTGGGCAGGCGCGCAAAGGAGAGCAGGTTGATCATCTGGGGGTCATTCTTCAGAAAAATCACGCCAACCAAGCAGCCGCGGTCGCCCCTTGGTAGTGTCCTCACAAAGCCCGACCACGACTCGTTTCACGCAGATTGGCAGCGCCAGAAAGGAAACAAGCTAATACTTGGGCTTCTAGTCACACTTCCCTCCCAATCTGCCGTACAGAAGATCTTGGAGCGGACTGTCGGCATTCAAAAAGCCTACCCAACGATCAGGCATATATCTGAGGATCGATCTTGAGAGGCGCAAAAGCTGGGCCACAGCAGCCTTAGGGGAGAGGTGCGAAACAGGCTTCCACTTGGAGCCAGTTTAGCCGACCCCAACTTATAGCCAAACCGATCGTAGTCATAGCCCTTGTGCTACTGAAAGCATGTCGACGAAACCGGCCGCGACTCCGGATTTCAGTTTCTACCACAGCAGACCCCTTGACTACCCAAGGCAGCAATGCTTGGGAGAAGGCAAGCCTCATGTGGGCACTGCGCCCAAAGTTCGTAGAGCTACTATCGCTTATTTCCGTAACAGACGATAAAGTTGCAGCCGTGAACTCCGCACCCAAGTCACAACTTCTGAGCCGGAATGGGTCAGACGTGCGGAGACAAGCGGCGAAGCCTACCGACAAATCAACCACATACATTGACCTCTACATCAGGGAATGCTGCGAGAACCCTAGAACCACTGAGAATGCGAAACTGCCAATCTCCAGCGCCACTCCGTCAACAGTGGCCTCTTTGATTGTGGACACAGTCGTCGCCCTGGACCCCGACAGCCAAAGCCACAATCCTGACCACAGCGAACCGGAAAATCCTTCGTACACCCAGTTGGCCACGCTGATCATGAGCGACTCGGGAGTCCACACAAACAAGAAAGAAAGGCGACTACAGCCATACAAGCCACATAAGATTCACCAACTCAGAAAACCGTTTGCTGGCTTCAAGGTACAGTCCTCTGCAAAAACGAGCCTCATAGGAGCGCCACTAAAAGAACTACTTCTCGGTGCTGCCACCCAGCGCTCAGGGCCTCGCAGAGACACCTTTCCGATCAAACCGCGCAAAAGTGCCAAAGCAACCAAACAGACGCATGCTTGCCCCAAATCCTTGAACAACAGCAAATCTGGTCGCCCAAAAGTTGGTATTGAAAGAGCTACATGTAGCATCGGTCGAAATTTTCGCCCACGGGGGAACAAACTTCGTCCTCCAAAGGTAAAAGGCCCGCAAAAACTGGGCTCCCACGGGGCGAAAAAAACCTGCAAATGAAAAGTAGCCCTCAGAACCACCAAGACAGGAAGCATACAAGTATATCACGGAGGCCCCTTCTGGACCTTGCACTCAAACCCGACGCACAGCTATTAAGTCTACCAACCTCTCTGGTTACACCCCTCTCGGCTCCTCGCCTTCGGAGGCAGCAGAGACATTGTTGAAATGTCTGCCCACGAAATGCCTCAGCCTTTTCAGCAGACTTTGCGATATTACACAGTCAGCTTGCCTTGAACAGCCTTCCATAATCGCACTCGCAGGGACCTGGCTCACACCAGATGTCTCTGACGCGGAGATCTCGATAGACGGCTACTCCGTTTTTCGAGCTGACTCAAAACGAGGGAGGGCTGGTGGAGTTACTTTGTACTTACATGCGGCCCTGCCTGTCCCGATTGTCCTCTCTGATACCACTCCTGTGCCTTTTTGTGATGCACTGTGGATTCAAATCCCGCTGCGCGGGTCCGGTACTCTCTCTGTACCGTTGCCCCTCGAGTCCCCCGGAAGTTGACCAATTCCTCATAAGAACACTTGAGCAACTCTCCCTTAGGCACCACTTCACTCATCTCCTCTTGGTGGGTGACTTCAACGCCCCAAGGGCCTCCTGGATGGAGCACCAGCGAGTCGGATCAAGTGGCCCTTTTTCAGGGGCGCTGACCAAAGTCGATCAACAGAACGCTTGGACTCAACATGTCAATGCACCCACCGGATACCGCGCAGGGCAACTAACATCCCCGCTACATTTCTTTATCACCAACGAAAGACATTTCGTCAATCGGGTGATAATTAACGCTCCACTGGAACATAGTGACCACTGTGTGCTGACCTTTGATTTAATCTGCTACTGGGCCAGAAATCCGGAACCTCAAAGGTGGATTCGACACTTCTGGCGTGCAGACTTCCTACAAATGCGTAGATTACTTGATCAATGCAAACCGGAACCGGCTCAGTGGAAGAGTTATACGGGACCACTCTCCAGAACGTTCGCGAGGCTGACGCGATGTTCGCCCCAAAAAAACCAGCACGCAGTCGGATAAGCCGCAAGCTACCGAAAAGTAATCGGTGTCTTCTGGAAAAGAGGTCTCAACTATTTTTCAAAAAGTTCACTACAGGAGACACAGAAGATGAGCTGGTATTTCGTAAAATGCGGAACCGCTTGTAAATCAGAAATCCGCCAA
Source organism: Opisthorchis felineus (assembly GCA_004794785.1). NCBI lineage: Eukaryota > Metazoa > Platyhelminthes > Trematoda > Opisthorchiida > Opisthorchiidae > Opisthorchis > Opisthorchis felineus. The sequence continues at coordinate 751,587 of SJOL01008347.1, read as the reverse complement.
TGGAAAATACGAAGCAAGCCACCATTCTGGACCCCGCCCGATAAAACGGAAATGTGCTGTTTAAATACTTGGGGCATCGCCGCAGAAACATGCCATCCGCGTTCTCCTTGAGGGACAGGAACCGGGAACCCACGAGTAACCCGATAGTGGTATCTGAGGTCTACGGAGAACACCATGCAGGTCAATCATCAGCCCCAGCGTCCTCGTCACATCCAATCTCGTCAAGGCGAAACCACGAACCGCCTCTAACCGACTTGATCTTCACGGTGGAGGACATTCATCAACTCTTGCACAAGATCAATCCGGTTATGATATACGCCAACGACCTTTCGGATGTTATTGCAAGTCCACATCTACATTTCGCAGACGACCCGAAATCCTTTAGTTCCAACGACAGTGTATACGCTGCAAAGAAGAGGTAATTGGATTGGCACCTCACACCGAATGAAGAGACGTGAGTCCAAAGTTCATTCGGAGGAGACTCACCGAACGGCTTTGACGTGCAAGGTGAGAATGGAACAGAAGACACCACGGGGATAGATACCAAAAAGGATTTGATCATCTGGAGCTACGTATGAAAGAACTTCCCACTGCACCATGAGAAATCGGCCCAAAAAGCATTCGCCGTCCTACGGATGATTCGGCGCACCTTCACCCGTATTACTAGCATGGACTTCCAAAAACTCTATGGGGCCTACGTCAGACCGCTTCTTGAATATGCCAACCAAGTTGTCTACTCAGGACGCACGAAGGACGTTACCCTCATTGAGCGTGTCCAGCAAGCTGCTACAAAAATGGTTGCCGACCTTAAATCCGTGAACTATGAAGCGCGTCTCGCGGTGCTTGACCTCTTCCCCCTGGAGTATTGTCGCTTCCGAGGAGACCTAATTCTTACTTATGCCCTGTTTGAACAAGGTTTGGCCAACAGGGTTTCACCGTCGACGCAGCAAACACACGGCGGGGACATGGTAAGAAGATTTTTAAGCTCAGAGCGCACACTTTCATCAGGCAAAGTTTTTTCTCGTTTCGAGTAGTAGCTGCGTGGAATAATCTTCCTCCGACGGTTGTCCACGTCCCTTCTGGAACCCAGTTCAAAACACTATTAGACACTTTTATGCGAGTCCTCGTGCTGGCAAGCATACTGCCCCCGCTGACAACTTAAAGAGCAGTGCTGCACCATTTTTTCGCTTGCGTCTTTCAGGTGTACAACAGCCGCTGAACGACAAGAACAAAACCGACCCGGAAAACTTGGGCGAAAGCCTCGATGCTATGCATCAATCCGTGAACCGAACACGATTCTAGCGGCCGTCATGTTTGCCGCCGGTTTTTGTTGACGAATGTCTCTGCCTGATACTGTTCGCCCATCATCTCCCTGAAGCGGCTTAACAGTTTACGCAAAGGAGCCAAGTGTTCGCTTTACATGGGGTCATACTTTACGGAATGCAGGTTACCCATGCCACCTGTGATCAGGAAAACGTATAGCTTGTATCTACAGGCCACAAACTACTCACTTTAAAAAGGTTCACCCAAATCGGGAAGCTTGGGCGAAAGCCTTGATCCTGTGTATCAGCTCGTGAATCCGTGATACCATCAGTATTTACTACATCTCGGATGCGTCCGAACAGCGCTATCCAGTGCCAGCTGGCGAAGCATAGGTGGCTGTAGCGAACCATCCCCGAATGCAACATAGGCATTCGTCCGGACTCGCGAGGCTTAGCCAAAACGGAAGGCATATCGTTTGTCACAATGAAGCCCAACTATATGTCAGTTACTCATCAGAGCTGGTCGGCATTTCCGGCGATAGTCCTATGCGTCCTTAATGGTAAGGATCTTGCCAAATCCATCGGCT
>SJOL01008347.1:662574-742688 GCA_004794785.1 Opisthorchis felineus | reverse complement strand
CCTACGTCAGACCGCTTCTTGAATATGCCAACCAAGTTGTCTACTCAGGACGCACGAAGGACGTTACCCTCATTGAGCGTGTCCAGCAAGCTGCTACAAAAATGGTTGCCGACCTTAAATCCGTGAACTATGAAGCGCGTCTCGCGGTGCTTGACCTCTTCCCCCTGGAGTATTGTCGCTTCCGAGGAGACCTAATTCTTACTTATGCCCTGTTTGAACAAGGTTTGGCCAACAGGGTTTCACCGTCGACGCAGCAAACACACGGCGGGGACATGGTAAGAAGATTTTTAAGCTCAGAGCGCACACTTTCATCAGGCAAAGTTTTTTCTCGTTTCGAGTAGTAGCTGCGTGGAATAATCTTCCTCCGACGGTTGTCCACGTCCCTTCTGGAACCCAGTTCAAAACACTATTAGACACTTTTATGCGAGTCCTCGTGCTGGCAAGCATACTGCCCCCGCTGACAACTTAAAGAGCAGTGCTGCACCATTTTTTCGCTTGCGTCTTTCAGGTGTACAACAGCCGCTGAACGACAAGAACAAAACCGACCCGGAAAACTTGGGCGAAAGCCTCGATGCTATGCATCAATCCGTGAACCGAACACGATTCTAGCGGCCGTCATGTTTGCCGCCGGTTTTTGTTGACGAATGTCTCTGCCTGATACTGTTCGCCCATCATCTCCCTGAAGCGGCTTAACAGTTTACGCAAAGGAGCCAAGTGTTCGCTTTACATGGGGTCATACTTTACGGAATGCAGGTTACCCATGCCACCTGTGATCAGGAAAACGTATAGCTTGTATCTACAGGCCACAAACTACTCACTTTAAAAAGGTTCACCCAAATCGGGAAGCTTGGGCGAAAGCCTTGATCCTGTGTATCAGCTCGTGAATCCGTGATACCATCAGTATTTACTACATCTCGGATGCGTCCGAACAGCGCTATCCAGTGCCAGCTGGCGAAGCATAGGTGGCTGTAGCGAACCATCCCCGAATGCAACATAGGCATTCGTCCGGATTCGCGAGGCTTAGCCAAAACGGAAGGCATATCGTTTGTCACAATGAAGCCCAACTATATGTCAGTTACTCATCAGAGCTGGTCGGCATTTCCGGCGATAGTCCTATGCGTCCTTAATGGTAAGGATCTTGCCAAATCCATCGGCTTTAAATTGCCGCGTTTCACATGACGACAACCCATGCTTTAGCAATGCCCTGCAGGTGTCCAGCTCCTTTTCGGTCAGCCGTCGATTTGCCGGAAGTGGATTGTGCAAAAAACTTGGAATCCCCACTTTTGTCTTCAGGGTAATAAGAAGTGACTGAGAGATGTTTCCCACGTCTCCTTAGACAAAACCGTACTGGCCAGTTGATGCTTCGTGTACTGTTTGTTATTAGCAAATGCAGTCAACTTGCCAGCTTTTTCAGATCCCTCGACCTTCCATTGGTTTCCCTGGCCGCACGCTGCACTTGTAGTGCACCCATTCGTGACTTACAGCAGACAAAAATACCGTATAATTATCCCTCACGTAGTCGTTTAACGCCTTCTCAAATGCCGTGAAGGATGAAAACCGGATAGCTTGAATTTCTCATCAAACATATCTGGGGCCATATCTGAATCCACAGCGCTGCAACTTTAACCTTAGGAAAGGAGACGAATCAAAACAAATTCCAACAAAATTAAGGCGGATCATGATGGTCTTGGTTTTAGTGTACATGCAGCTAAATGCAACACTTTTATGCAATTTTTTATTTGACACAGGTTTTGCAGGAAAGCGCTCCCGCCTGCCAATGATCGGCAAGGAACATTGAAACAAGCGTTTGGTTCTCTTCCTGGACCCTCGTAGATACCTGCTCGTTTCTGCAATGCATACTTCCCTGAAACTGGCCAAAAACTCTTACACAATACTTCGTAAGCATGTTAGCTGACGAAAGACCTTCTTTCGTGAACCCAGAAAAACACCAGTTGAATTAAAGAGGACTCATCTGGAACGTGCTGTGGAGTGTTGGATAAAGATCTCAGGAGAGTGGTCGTGCATGTAGTGTTTTGATAAGCACCAGATGACTGGCGAGATTTGGTCTATGTAGAGCCTCCAAAAGGAGAGAGCTTTACCGCGAGAAGAGGTTAACGAGCCTTCCAGTCGGGACCATAGAGGACACTTGTACGCGGTTGAGTCGGGTGGCTATGGATAACCTGAGACGCCGAACGTGCACCAAAACCTAGATGGAAAGATAGGGATTTTTCGTCAAGGCTTTTTGCCCACCAGTCTGATGACGAACCAGCGACGGCTGGCAAAATACAACCATGGTACAACTTCCTAGGAAGTAGGGTGCCGTACATGTTCCAAACTTATATCCGGAGGCTGAAGAATTTCTTCCTTCCACGCATCTATCCACTAACCAACCTGGAAAGAGAAACCCTGTAGATGCTGGATTTTTACCCCATAATATAGCTGAATAGATTTTTTAGGTTTGCAGATAGCCGCAACGCGGTGAGATTATGTCACGTTGCGGCAAGTGTAGTGAGATGTTTTTGGCTTACAGCTAAGCATTTGGAAGATGGGAGCCAGCAACTTCTGCGGTTCCCTAGGGGTTGGGTAGTCAGATGTTGAATGAATTTTCGTAAAAACGGCGCTGATCCATGAGGGAGAATGTATGACGCAGATTTACCATATGATCGTGTTTTGTAGAATCGGAGACAAAGAACGCAAGGGAGTTGGGGGACTACCCGGGCAGTGGGGTCATTTTGCCATTCTGCCAGAATGTCGGCGCAAGGCTAAGAAAAACACGGGAATATAACGCAAAGTCAAGCTCCTGCAGGGGTCGTGCAGTCAGGTTTACCAGCAGTCGGATAGAGGCTTTCATAGCCGTAAAGTGACCGTGGCACAGTAGCTCAGCTACTGGTCATTACTTTACATTTTCTTGAACAAAACACAACAGGCAATTACAAACTTTTCTCCATATTCCTGTATGCATAAGCTTCGGGACCCCTGTGGGATGTGGCGATGGTGTTTGTAGGTAAGTAAGGTTGTCAAAACAATTTGCAGAAGCTTTCAGTTATACACAGGTTTGATAATTTTAGATCCAGGACAATTTCGAACGTTTCGGTGGATAATTTTTCTCAACGTTATGCTCATAGACAGCGCGTACATGTGTGTACATACGTAATTTGTAAAACAACCGGAATGATTCTGTCTCAAAGATAGAGAATGTGGATTTTTTAACTGAAAACATATTTTTGCGTGTCGCATGATTCCAAAGTGGGACTTGGGTTGTCCTAAAGTAGTAGATGTACCAGAACGGTTTGCTTCACTCCACATTACATTTAGGAGTGGGTATGGCTAAGTCCTGGACTTACATAATTGTGCTTTGAAAGTCAGTCACTTTTTCACTGTTTCGCGCAGCACGTCCCATAACTTTGAGGGAAACGACTGAGAGCCCGTTGGCCACATCTTAGGAAACCATTGGGATAAACGCATTTAGCCTCTTTTTGACGCTGGGACCGACCCAGCGTCCTTTGCAAACACTATCCGACATGGGCGCCGCGGAAAACGACCGGTGAACCTTCAATAGGTAGTCCGGCTTGGAAGAAACAGCTCGCGCTCCACCGTTGTTGGTTGTATGTCAAATCCTGTAGGTATGTTAGCAAAATAAATTCCGAGCAGCAAGGCGCGAGGGTCCCACGGCACACAATCTGACTGTTGCATATTTTATTTCAGATTAACATCGCACGACTTGATCCCCAAAAACCTTTTTCTAACAGTACCATGGGACAGTGGTCGGGCATACGTAACACCATCCATCAAATACATTCTGGTGAGAGTAATCAGCTGTTCTAAGGACTGGGATTCGTGAGCAAGTAGCAGCGTGGGTAATGCTTCGGCTGTGTAACTGACTATGCTACGTTCTCAAAGCTAAGGTCCGTGTATCGGAGAGGCCAAAACTCACAGTCATGAAGCAAGACCTCTTTTACAGCCCACTGGTATATATGGCCCTCTAACTTCAGCGAAATCCACTTCTGAAGCCATAAGTGACGCCTGTTAGCGAACACTCCCCGGCTCTTGATTATTTACGCCCAGACTCCATCTGCAGCAGCACAGTCTTGTTTTATGTCCAAGATAATTGAGCTGACTGGCAAACTGTAGCCAATAATATGATGCTCTAAAGGAGCACACGGAACATGCAATAAGACCCTTCACTCTAAAAGTACAGAAAGCTTGCTGAAAAATAAGGCAAAGTCGGATCTTTTGCTTAAACATTCCTCTTATAATTGCCTAACATTGTCTAGCATAACCAGAAAGCTGACGATCCAAAGACAAGCGAAATACTGTAAAAGTTGTTCCTCCGATGTATGCAGCCTCTGATGGTTTTTGATAGACGAGTACATAATAAAAAAATTTGACGAATCAGGCGTTTGCAAACGAAAGTACGGAGGAAGATACATGCCGCCAATGTAGGCCTTTGGTGCGATCAATAATGGACGGACATAAGTCGTCAAGTTTTGAGACCAGCCAGCTGCCACGCTGAGACCATTATTCACAGGTGGACAGCTTATGAATAAGAACTGACCTCTGATGAATAGACCGCAAGCAGGAAGCTAGATCTCATAGTGTGGTCAAATAAAATGAATCATTCCTAGAACATTTCTCATGGTTGCTGCGGTGCAGATCAAACAAATCAAAGATCATGTGGGATGGCACGCTTGTACAGTCGTCAGATCCGCCGGCAAACTACTAAATGTTTTAGCGCAGGAATACATGAACAAATGCAGTACTTTGAGTGGTTAGAATTCTTGTCTTATTATGCACTCCAAGACTTCCATGCTTTGCGCACACATCGGCGTGATTCCCTGCGCTGGACGACAAATAATGCACCGATTTATCAACCGCACTCTCCATCATCATATTTTGGATTGACGGAAACTGTTCCGGGCTACATCAGGTCTATCTCTCGTCCACGTCGTACCAAACGTTGACTGACTTCTAGGATCATTGGCGTCCAGGACATAGCCCTTTGGGTTCCAGCTCTGAAGTTTAGATCCGAGAGCTATTCCGGACTCAGTTTTCACTCATTTGGGACACTACGAATAAGAGGTAGCTGCCTCATGCTGTAGCTACATCACCGCCACACATTTCTGGTCCGGTGGAAGACGCTGTCAGCGACCAAAATCAGCCATATGTGTGGCGCAGCAAGCTTGACCTGATATGTTTCACAGATGTTGAATGGGGAGGGTTTCACAGCTCTTACGGCTGGAAGGCTAGTCGCCGTAAGCTCCCTTAACCACTGCACGGAATGTGACTCATTCATGAGGGCTATTATACCGAGGATAGTTTTCTTCTCGAGATATGGCCTGAGCGTCTTCCAGTGGAAATGCGCGAAGTTTTAATCGCCCACGATAGGTTCAAACTTAGCCAACTTGCCGAGAGGGCAGATCCAAAATTCGGCACAGATGCTATTGATAAGTCAGCCGACAATGCCACGGGTGCACCCGTTCATCAACGATTATTTCCAGGCTAATGAAGCTTATGGAAAATGGCCGCGACAGACTAGGTCTGAACCTGATCAACGATCTATTACGCTTTTCTTTCATCTCCAAACTGATACGTCGCGTAGTTGACTAATTCTACCTATTTCCCAACATTTGCAAGCTAGGTCTTATACCAATACGCTAATCTGGCAATTCTGTGCTTCATCTCGACCTATTCCGCTGCCGTCTCGTGTTCGCCCTGTTAATTTCTTACCACCATCTTTGGGACATCCTTACGATGGACTACCTGAAATTCATGGTCACACTGTAAATACTTGTTTACCTCTGCAAAAGTCAGTCTAGTCCCGCCAGCATGGACCAGCTGGAAATGACTCACACCGGGGCATCTGCGTCTTACTGCAACTTCCGATGGCTCCAGTTTTCCAACATCCGTTGACGCCTTATCACTTCCTGATGACCATCCACACGCTTTCCCAACTCATCCTATGCGTACCAAAAACTGTCTCTGTACCCAAACTCGACTCACGTCTCGATCGTTTGCTAAGATTGTCTGTGCGTTTTGCAAATTACACACCGTAAGATTTTCCACTATGGAGCGTCTGCCACTCCGCCCACACCATATGAGTGTTCTGCAGTGGCCACTTAGGGAGTCTACGAAAAAATAAAACCTATGTAACGGGACAACAACTGATATCTTTCCTAGAGAAGCCGTTAAACACCACGAGCACATTTGCTTCGTTCAAGTCTACAGGCTGAGAGACCACCATACTCAGGAGTTTTTCGCATCTCCATAAGCCCGATAGTATGTTAAAGTCAACGCTAGCTGTGTTTGACTTAACATTTTACAGAACCTTGCAATGACTGATCAATCCCGCGAAATTTCTATGACAGTGACTTCGTCAACACAGCTTACTGAATATCTTCAACTTTGAGGATCATACGAACGAACCAATTTTTAAGAGAGTATGCGAGTTTCATATGAACCTTCTGTATGTAGATGTGCTGACCGATATTACAAGCTCTCCGTTTTATCATTGAAACTTGTGAACAGCTGTTATCAACTATGAGTGAAAAATAATCACAGATAAAATACTTGAAACTTATGTTGAATTTGTTGGTTTTATCTATGGATTAATCGCCATGGAGTTTTTTTTAGTATGCTAGAGCAATGTCCTCAAAACCCATCTTGAAAGTCGCTATGTGGGCGATATATTTGTCGTTGTGAAGGATCTCAAAAACTGCATTCTTCCCTACTTCAGTTTAGTAAGGCCCATCCGTTTACCCAGTTTACGTCTTACACCTTTTGGATGACAACATCAAACGTTGCGGACGTTCGACGCCAGCAAGTCGGACTCAGTCCTAAGGTTTTGCTGTTACGCAAGCAGCGTAGATAAGGAGCTTGTTATTGGTTGAGTTTACGGTACTCATAGTACTGAATCAAAACGACATAATCGCGTCCAAACAGCTTATTCTACATAAGTTGGAGGCCGCCAAAATCACGCTAGCCATATAAGACAAAATAAAATGTAGAGAGCCAAATTAAATTTTTTGCATGTAACTCACACCTGGCAAACCTAGCCCCATACTTCACCAAGCACCACCCTCTAGGCGTTATGAGAGCGTTTTCTGTCCTGCCATAAGTTGGCCATCGCCTTGCGCAATTTATCGGTCACGGAGCACCCGAACTGCAGCGGCCTAGCAACGAGAGATTTACAATGTCTGCAGTTCCACGTAGGAAGCAATGTGTCGGCCCGTGGCGAATGTCAGAAAGACGAGGCCAGCACTATTTAATTTACCAGAAATAGTTAACGCGTCTGCCGAATAAAAATCAGCAAATTAATCAACTTATTCGAACCCCAATTTGTGACTGCTACCCATCTTCAGATTTGACCACCGGCACCTAAATGTCCATTCAGGAATAAGTCTCCAATTCCACTGAGATTTTATCATTATTCAGAGTTCGTTCACTACACTGTAAGTTCCGTTCCTCCGGCAATTAGACCTACTTACGGATATCCGTTGATTTCAACACGTCGAACACCCCCCATCACCGGATACGCGGTAGCGATGCAAAAACTCTAGCCATTAGGCCAATGATTCCGAAACCATTTAGCACCAACACATAACCGGCAACCTAATGCCGAATCGTCCGGTTTCATAACTACTGGATAAACTGGTAAAAGTTGCCAACGAATAGAAATACATTTTAAGACGGGCATTACTCTTAGGGTGTTCTCCTCACAGTACAGTGCGATAAATTTGCTATTGCAGAAGGATATTTCGACTACGTGCCTCATCTTAGGATCATTCAACCATGGGACAGCTCTTGATTACTGCTCTTGCTTGGTCCTCTAAACGAACCTAGGTGGCTGGTACTCATAAGGTGAATCAGATCACGACACCAGAGAGCTGTCGTATAATGCCTATTCGGAACGGTATGAGAAGCCTCAGAAGCGTGCGAATTTTGCCAAGATTGAGCTGGTATATGCTTATTTACAGGTAATGACCACGGAGTCGGACGATGACCACTGGGTGCTGAGCCTATTCGAGAAGTTGCGCAGTCATTCGAGGTCAATTATCTATGACCGGCGTCATTCCTGGAAAAGATGCCTTTACAAAAACTCTACCAGCCTGTGTACTCTTAACGTGAATTGGAACACTCACTGAACGGTCTACCTGAGGTGATGCATGCGGCGCAGCATTACTTAAGAGACCCGAGTGCTTACGGACTTCAAATCCATTACTCCTTACTTTACAATGCTGGTTCCATAATGAGCATTTATTCCTAAGCACCCTCCCTCTTTGCTTATGTTTGTGCTTTCTTACTGCGCGTTCTCCTTTTTTGGACCCCATACTCCAACCTGGAAACAAACATCTAGATCTCATTTACGTATACCCACTTTCGTTGGACCTTACCGTCATCTCTAATCGTGAGCTGTTGACGGTCGTCTTATCTATGTATATTTTAGGGATCAGCCGGTGCGTCGCTGCTACTGTTCGCTATAGCAACTTCGTTATCTGAAATCAGGTCCTCCTAACTGCACAGTACCCGATACCTTTGGAGATCTACCACTTGTTTCCGCTTGGCGGGAACTTGACTAAGTTGATAAATGAGTGATCCTCTCCATCACCACCTATTAGTGGAGCTTGCTAGTTTGTGCTCGCCATTTCCAGGCTTCCGGGTCAACCCTTGGCATTCACTTTGTTTACGTTTTCAACATATACTCCTTCAACATCTGTGAGACCTGGAGAAGGCGGTGTCAGCGACAGCTGTTTATAAATGGGCACTCATAAAGAGCGAAAAATCATCTAGTGTCTTGGAGTCTGTTAGCACCTGTCGTGTGTTCTTTTCGCTTATGGCTACATTCAAACCCTCCATAACACCCACCTTTCCATTGACACTCTAGCACTTTGCATAAGGATTAGCTCAAGAACTGGATTGAACCTACTAGCCAAGAACTCAAAGGGTATGTCATAAAATGCTGAAGTTAGCCGTTGCCAGATTGTATGTTTGTGTCAAATCTAGATTTGTCATGTTTGATTACCTGGGTTTTTGTTTTACTTCATGAATCTCTCAGCACCACCATTTATCCATCTAAGTTACCAGGTGAAGCCTGGTCGCTTTTTTAGCCCCAACTGTCCCCGTAACGAGCTTTACTCTTGGGCAACCAACGAGAAGTTCAAGTGCCAGGTGCCAAGTGACTGGCACTCTTGATTGGGCCGGAACCATCATGCTCCCCGTTAATTGCAACCACCATCTGTCACCTGAGTTTGAACTGTGCTCTTTGGAATGTGTACATCTGTGGAGACAAGCTAGTTTGTTCACAACGCTGCAAACGACCGGGAATCTGTATTGTCCAAAGGCATCCGGAAAATTTACTAATCCGAGTCCAGTTAGCTTATATCAGATTTTTTATGATCAGTTTTCATTAGGCAGATCACTTACTTGTCACTTTCCTTATTGTATCAATATGCATGCTGACAGTCCTCCTCAAAAGGTTCTTGCTGTCTTCAACTTTTAAGCAGTGTGAGAGCTACTGCAGCAGCATGTACTACATAAGAATGCATTACCAGATTTCTGAGTGCCCGCTACAGATATGCCTAATGTTCAGATATTTTTGCCGATATATGCACGTGGTTATATCTTCGCCTGATTATCAGAGTGAGTTAGTATTGTGGTGGTTTGTTAAATATGCAATGAATATATTAAAAATATGTTAATTTATCGCCGCTTGGCATCGGCTCATGTTGCGCATTGGAGAAAGTAATTCAAGATCCAAGGACAGTCATCGAGCTATCCGCCCCATCACACTCCACACGCTTCTGGCTGCGCACCTCTGGTGATTCTGGTAGCCATCTTCAGCTACTTCTTTGGATCGGCGAAATGCACCAGATTCATGGAAGCTGAACGTGTGGACTTTTATGGTCTTGTGAGCTTATGACTCTTTGCCTTCCCCCAAGCTCCTTCAAGCTCTTGGTCCGGATATTCCCTTATTCTCATTACCTAAAGATGAGAATGAGGCCTTCAGTCAGAGATTTTCTGATCAATTTTGCTCTATTTGGAAAACCAGACTGTTCCAGGAAACTGGGGAGAGTGGGTAATGTGGCTTAGAAAGTGCTAAACATCAGTTCAGAGAATTGTGTTTTCTTGGAATAAAAGCAATAAGGTGTACTTATTATGTGGCATTTACTTCCGCAGTCTTCTGTTGATTAATGGTAACGCAGGCTAGACAAATCTACTGCACTTGGCCCTTAAGGTTGATCAGAAAATCGAGCGAGATAAGAAAGGTGCTCGTTTCTCCAACTGCCACTTTATCATCTGAGCTTTCATAGCAGACGCTGTGTGCTCTATAAACTTTTGTTAGACGTCTCAGCGATTTGAGAACAGTTTTACGCACAATGCATCTCCCAGGAGCTTAATGTCTGCCCAAGCTTTAATTAATTTAGCTAACAATTTTGTAAATTTATTTTCAAATTACTTTAGCTGTGATCGGAATCGACGAGGTGCTGATTGTCCTGCTGAAAAGTTTGATCCTGGGGTGAATCTTTTGGCAATGTGTTCAACTTGGATTGTCATCACGCGTAGACTGAGTGTTTTGAATATTGTTGAATATTGTTGTTCTGGCATCGCACATGGGTATGTTAACCGCTAATCCACTTCCTATGTTCACTTCGGTCCACACACTTAAAGAACTTAAAGAACTTGGCATTTTTTTGTTTGCAACACAACTCTGAGTAATGCAGAGCGTCTAACCATGATACAACAGTTAATAACCGTGAAAATACAACTTCTACTGGTGTCTACAGCTTTTCTTGTGGTTAGGTCATTTCTCGCAACAATTTTTCTCCGTAAAAGCCTATGAAGTCGACAGGTTTCTCGTTAATAGGCTGTTACTCAATCAAATGTCACCAGTTATTTTCGATGGGCGCATCTTCCTACTTTGGGCAACTACACTATAACCACAAGTAGGCTACATGTTTGTCGTTTCTGTGTGGCTGTGCAGCCACCCAGAACTCCACTCTAGTCAACTTAAATCACAAATCGATTTGTCATTTATCAGTGGTCGCTTTATGCACCTGTAAATCTTATTGTGTCTATTTGGAACTGTTTGCTTCTAGTAAAGGGAGGAAAGCTCTTCGCTGAGAAGTCATCTATTAACAAACACGAACTAAGCAGTTACCAGTCATTAGACAAGAAAGTAAACATCTCATATGCACATAATATTTACAAACTGAACATTCTCACGCGTCCTCTTTAGCTTTCTTGAACTTTGCCTATCACACAATAGTAAACGAACACTGCAAGGCGGTTCCTTAATCTCCGCAATAAACTTCATCTTCCATCAGACGCAGAGCGGAACTTAGCTACCAACCATAGGCTACTCACATGGTTCCTCAGTAGTATCCATCGTTACACCAGCATTGCACTGCAACATAAGCTAATCAATGGACTTTAATAAGCTAAATATAACTTTCTAGTGCCTAGAACATCATTTATAAGGTTGCAGAAAACTGTACGAGCCCAGTTCAGTAGGCAATCTTCCGTGGTAAGCACTACAGCCATATGTTGATACTATTTTGCTCTGGTTTTGTGTAACCTCTTATATTAACCAAGTTATAATGAACAGCCGTGAGTGCACAGATTATCAGCTAATGAGCACCAATGAATTGCTATGATGTACCTTGAAACACCCGAGGCGTACTTAATCCTTCAGTTACGTAACCGCTTTCAGACCTCAGCCTTTTTCTTCCTAGGTGTTTGGTATTCACGATACTTCCTTTCGACGTCGTCGTGATCGTATTGCAGTACAAGTTCCTTGTTTGGTCATGATCAAATACAGAAGGCAGTATTACTATTTGATTGAGGATAGCTCTTGGTGATACTATGGGTCTTGCGTGTAATGGGGGCGAGGTTCGTTATATCAATGAGCATGGTATAAGTGAATAATAAAATTAACATGTATTGCGCTGTCACTCTGCTGGAAACCACTAGGTCGACATCGAAGAGCAAAGCGAAGCTTAATTCTATGATGAGGGTCGGTGAAGTCGCGCCAGCTCGACACTTGTAATAGTCAATGGCTTTTTTTGAGCAATGTATTTTGATCGTGGCAAAATTCCAGCACAAGCCAAATTAATCAGGGCGGCATATTTATAGTTCTTCTCCATGCCGATTGACACAACACGGGCAGGCGGTTAATTGTTGAGCCGCTTCATCCATTTTGCAATGATCAACCTTTTATATCAATTTCCTCACTATTATTTGTTGGTCTGCCTCTGTATGCACGTCTATTTGACCGGATTGTTTGTCCTCAAAATGCGGATTTATTGGTCCATGTCGCCTTGTCGCATCAAAATTAATAACGTGATCTGTGAATGTTGACGTTACTTGTCGTTTGTGTCATAGCGAAGGAATGACTGCGTCGAAGTATTTTGCGTCATTCATAATGTAATCCCTCTTGACGTTACTATAAAAGACTGACATCTGTTTCATAGATGACATATCTTATCTTATCTTACCTTAACTTATTTCCTAAATTTCCGGGCTCGGTTTAGTAAATAGCGCTTATTCTGGGAATGTCTTATAATGTACTTTAATCCGCGTAGTTTGTATCATAATAAACTTTAGTGCTAATGAACTACGTATGCTCATTACTTCGGCTTTCTTTTGTGAATTTACCTGGTTCAAACTCAGAACTACCATGAGTAGTCAATGTGTTTTTGCCTTTCTCAAGATTTCACGAAACATTTGTTTACACGGCCAGGTTATCTTTTTCCTACAGCGAAGACTATTGCCTAATCATAAGGGAGTACAGCTTAGGTATGATACTGCCAAACTGTGAGAGTTGTATACGGACAGTACCCGTAGAGATGAACGATTTGCATTTATAACTTACCCGCTAATGTTAGCACATTAAAGATGTGAGCGTTTATTACCACTACTAAGATGATTCCAAATCATACATCTTCACCGTTTTACACGATGGTTTTTTATCTTATGGTGCCCAAGTAGCCTTGTACCAATGTGGCCTGCTCTGCAGTGACTTCAATCAACTTTGCTCCGATAGAAGTTTGATATAGTTGATGCAAACAGCGACGATTGTGCCATTGTGGTTTTACTAACCACTTAGCTGTTAGATTATTGTAAAGCGAATTCCGTCTCATCTGTGTAAATCTTCATACTGCAATCCCGTGATATCAGTGTTTTCACAAAATCCTCATGAGAACGCACGTTTAAACTTTCTAAAACAGTCGTCCTACGTTAAAAGTGGGGTCGTTGCAGTAGAACAGCGACCAAACTGGGCAACGAGAATATTGTTCTGTTGGCATATTCAGCTGCTAAGTGAACTTTGCAAGCGGGTACGACCAATCAGTGTCGCGAGAACTATCTATTGTCGCAGGAGTTTTTTCTAGGGTCGGCCATGCCACTGATCAATTCTCTTCTGTGGATCTGAGAAGGATCGTTGTTATAAGTAAAAAGCCAGACCAAATAAGATAACAGGTAACCAGTTATAAGGGGCTGGATTTGTTTCAGTATCACCAACAGAAGTAGCAGTATTCGAACTTATGAAAATTTACTGGTGCTTGTGAAAATATTCCACAAGTTTACAATGGGTGTATTTATCGGCACTAACTATTCTCCTTCTTGTAGCTGTGTGAAATGTAACAGTGTCTGCAAACACATGCTTGCATATCTGAAATACACACAGATACACGTAATCATTTACAAAGATGTGGTGGCTGTTACTGATATCAAAAACCAGCGAGAGCGGCTCAATTCAAAAGTTAGCATTATCAAAATACAGTTTTGGTCAAAAGTCCAACCTTGTTTTTAATTCCATATGTACTAGGTAGCAATGGTCAAGAGCCTTGTTGTGTTTCCAAGGTAAATGGCTCCCCTGAGATATAACAACATAATCAGGTGGACGTTTTCCAAATGGGTAATGAGAGTTAGTGTTTTAGTAGGAGCATTTCGGTTTATTGATTCAAATAAATTATTATTCACATTATTATTCACATTCTAATTATGTGAATAAAATCACAAATGCGAGAGAATGCAGAGTGATGACAGTGGTCTAGTCGGCTTCTTCGCCATCCATGTGCCCGAGTGAGTTATCGGGTAATAAAGCGCGATACAGGTCGCTGCAAAAATCATTCCTGGATCAGTACTGCCTTTGTTAAAAATCCCAAAATTGCACCCACAAAGAGCAACTGAAATACAAATACAGCTGTGCTCACGCGAACCGAGCGGATTACAAAGTAAACGATGGCGCAGGATCTTTTCCATGGACAGTCATAATAGTTGCACATTTTCGTTTTCCACGACGGATATTCATTACTGAAACAACAGAGAACGCACTCTGATACATTTCGAAGCGATAGTTTTACAGACTGAATTTCATCCATTTCCGCAAAAACGCTCCACCTAAACTTTGAGTTGATAGCGGAAGGCTGACTGACGTATTGGTGGTATGATGTTGGACCGCAACAACTAGTACAAAACAAGTTAAGCAACAATCATACATCAGAAATACTTCAGAAGCCCCTGTTCTTCTCATAACACCTCAGACAGTGTCTTCATAATTTACTGGAGGAAACCAAGTAATCTGATCAAATATATGATGCTGGAATTCGTTTAGCTTAGTTGACTATGGTCAAAGGTGATAAACTTTAAATCCTGACTGCTACTCCTAAAGTGTTAGGTCTTTCCGGTGCTCTGCGAGCGTGTCTCCAACATCCGTTCTCCACATGGTTCAAGACATGAGTTTTGGATATAGTTTCTCGCGACAAAGAATGCCAATAAGCCTATGCTGAATGAATGAGTCTGAAACAGCCATTTAGAAAGCGGGCCAAACTTACCCTCTTCAGGCAGGTATCATATTTTAACCTTTGTGTGCATATGACCAGCTCGCAGCTGTAGAATTAACGTTCTCTAAGGCACCGTTATGAAAGTAGTTTTAACTGCACATTTTCGAAACATATACCTAGTTAAGCTTACCCCTGCCCCATGCACCAAAATAGCCAGTATGACTGAGAGCAAGTTGCATAGGCACTAAATAAGTACATGAAGACCCTTCATGGCCTTAAATACACAGGTCGAAATCCTAATCTAGTCTGTTTTTCACTCTCAACGTCCAAGAAACACGTGTTGGCTTACTGAAGAGCCGTTGTTTTAAGTCTACGTGGAATACTCAGAATCATGAGTGTAGTGCACGAAACTTGTGCCCCAGTCCGAAAAGACATTTATGGAGTACAGTTCATGTGGGGTTATATTATGTAGGGCATGAGACCGTAGTCCATAGTCAAGCTCAGATATGGGTTGACTACGGACTACGCACCATTTTGGGAGGCCGAAAATGAACTAGAAGCAGTTTGCTGGAGCTCACTTCGATCCACTAAGAGGTGCAACTCGCGCTTGTTGAAATGAAGAAATTTTACATTAATGCAGGAACACCAATCAGTAAGATGTCGACGACCGAAACCAAAGCGTAGTAAACGAGAGCATAGGGTACCTGCTGATAAAAGCCACATTAGGTGTACGCCCAAAATTCGTTCTTCCACGTTGCACGCTTTAAGAACTACCCGACTGATAAAACAGAAAACGAATAGGTTATAACAATCCCAGATAAACTCATATAGCGTAAAGTATGCTTACGAGTGATATATGACTTACGCTGTGTCCAAACCAGCTGGGACAATTAATGTAGAAAGATGTAAACACGGTAAATGCGATTAGAATGAGCTACAGGGGGACAACAACCATTTGTGGGACCACCGTTTGGGGAATTTGGAATTCTGTGCTCACTTAAACAGCGCGATCAGGCGTCGACAACCATCAATTGTGCTGAAGTGAACCAAGATCCTGTCTGCATGTCAATTTCCTTAAAGCAAGGAAGCACGCATAAGTGCATTTTGAAGCATCACATGAAGTAACCGAGCCATTTCAACTGGGACGACATTAAAGGTGTGCAGCATCAAACTGTTAACTGCTGCGATGACCTTGGCCAGGCGGTAGAAAATGGCACCGGGTTTATATTGACCGAATAAACCTATGTCATAGGCCAAGCGATATACAACGATGATGCGAATAAAAATTTAACAAAAAGCTAAGAACTTTTCAAAGAAGGATTAAATGCGTTCCAACCATGAACCAATAACGGTCACTAAATATATCCCACAATATAGTTATTTTTTTCATCGACAAGTGCATGAATTAGACTGAAAATCAGTCGGAACTTAAGGCGACTATTTTGTGTCTCATATGAAGTAACCTAGAGGGGATCAGTTTTTCTAAAAGAATGAGTGCTGAAAGCTGTTGTTTACACTTACTTAACTCTTTTCTGCCTCTTGTGCTGCATACAGGTGCATAGTGACTGCCGAAATCAAGGTTAACGTACAACATCTTACAAGAAGGCGACTTCTTGCAGGCTTTCCGGAGTTAATGCGGACCGGATGAACACTCCAGTGCAAAATATATCAGGAAGAATACCCTATTGTAGGGGAGCTCTTGAAGAGCAGAGTTCACAGAACCATAATCATCGGTGACAATATAACATCAGTGTTTAACAATGATGCTTCGTTGCTATACAGTTCGTGGTTTTAAGTGGGCTGGAGTACTCCTAGCGTGCCCACAGCTAGACAGGAGGACGACTAGGTTTCTTGACCAAAGCCTTTGGCATAAAATCGTGACTAAAATGTAGCGCTCCTTAGCGGAAAATGCAGTTGCATTACTAGTTTTACAGAGCAAGTCACCACACACATTCCAACCTCCAGCGAATAGGGCCAGGAGGCTATGTTGGTCAAACCTCCAATCATTGACCAACCTGGTTTTGTATGTATATGTATGTATGTATGTATGTATGTATGTATGTATGTATGTATGTATGTATGTATGTATGTATGTATGTATGTATGTATATGTGAAGAGGGGTAAAGTCATTGAGAGACATCCATCATTATTCCACCTGTCTTTCATTCCCTCTTTCACAGAACTGGAAAATGTGGAGGGTTTTATGCATTGGTCACCGCATATCCTGTTGGACTGCCATAGGTATCCTACGGTTGTCCGTGAACAAATATGTGTGGTTTGCTTTTCACCATTTCTCTCTCTCTAGTTTATAATTCATTTGATTGCTATATGAAATCTAACTCTGTTGAACCCGGTTCTGTAGGCATACCGTCCCACCTGTGATGCAACTTTGTTCGGCAAGTCTTCCAGTGGAAGAGTCGGACGATTCCTCAGGTGTGAATATCACTGGATGTTTGTGATCACTGGATTGCCTATAGGCTTTCAGGGGCATTATGCGTACATGTCGTTGAAGAAAGCAAATTTTACTTTATCAACTGATGTTCGGAGAGACTGACTTTGAATAACGAATTATGTGCATCAAGCGTGTGCCACGCAGCTTTGGCGGACGTGTGCGCCAAACTAACAGGACAGAATTGAACATTCCGTCTAGAAGTACTGCCCGTGGATGGTATAAACTGACTGCACAACGGCACTGGTGCACCAACATGCATTTATCAAAAGTACTTTGAGACAGAACGTTTATTCGTGCGTTTCCCAGGATGGACAAAATAATCAACCACACGTTGTATAATGCATCCATGAATTATCTGCCATGATCCACGAAGACTTCCGCCATATTATGATTAAAGGAAACCGTGTTTAATGCAGTCGCCACCACAAGCAACAAATTACGGCAGTTTCATTTGCCTACGAAATTTGTGCACACTGTTACTTAGTTTGTTGTAGCTTATGGGGAATGTAACTTCTCGAATAGGACTCTGAACAAAACTTCGGCAGCTGTTGTGATATCCTGCATCTTAACATTCTGATTCTGATAGGTCCAGATTGTAACTCACTAACCCAACAACAGCATAAGCCTCTGCTTGTGATTTTACCACCAACTTATGAGGACACTGAATCGAGCAGGAATTCGTGGTCATGCATCTCTCAGTCCCTTTAACTTTATTGTCTCAGATGAAGGAATCGGGCAACATTCCTACTAAGGGATATTTTAATATGCTTCTTTTCCCACAGACTGATAGTGTCAAATGATTAATTAGGAGTCGCATGTTGACAAGACGCTTCTCAAAACGCTCACTTTCCGTGATTACTCACGCTTTCGGGGACACAAACATGTGGGGCAATATTGTTAACAAGTGGATAATCCGGAACGTTGTAGAGCATGTAACTTGTCAGTTCACTATATATGGGCTCAACAAAGACGGGGCTGTCAGTTCTAAAACTACGAATACATCCGGTATGAAATCCAAGGAAATTCCTGAAACCTCTATTAATGAGGTTATCCCCAACAACATGTCGAACTCTTTTGCTTGGTGTGTTCGGTGGACAGTGAGAAAATGAATACATTACTGCAAATTTATCCATTTGTCTATTCATCAAGAAAAAGTGCCCTTTTTTATTAGGAGGGTGTACCACTTCAGGTTTTTTGCAGGCTTCTGTGCTGGGTAGACATTTACTGGGCTTACGCCTACGGTTTTAAACACAAACGGCCATAGGTTGATTGGGACTGAAACAGAAATAAGGAATGAATAATAAGTGGTCATGGACAACAAAGCGTGTTTAACTTTCAAAATAACGGCTAACTGGTGACTGCCGGTTTATACAAAGTGCCTTGTTGTGGCGTCAGTCCCGCCAATCAGCGGTCAGGTAGCTAATCGTCCCCTAATGCCATGTTGACTGATTGTTCGCGCCATTCAAGTGGCGGTTTACTTTTGCGCCTGATTGGTTTCCGTAGAACGTGTGCACAGGTGTTGGTGGTGCCGACCATCACTGATTGGCAGAAAGCCGACGGACGTCATAGAGTGCTGCTAAAACCACTGTTCATGCATACGAATTTCCTGTGGCAAATCAAACTGTCTAAGTTCACTAGAGAGCATCGAAAATCGCTCAAGCGTCGACACTCGTCCTGGTAGGGCGCCGAGTGGCTATTTTGGATTGACGGATTGTCAGCCCTTCTCGGTTTGAATGCTTACTTAAATCAAGGGTACACAAAAAAACTGGAAACATGTGATAGGAGTGGCAAACGTCACAAGCGGAGTCCCTGCAAAAGTTTCGATGAAAATAATTTATCTTCCGGCTGTTTACTGTCAGTTTATGTGGAAAATCATGTTTATTGCCCAATATCCTTACCATATTAGTCCACAGGAGGAAAGGCTACCAACTGAAAATGACCCAGATGTTTCCTACAAGGAAAGGGAAATCAGCTCTTTGGAGAAGAAAGTTTTATCGATCAGAAAATCAGATCAGATACACGTACCTTGATGTCTGACAATAATGCCTTGAAAAACGGAATCCTTTTAGTAGCTCTTTGACTATCCCTTAGAAAACATGTGATAGGACTCACAATCCCTTACAAGCAACGGCTTGTATCATTCACGAACATATCCACCGAAGCAAATGTTGTAAAAACTTCTTTTGGAAGCCTTCGCTCTACAGACACCAACAGAAAGGATAAATGACTTTTATGTTTCAGTCCAACTTTGTTCACCGGACATATGTTAACTTTCCCAAAAGTCACAAAGTGTTTGCATATATAGGGAAAGCATCCAATGCCAGTAAATATTTAAGCCACCTTTGTCCTCTGCTGCGAAGCAAACTGTGGGAATTTTGAATAGAACACGATGAAGTGAATGAACGAATGGACATTATTGTCAAGCAAAATAGCAACACCGACGTAAGTCAGTCAAGAAAAAAACAGTTGCAATAGTGTAACTGTGTGCTGCATGCGCATATAAAAATGACTCCTTTCAAACAGAGGGATACATATAAAGACTGAACAGATCCACTATGGATTAAATATTTCATTTTTCCACAAATGCTCCTGGATTTCCGTGGTTTTGGAATATCCAAACTCCTGGGGACAGCCGAACAACAAGACAAATTCAGTCACTGAGGAGAATGTTGCAAATGCTCTTCGAATACAACTCATCTTGGTAAATATTTTCTCAGCTTCAAAAAATGTGCAAAAGTAAGCGTTATTTGTGGTTCAGGCCATTAGTTTCTATCCTCCACTTAATCCTTCAGGCTATCAGAAATCCGCAAAGCGCCACCAGGAAAGGGTTACGAGACTGTAGTAAGCCGTTTGATTTCCACGTAATTTCGACCGTCATGTACGAAATGTAAGATCTCCCACTCATCCTCAAAACACTATGAGCTGAAACATTATTACATTGGACTCTACGTTGTGCTTTGAACTGTCATGATGGTTGCCTGACACGCCTTTTACATTTACCACATGAACTATGAGAAACTGCAGATCATTTTGGTGATACACATGTATCACATAGAATTCCATCCTTTTTTAACACTCATGTTAAGTTACACAAATTCAGCACACCAACACATGTTCGTCCACAAGGCTTACGAACTTTAGTGTATTAACTGCTTGTCTAATATTCGGGTAATTTAAACAGTTGAGACTAGATTGGATAAGGTCATCTGATCTTCGGAAGCCTAAGCCTTTGCAAGAAGTTCGGTCCCGTCCCTCCAAGGGTGGACTTGAGTTAAGCAGACTAAAATGCTCGTCACAGAGATTAGGTATTTCTCCGCTGTTGTTTGAGGAGATCGCTGTAATCGTGAGATGCCTGTTCAGCTCTCCAGGATCCAGCAGACCCCTGTAGAGTCCTCAGCAGGCTCCGACACCCTTTTCGCATGGATTTTCAGTTCAAGCACGATTTCTCTTCGCTTTTTGGAAAAAATATGCAAAATCTATGCTACACTTGGGAGCATCCCTTCGGTTTTGCCATTCCAGTCACTGTTGAAACTCGAGGCAATGAGCAGCGAGATCCTCATTAATTGATAATTTCTCCTAATTGTGTTGACCAGCCGTTTGTAATTTTGCGTTTGGTTTTCTGTGGCTCGGCGACTTTAGTCGGCGTAAAAAGCAGGGGATTAAGCTGTCGCAGTGAAAACTGCACTCATTTTTCCATTTCCTGATGAGTGACTCAGGTTAGTATTCACGTACCTATAATGGAAGTCTGTTCATTTTTGGTCCGCGATGAATGAAGTTTCCCGGAATGAAGTTTCACAGACTTCCTCACGGTGAAGTCTGTGCTATGGTGTGTTATGTGCGGAAGATTCTAGATATAGTAACCATAAATGCTAAGGAAATACAGTCATCCATGGAATTTTGAAATGGATTCATCAGCCTGAAAGTACAGATGGTGAGCATTAGAATAGTTCGAAACATGCCACCAACTTACCTGCCAAGTTAGTTTTCTAAATGGAAGTAGGAACACGTGAGTACACGTGAAAACACCTCATACGTAGGCGGATGTTGGATAGGTAAACGTTGTTGGCCCAAAGTTTGAACAAGTGCATGTTAGCTATTAGAGATGTCCTCGATAACGGCACGAGGCATCGTCATTCAACGCAGACTAATCGAGAATTTCAATGCACATCAGCACGTACGACTTCCGATGACCATCTGGGCAGAAAACCTGAGTAAGCATGGCTAGTATTCCAAGCCATAGCATTCGTTGTGTATTACAAGAATTCTTCGTACATATTGGACGTATTGGCGTCCGAAATAGATTCATTTTTGTTCACTGGCTGTCTGAGAATGCTTATCCTCTCAGGTATATCCAAAGCATTGTACTCCGAAATATAGAGAGGTTCAAAATTGAATACAGTCGAACGGATACTCGAGAAAGGAACAGTTCAAAATATCTCTCCCAAACATTAAATTGCGTGAAACCGGGCAGCAGATACCGGATATACTTTAATTCAGTTGTTAGGTGGTTACACCATAGCAATAAGCTATGGAGATATCGGAATTCTGCCGTACGGAATAAAAGGAGAAATTAGTGGTTGTATGAGAAATTTGACTGAATTGGGCATCTGGACTCTCTGGTTTCACCAGCAGTTTGCCATCACATGAACCGCAGAATTTGTCGTGCATTTTGCAGCACTTATGTGAATGTTTAGTGTGTATGGATAGATGAAGAGTGACGTATCTTCCAATTTGTACTCAACCGGGAGGCTGGCAATATCACGTGGTAGCGCGTGCATAGAAGTGATTGCTACATAAGTAAGTTTTCGTAACGGTGTTCATAATGACCGCGTATCGGCTGGTTTGTTTGATTTTGTACGTTAGCATTACACGCAAGTTATGTCCTGTTGAAATATACATAAACGAGACATATGTTGCCCATTGTTTTACGGCAAACTCCCTTGATTATATACCTGACTGGTAACGAATTGAAAAGTGTAAGATCCCCACAAAAGTGAGTTTGATAATACATAAGTCTAGGTACCAGAGGTATTTCTGTGGTCTTAGCAGCTCACTGCTGACTAATTTCGAATTGGCTTTGGTACTCGTGGGATAGCGGTGAACGCAATTCACATTCTGTACAATAGAAGTTACAATAATAATCACCATATCTTGAAGACCCTTTTAATTATTGTGAAAGTTCACTTGGAAGTTCCTAGATTGCCAAGTAATCGAAGCAGAAAATAGTTGGTTACTGAGAAACCTGCCGTATCAATCAGTGCAGTCAGTCGGATCAATTGTATGTGGATTTGGTGACTACTGCAAGCACATGTCCAGGTATGGTAAGCAACCACAATAATGCAGTCCCAATGACACTAGTGCGTACAGCGATCAAGGTGAGTTCAGCTGTCTCTGGTATGACGGTGTGCTTGTGCTATAATCCGTTGACCTAACAACTGAGTAATCTTCGGCGTGCGATGATTGGAAGCCTCGTCGAAGAATCGTATTCGGGTCGACTCGACACCTCATTGGATAGTGATGACGGTATTGTTACTGGTGCTGGATTGGGATTTTAGTAATTAAGGTCGGATATTGAGTACACGTAGAATAACTGAGTGTCTGGAGTTCATCTCGGAATACCTATGTGTGCTGACTTCATTCAGTGGCTCTGGAGTAATTTGGAACACTGCACGGGTCATAGTGACCGAAAAATTGGCCAACTTGCTTCTTATTTGAGTACGCGAAAATCTATCCCTTCCGACTACACCATGAACAGAGCAGGTTCACAAATGCACGTTGCATACGGAGCCTGGATTTCGGCACGCAGAACTTAATAGGATACTGGTAGGTCGCACAGAATGAACATTATGGTGGTAGGCATATCCACATTGGTTTAACCCAAAACGGCAGAGTTACGATTATCCCGTGCAGACAGAGCAACTTACACTCAGCCTCACATGGAAGAAAATGGAGGTCAGGAGACATTCCACCAAAAGCGTCAGGCGAAACTATATAAGGCTGCATGGATTTTGTAGCTTGTGTGTTGCTCTGTTAAGAGTTAGGCACACCTATTGGAATCGTGCAGGATCCACATCTTTAAACACTACAGTGACACATCAGTGACACTGCTTGGGAGCCTAGACAGTTACCTACTCCTTGCCGTCTGTGACAGTCTTGCACATGAAAACTCGGACGAGCTTCGCTGGCCAGTTGTTCATTATATATTCGAAAATGATTCTCGTTTGTTGTAGGCCTTTAGGCCTATGTTTAAACTATTTCCATTTACAAAGCGATATATCATGTCAAAGAAATTGTTGTTAGGGTCTGCACGCTGGAAAAATCGAGTATCTATTCATTTGGCAGAATACGAACCCGAAAGGGTTCTTGTTGTAGGATCCAAAAAGAGACGGTTTTACTATCCCAGTGGGAGGAAAGATATATAATACCATAAAACCATTCAACGTTGCATTTGGTTTAAAAAACAGCAGGGACTTACGAGGGAGCGTATCAATTTTTGGAGGAATTTATATGTTATTCCTTGCACTTATTTTATTCTTTAGAATTCTCAGCATGTGCACACGGTGTAGAGGGAGATTCATGGGGGCAATTTCAGCAACCACGCGTGTTAGAAACACGACATGATATTTCGTAATGATGAGGCATCCTGATACCGATCCCATTAAGAAGCAGTCGGGTTCGGTAACGAATGGTTTCGGGGTTTCCAAGGGCCAAGGAACCGGTATCCCAATCCCACAGTCATCAGTTACGGCAAATTCAAAAAGGGCATACCCATCTTTACAGGTACTCTGCATCAAATATAACCCAATTTTCTTATTTCAGTTGTGAAGTTGATTACGGGGCTGCGATGAGTGCTGGAATTATTTTCATCAGTAACTCATCTGTATCAGTAACCTCCACATAGAGTAGATTTCGCTTGCCAAAGACAGGTTAGTTTGGTGTAGTGACCAGTGGCTTATGAACGAAGATTGTTGATGTTAGCTGTAACATCGCAGATGCTGCATATAGCCACCAGCCTGCTCAACACTCAGGGAAAAGAACTATTAGACCTCGTCAGGATTTTCCGTTTTTGAAAGTGCAAAACACTTAGTGAACATTGCGTCGGAATACGAAGATTGGCCTTCCTACTGCTGTAGGCGATATGGAGTAGATTATTTGCCTTTTGGTTCTCCGTTTGCGTTCACCAAGTTACAACTCACGCGAATCACATATCTGCCGGGTGCAGCAACGTTTCTCAGTAGCTTCAATCCAAAAAAATGCTCGAAAGCCCCCGTAATATGTAAGTGAGCAAGCAAAGAAATCCTGACAACTGTAGTACCCTCAGCAATCGGACTGGCGGCCACCTGGCGTAGAGTGTACTTGGGCGTAGAGCAGGTGAAACCTAACGGAAGAACGAGCTATAAGGATTTAAAAACTTTTCGTGGTGTGTGAAGAACTCGAATTAACCAATACATGGATACTTCAAATAGAGAATATGATACCACAGAAATGGACCCACTGTACGCAGCGGCTGAGAAATTGAGCCTGATTTAGAGTCGTTTGAATACAACGTATCGAGCAGTATCACGTGGGCTACTGGAAGCCAACGTGATGGTTCACTAGTATTTTGCCTGATAGAGGTGTATGCTGAAGATATCGTCCAGAAACTTGGTGATTATCTATTCCGAATTTCAGGGAATGCTGCTGGATTCAAAACAGTTGCCGCTTGACGATAGCCACAGCGGAATAATACGAAAAGAATTCTGCTTAATTTATGCGGTTGAGATCTGTCTGGTAAGAACTCTGCACAAGATGCCTCGGATGAAATACAGAATAGCGTGATGAAAATCCGCGGGTCACAGATGTACACAAGCCTCCAAACCGTGGGTCCCACTAGCAGTATATGAGCATTCGAACAAATCTGCGAGGCCAGTTTTGTGTAGCCCCCTGTGTATTTGAACAATGACCAGTTCATGCAAGCGGGATTTTCCTAAAACTCAAGAACATTCACTCAAAAAATTTAAGAATCTGCAGGCTAGAACGTGAGTTTAAGAAAGCGCCAGTCACATATCTGTAGTCTGTAAAATTTGCCCTGAAGCTGATCAGGCGTCTTTCAAAAGAAGACCTGTTTCGTTCAGTCATTTTGAATTGCGGAGTTTCTTATCAAGCTAATGAGTTCGTTACTCTAAAATTACAGCTCGTCTCTATTCAGTTCAACTGGGATAAACTGAGATTTTCCCATTCTGGAATTCACACATTTCCCCACATGATCAGCAAACTATAAAGAGCTCAGAGTAAAAATAAATTCACAGGACAAATGAAACGTTCATGTGAGAAGTCACCCCCCGAGGTGCCAGTCAACATGTGAACATGATGTGCTTTCCGTTACTGTAGAAAAAGTGGCACTATATTCTCCCTGAGAGTTAGTCACACCGCTTATCTGCCTTCCGTGTTTGGAGGGTTAAGTTTTCAGACAGCTTGCTTGGAGGTCGCGGGTTTGAAACTCCCAGGATTTTTGTGAGATGCCCGGTGTTGATTATTCCCAACAGGGATGAAACAGCTGTACAGGAGTAAATCTCACATGAAAATTCACAAATCTCCTCACACTACCAATAATGAATGCAGCCGACGAACTTCAGTTTCACCTGGCGCATTCTTTCCATGATTGACGTGATACTGATACGAAGATCTAGTTACCAGCTGGATGCGGTGATATTTCGGCGAAATCTTGTTGGGTTTAGACTTCTCAGTTAATATCCCCATCACAAGTCACTGACACAAGCATGGTCAAGAACTAGGTGAAAAAAGAACGCATAATTCATCCAGTTTTGATATAAAAAATTGGGTCTTGTCTGTCTTTCATTAGGACTGTTAGTTAGTCATTAGGGGTTGCCAGCATTAAGTGCAATGGTTCGAGGGAGCTTAAAATTATCTACCCGACAATGGATTAACTTGGCATGTTATTGTAAGGTTAAGTGCTTAAGGCATTTGCGCACAGAAATGTGCAAAGTCAATCATAGTGATTCCACTTTTTCGGCATGCTACTGCTCCTGCAAACCGCCACAGATAGGACTGAAATTTCACATTAAAGAATGGGAATTCTAGAATAAAGGTCAAAAAGTACTTCTGATTCCAGTTATATGGCCATAAGATATCCTATTAAATGTGGTCCACGATCAACCTGTCCTATTTTCAGAGGAGTTGAGTTTGAGTGCAAGAAGGGCTGCGGAAAAAGTTGACACCTTCCGGGGAATTTCAGCAGGAATACTTTTAAGCTCCCCTATTCGAAGCATCAAACTACATGACAAGAAAATCCAAGTCAGGTATCGGCTAGTTAGCCTTTGCTTTCAGATAGACCTGTCACATCAAACGAAGTAGAGGGGTCTTGCGCGTAATGGGTAATGCACTAATCCGCATATGAATCCAAGTAAACGTCTTGTGCCGGTATGCACCATAGAATCGAAGCCCGGAAGCTCAATAGGAGAGTTTAGTTCTATGGTCATTTACAGGCACAACGGGTGCCCCAGGGTTGTGAAGTGAAATGGATACAGTGCCCGCACCACGCAATCTAAATACACATACGTGGGTAGCTGGTGCTAGCTACTATTGGGTTTGGTCTGTATAACGCTGGCCACAGAGAGTCCGCTGTAGTACCGCTGTGGGCCTACATCTCCGCAGCGCCCAGATTGTTGCAGGAGGTCATGTCTATATGTATGCATGAAACAAACATATATTCAACTGAATGGAAAGCAATGCAAAGCAAAACAATACAATAAGAAACAATACGGTAAAATAAAGCGTAATAAATTACAATTACAATACTCCAACACATTACCAACAATACGGTATAATTTAATGCTGCGCATACAGAAGGTTTGAGGTGGCAATGAAAACTAACGAACAGGCATTATACCCAAACTAAAGTAAACGACAAGCCACCCGAATCTACTAGAGGTTCGGGTGGTGGTTCGTACCAGAACGACAGCTAGGGCCGTCTGTCACCCTTTAACAATTCTTTATGTGTATGTATTTAAATGTGGACATAAAATGTATAATGTATAATTAATTACTTAAATAACTAATTACTTACTTAGTGGTAACTTGTTATTTTTGATGGTAATTTCGACTGCATTAGGAACCATTACCTTAAATGCGGGGTGACGATTCAGGCGTAAGTCTCCCTATAAATCAGCTCAGACGCTATTATGTTCCGCTAGGATTTGTATGCTTGGTGTGTAGCACAATCTGCCAGCCAGATAAATCGAGTTAAGTGATAGCCGCAGTTAGGGGTTGTGTTTCATCTACTCACGAATGTGCTTGCTGCAAAGACAAGTGATTGTTGATTGCAGGCTTGGGGTAGAAATTTGGGAGCATTAAACCCTACTGTACCACCTTGCTAGGAAGGTCAATATAGGTCAGATGTGCTCCTTAAACACATTTAATTACAACTGACAAAATCGACAAATCCTTACTGAGAAACTTTTGTGTATGCGCATATTTAGTGCCGCACCCTCAGTGAGACTACAGTCAGCGAGAAAATGTCGATTCCGTCCGGTTATTAGTGAGTTCATCCCACCCATACGTCCGTACAATTTAAATGATAAGGCAGCTTTCTGGTCACTTTATTCCATGGGACATCATTGTTTGTGGTATTAGTAATAGGTATACGTGAAGTAACACCACCTTACGAGGGTCAGCGATGCATACCACTGTGTGGCCATGCAGACTCCTCCAGATAATGGCCGGAGCAAGTCATGCTGCATTAGTATGTGGCCCACGCGACCGATTTTAACATTAATGCTGCTAGCGCTACACTCAGTTGGACTAAAAAAACAACAGCGTGGGGATTGGAGGGGAAAATCGCGTTAACAAAACCAAGTAAATGAACATAACTATATCGAGGATCTGAACGACCTGATTTGAAGGGAAAACTGCTACAGAAGTTCGTTTGTGCTGCGAGTGATAAGAATTAGGGAGGACAGCTTGGTGGCCAAATCAAACTGATTTGCGGTTAAGAAAACAAAAGGCGCTTCTTGGGCAACCCCAAGTCGCTTCATTCCTGTTGTATTCATCCTATCCAAATCCGTTGATCCAATTACTTGTGGTGATTACACTGCTTTCAGGGAACCAGGCGTTCACCCCCTCATTTATTCTCATGGCAAATATTACGCCTAATATTTATTCCTCGGTTTGACACGTCTTTGAGAATTTGTTAGAAATCGGACTCCCTATTACAAAAGCCAGAAGTGTTTCTCACTCTTCAAGACTCTCACGAATTGTTTGATAAGCATAAACCCCAAGTGTTAGGTCTCGGGAAAGCGACCTGGCAACCCTCTGAACATCAGGTTGCTGAATCCTTCCATCTGCAAGTAATAATTAGTCTTCCTCTGGACAAATCGTGTGGTTGACTATCTTTCGATGACCGATTCCCCATTTTTCATATTGTTTATCAAGCGCATGGGCTTAACAATCATTAAGTCCATCTTGATAATCTTGAAAATCTAGGTACGATTCTGACTGATCATTACTAGTCAGGCTCCCGAGAATTTTTGAAGTGAAAAATCTTGAGCTGTTAACTTTATGTTGGGATTGTTTAGTTACAGGTTCATTTAATACTTCAGGATTTTCAGTTGGGATGGCGGTCTATTACTGACAGAAAAAACGGTAGCATACAAACTTCTAGTCGTCGCTCATACGCGCCACATCACTGTGCACTCCCAAGCACAGTCGTGTTTCCGGAAATTTGGACACTTTCTGGACGCACCATTGACAAACGTCTCGTGGTGGACATTGAAACATGATGGGCTGTTGGTTCCACAATTTCGACAAGTCAGAACTCAGTACTCGACGGTCCATGCTGGTGCTGTAGGGGACAAAATTCCATTTAATCCGAAAAACGAAGCGTCACGCCAACTCTAGTGACATCATATCACTGGTATGCTATTGCTGGTTGCGTGTAAGCCAGTACGTTTGTACGTCGACTGGAGGAAAGGCTCAGTCAGATGAAACATCCAGGCTTGAAGGGAGAGCTGGAGTTAGTACCAAGCTGTTCTTCATCGGGGAGTTCACGAGTAAATGTTAGAAGCCAAAACACAGTCGGCCTCTCAATATTTGGTTCAATGTACCACAGTGAATGAAAAGTAGAATTACTGGCTTGTTTGGAGATGAACTTAACAGCCCACGACTGTAGTAGCTTACCAGACGTTTTCAGGTATGAATTTGTCTGAATAGGAACCGAGTGATTCGTGTGTTCAAACCTTTCAGACATCGTGCCCCATATTTCATAGCAAAGCCCAGTAAAATCCCGACCCATATTTCGATATTAATCGGGTCTATTGCTGGGTTCGGTGGCTACTCAGATAATAAACATCATTTCATTGTTGGTCACACAGTCTGAATAAGTCAACAGACCGTTTGACGAAAATTCACGCAATTTTTATATAGATAGGTCTTAGCATTCGAGCAGACAGTGAAGTTTGGTCCCCTTGTGAGAAGGTCGGGTAGTCCGGTTGACGCTCGACACCATTCATCAACCAAAAAACCACGCTCAGACTAACTTGTTTGGAGCTGCCATAAGTGGGCATATTTGGTAATCCGTTGAATCCTGTTACGACTGGTTTACGTGTGTATATCAAAAACAGTCACACCTACATGCAGAATTCGGGCACTCCCACGCACAAACTAACATGGAGTTGCATGTGAGAAAGGGAAAGGGAATAATTCCAAGGAGTGGTAAGCGCACCCACGCTGATCATGTGATTGTTTGTCGTTATTGTCTTCCGTGACCGCACATGAGGAGTTGCCATGATATGTATGGTAGAATGATGTCGACGTGGCGTGTTCGTCATCTGTCGTTCCACTCACTAGTGGTAGATGGCACTAGCCGAAACTACCTACAATTACAACACATGAACGAAAATCATTAAGTAAACGCGGAGTGTCTGCCGGGTACAAATTAACATGTCGACATTTAACGCTACCTAGACGATGCGCTTTTCATCGTCTTTCACATATTTTCCCTCTTCAATATAATGACTTCAAAGTAAAATGCACATTCTTCCATGGTCTTCAGTTTGTTAGTCGGGCATGACAGTTGGGTTGCAGACGTTTATAAAGAAGTGGTGGAGACATTCTCAGTGAGTGTTGGAGAGGAAGTCTGACGATGTCTGATGATGGTAACAAAGCTCGGCCAACAGATCGACAACCAAAAGCACACACGAGCTGCCTATATTCCGCAGCACCAGCAACGTCTTCTTCCACTACCGACCTGACGTGCTTTGAGAAAATATAAAACCTAAAACAGTACCTGAGATAGAGGTAGTCTTCATTCTCGGTTTATTTGGATGCTGCAGGTGAAGTCAATCCCTTTATTTTCATAGTGCACCTGAAATCTGAATCTGAGGCGGAGCATGTATATATAACATATATATACAATGTGGACAGACAAAAAATACACAGATATAAAGTGTGGTTCGCGTTTCACCGATGAGACTGAGTGAACTTCAATATCATGATAGAAAGGTTGCTTCTGCACTGTTGTTCAGTATTCCAAAAGGACTAAGAAAGTTTCACTACAGATGGCCGTCTTAGACAATCTAAAAAATCAATAAGAATAGTTGAGAAGCAGTCATTATACAAATCCAACAGGATTGTCCTGTAATTGTTGAGCAGATGTGTGAGCAGAATCCAGTTTTTCTCATCCGAGATTGAAGTGTTTGCTTTTGTCACGCACAGATGACCTCAGCTTTCGATCGTTTCTATAATATGCGTCCACGGAACGCATCCATTTTTATCAAAGTTATGCAAAATATGCGCGATATTAATGGACGAAAGTGTTCATCGGACGTCTCGCTCGTGTTTACTAATATACCTCTCCTGAAACCTTTGAATTTATCCGCAGTTCCAATACCCACTTTAACATTAGTTATCATCATGTTTACTCTCAATCTGCAATTTTCACACAAAGCGGTTGCAACAGGTCCTTCACTCAGTTCCAACTTAGCGTCTGTTTTGCGAGCAAGGTTAAATATGACGAGCCCAGGCTATGTAAAGCAGGAACACTATTATGTAGATGACATGCTGATGATATTTCACTGGTTTCTCGGTTCCATGCCCCTACAGTGGAAATATAGACTAGTTAGAGCACGATTCACACGTCATTTCTTTGTGCCCAAGGTGGTGAGTGTAAGGACAGCTTCCGGTCTCTGGTTGTTACACTTTCTAGAAGTCTCGATGAAACAGCGCACTGAAACTTTGCGCGCTGTCTGGCCAGTACCAATATTTTCACTGATTTGTGAGAACAAAGCACAAAAGAAAGCCCACAGGTTGTCTAGCCTATAGAACCCGAAGGATTTATGAGACACTGAGTGCTGGACTCTAATTTATCTAAAAAAGGCCAAAATAAAAGGATTCACCACAGTGAATCACATGGAGTCATTTTATCCGACATCTCCTCGCGCATTAAAAGTCCCTAACGAAATGTCCTTATGCATCCAACACATTCCTTCTCAGAAAGTTTGACCCGCTTCCTGCTTGTCCGCTCAAAATGAACGTTCAATACAGCACAGCCCAACATCTACCACAATTGGTTAGTACGACTCTGAAGAATACAATACCTATTTACTATTCCTCTAGGGCTATATCGTCCGGTGTTTTCAAATGTTCCGCGGACTGTATGGGATGAACGAGGCGCTGCCTACCACAGGAAGACAAGGAATATTATATGCGCTAAACATGTGACAGGAACCATCATCTCCCACCTGGTTAACACGAACAATGGAAACAACCCGGCCGGGGCATCCAACAAATATCACAAATCCGCCAAAGAATGCTCGCAACATTCGTGGCGGCGAACCATTGCCAGTAGAGAGATGAATGTATCAGCTTTGCCTTGCTCGGCAACTTCCCAGCATTTGGTAGATAGTGTTTCTTGGCACGTACCCGGTTGAATGCCTTGGCAAAACAGCAGTTTCAACATTATCGCCTTAATAAAAATCGGGACAATCACAATATATACAAGTTATCAAGACTCCCGTCTTGAAAGCAGTAATGTACATTGCATGAAGTAAACTAAAGCGCAATTCCAAGTTAAATTAGAGCTCTGAACACATAAAAGTATACTGAAAGAGGCAATTAGTTTCATGGACCTTGTACGATAAGTCACATTAAACACAATGTGTGATTGCCCAAGTCAAAGTCGTGTTCTTATATCTTACTAACACTGAAACTATTTTGTGCTACTGAGTGGAGATGGCCTTTAGATGATGGAGATGCATTGTCTGTTGCATCTATGAAAGTTATCTATTTATTTGTCACAAAGTAGAAGGGGGATTAGTAGATCTTGAAATAAGAAGTACGTGTGCACAGGCGGTGAAGAGAAATACATGCCTATTGACGGAAAGAAACAGTCACCCTCTCCTCGGCTTAAAGAACGGGTGCTCTGCCGACTGTGCAACCAATGAGGTTTGCTGTCTGTGCTTACGCACCACAGCGGATCAGCTAGCAGCTCAAATGTTAATATCAGTCATTGTCAGTATTTAGTCACATGTGTATTCCACAAAGTGCTGGACGTCGAAACTGTCAAGATTTCCAAAGAGCTCTTGTGTAACTTGTCACAAAATAGAGGGTGATTTGGACGCATGCGAATCAGTTTAGGTGTGTAAGAATGACAGGAGGAGTGTCCTTGGTAGACAGGTCGGCGAGCGCATTTACCGTAAGTGGGAGGTCTGTGGTATGTGGCCGTCCGCAGGGATGTCTTTTCGTTTACTTTAAATGTGCCATCCTTCCCAACAACACATCTTTCATCTGCTGTCTACAAAAAGCGATGCTGGGGGAACGTTGTCTACAAAAAGTGGGCTAAACGGTCTAAACCAAGATAAAGAATATTTCCTTGTGCATATCATAGAAAATACACACCTACAAGAGAATTACACTCGCTTGCATACCAATTTGGTTTTGACGGGAGACTCACCTGGAACCCAGCTAAATCCCTCGTTTATGCTATTTTTAAGCAATTGAATGTGGTGCACCAGGTGGCCTCATGTTTCAGTTTGTACGATATTCGGATATGGCGATACATGTATAGACGTAATACGCTACACATAAGGTTGCTGAAAACTCTTCGACATCCCATGACAGGTTTCGCCCTTCTTGGGGCTCGTCAGATAGGAGCAGTCCCCGAGCATGAGATATCATAAACGAGATTTATCTGGATTTCAGGTGAGTCTCCCGTCAGAACCAAATAGGTATACAAATGAGTGTATTTCGCCAATTTCACGCAATTTGGGTTCAAGTAGAACATAAGGTTGATGGAAACTCGAAGACTGCGTACACCAATCAGTTTTGACGTTCAGATAAGTCCGATTATGTAGTTACCTGTATTCAGAAAGTGCGTTAGACGCCTATCAACAACGCTTGGCCAATACTTACCCTACAGGGTTGCACCTGAGGAATATGGCAGAGTAAACAATGGTGCATCCCACTGGAGTCACATACAAATGCTTCAATCCATGCGCGGAAGAACGTGTAAAAGTTATCACCAGGATCATTTTGTTGATTGATCGCTTAATCGCCCCCGGGATCACTTCAGATAGTGAAAACTTTCTCTACCGAAGACGAAGACCGTTAACGTGAGTCGCTGAATGCGCGTCACTGTATTTGAATGGCAAATTGCTGCAAAGTTTTACACGAAACACTCGGTGGCAACGTATCTAATCTGTTCCATTTCCCTCGAAATTCAGAAGTCCTAATACGACATGAATTCTCCTAATTTACCGTTATACACGGTCTGGTTCCATATAAAATGACTACAAATGTGCATGATGCTTTAATTAATGCCGGTATGTTTGAATGAAAGTACGTTCACCAGATTTAGCCAACTATATATTTTCAAAATCTCATCGAGACATTAAATGGATGCTTTTGTGTCCCTAGTAAAATGAGTTAAACACTAAAGGCTTGGTCGTATTCTGAAAAGTGAACCCACAGGTGGGCTTTCGCACTTACAGGGATTCAACAAGTGGCGAAAAAGAACTGGACAAGGACCATTTGGTTGTTTATCATATATTGTGAAAAGGATTCACCTAGGAACACGGCCGTTCAAGTCCTCTCTTGTCACAAATGAGTGTCTGTGACAAATGAACTACTAAACGAAACTAAAAAGTAAAACGCACGTGCAATTTGTATTTTCATTGCTCTCGTTTGATGTCTTCCTGATTATTCTGGATATTTCACGCTAAAACGGGACGCGTTGGGCCCGACTGGCCGTCTTCTTCCATTTCCCTGACAGCACATAACCGGGTCGGAAGGCGAACTAGCACCCACTGACCTGCGAAGCATAAGTGGTATATCAATTAGATACTTATAAGTTGAACGCGCCAGAATAATCGTACAATGATAGGTGGAGAACCGGATGCATGAAAGTGAAGTGGATACAAATTCCAAGTTCCTGCAAGTAACCAAAAATATCCAAACTATGTTGTCCGGCAGGCTTCCAGGACTAGTAACGCTACTTGACTAGTAGTGCTGCCAGGTGTGTAAACGCACTGATAGAGTAAGGTCAGATGGTGGAGTTTCCATGGGTCTTCGGGTAAACCATTCACTGGTCCGTCTAGTCATGGCATTTCATAATGTGCTGCAGTGGTGGCAGTAAAAGACGCACTCCGCTCGTACTTAATCTATAAAACTCCCATGGTTATTAAATACATACACCACTGATGGGATGTATTAATAGCATTATTCGAGCCCAGTATTTCGCACCTTGGTGTGGGCTGACAACAGGACAACCGTTTTAAATAGAGTGACGTGGACGAATACAAAGAAAGCCCAAACTACTCACAGCAATTTCGAACACAATTATTTCCTTATTCAAAACATAATTCATCTGATACCACTATCCATAATCTTGGGCAAAAGAATCAAAATATTTAATCGTCACTGTTGAAGATAAACGAACGCGTGGAAAGTTTACGATTTGAAAAAATAGACGGAGGTTGATAACACGCGATTACCAAGTCTGTTTGAAATACGGACAGCATGTAGTGTAAGAAGACGTTTGCGAGGTTAGGACACATGATACAAGGAGAAAGGACTTCCAAACATGAAACCTGGGATTCACATTTGTTCGGGTTTTGAATGCGTAGCACCGCTACTAGGAGACATTTCTTCGCTTGGCTTGACTCCAGGGTCACCGGTTTGTTGCTGCTGAAGAGTCGGTTCGCTAACCTGAAAACACTCTGGGAAAAATGCCATCTCACCGGTGCTAGCAGATCCAGCTGCCGGTGCACTAAGGGGAGACGGTGGTACTGTACGGAGTCCTAAAGCGTTGGGAGATATCACAGCACTCTGCACCCAGTGGAAGCTGCTGATACTAGGCGATACCTGCACGATGTGGGAAAGACTTGAGGTAGTCGTGAGGTGTGATAAGAGTTCAGGATTGCTGAACGGCCGTATGCCACTTGAGGCAACGGTCCCCCCGAACTGGCTGGTGTGGATCAGCGGAACACTAGACCGTCTCGGTGGACGCGAAATTTCTGGCATTGTTACGGTGTTCCTTCCTATCGGGGAAACCGTCGAATCTGGAGTCACATGCTCACTAGTTGTGCTGGCTCCGCAGCCCCTAATTTTCCGATGTCTTGTCCTTTCATCTGAACGTGCAAATCTGCGTCCGCATTGTTCACACACATAAGGACGTTCTCCAGTATGCGATCTTTTGTGGGTGCGCAAGTGATCGGATCGTCCAAAGGCCCGTGAACAATAGTTACATGCAAAAGGCCTATCACCCGTGTGTATGCGATAATGCCTCTTCAGTTCATCCGGTCTGGTAAAGCGCTTCTCACATCCCGAGAATGTACACAAGTAACGTTTCTTTTGCAGAGCACTTTCTGGGAGATCAGCGGACACGCTCGTTGGAGATATGCTACTTGTGGCAGCCAATGAAACTTGAAAGCTTTGGCGTAGAAGTGGTTGTACGGAAGGACTGGAAGTTACTGGGAAGCATGGAGGCGTCGACTCACACAACTGTTCACGAAACTGCAATCCACCGATGGTTTTGGCGTCATGCGATTCTGGATTGTATGATAAGCAGGGGGCAGTGCAAAAGGATATGTTTTCGGGTAAGGGAACATTTCGTCTGCT
This sequence comes from Opisthorchis felineus, assembly GCA_004794785.1. NCBI lineage: Eukaryota > Metazoa > Platyhelminthes > Trematoda > Opisthorchiida > Opisthorchiidae > Opisthorchis > Opisthorchis felineus. Next base: position 706,345 of record SJOL01008347.1, on the reverse strand, counting down.
GTAATAACCGGTATATCGAGTTGTTCCTGGAAGGGAATATCGACTGGATAAGTGAACGAATTCTGAGACTGTGCTGGGTGGTTCCAGTGGCAAAGACATAGAAGAAAGAGAACTATGCACTACTGCTTGTGGGACATCAGGCAAAACGTCCGAGGACATCTCGGTTATCATTTCAGCCCGTAATTCTAAACCGGGTATTTGTACCGAAGTGTGCGCGCTTGATGGACTGCTTGCGCGACTGAATGTACGCAAAGTGTCTTGCGAAGCTGATTCGACCGGCGTTATCAGCTCCAAAATGCGTGTATAAGGCGAACTTTCGCACACATTAGGCGGAGATGGTGTATCACAGGTGGCTGTCGTGCACAGTCGCTTACTTAATGATCCCAGGTCACTTTCCATACCCACATTTGTTGTGTAGGTCTCCATTGCATCCGTGCCGAAGAAAGACACAGTGGAAGAGTATGCTGTCTGGGACATGTACAAACTAGTGAACACAGCTGGCTGAGTTTGGAAAACAGGAGTTGGCTGACAATGGCCAAGGACATGGTGAATGGGTGAAGTGGTTGATCGAAAACCAGCAGGTTGCGGGTCACTGACAGTTTGGGTGTAGACTAAATCACTTCGAGATGAACACGGATATTGCGAGTACTGACAACCTGTGGCGGATAGGACCAAAAGAATGAAGAAGAGATAGTCGGAGTGGAAATGCACTTAAAATCCGTATATACGCAGACAGGTACGTTGTGAAAACCATTTTCGAAACCAATCTTGAAAAAATGGTACACTAGAGAGTCACAAAACACAGAGCATCGGGGTCAGTTTGCACAGATATTAGAGTGATGGTGCGATGTTTAAGAAGACTGAATAACTTTAAGGCCAACGTTTGTCTAAATCACAAACGATGACACTACGAATAAGCCACAACGTTCACTTCAACAACAGGGCAAAATGTCCCTATGGCATAAGCTTATGACAACTAGCGTTGAAAGTGACCGGGAATAAGCTAACTTTGTAACACGTTCCATAAAGAATCGGTTAGATCTTACCCGACCGAGTATGTTTATATGATACACTGCTGCAAACATGATGACTGTATGGTGCACTTGCTCCTTGTGATCATTAGGCTGATTTGGCGATCCTGTATGCATAAAAATTACGCATCTGGAGCTCTTACTTATGTAGAGTGAAAAGAAATACGCAAATACTGCAACGGACTATATACACTGATATGTGGTTAATGTGTTACCTATGTAGTCTCTTTCGGAAGCATACAATTTTCATTCCCGGTCACCAAACATATCATTGCAAATCTAGTGGAAGGGTGCCGCTTAATAGTTCAGTTTGCATACTTCACGCTGTCACAATTCATAGAGCGGAACAACCCTGCTGTTCCACTAGATGAAGCGATTAGCATCAACTACAACAGTATGGGGACCTCGTTATGTCAGTTCTCTGTGATCATGTATGTCTATACATTTAAATCTTTCTGACATGGTTGGGAGAATGTGCCTTCTAAGTTTGATTGAGCCGTCAGTGCTGTGAAAGAATAAAAACCACTCTGGGAATCTAATAGCCAACTTGCCGCACGATGACTATTCCTCTTATTAGGTCGGATGGATCTGAATTAATGAAGTGGAGTTTAAACAAGCACTAATGCCCCTCTTGCATATGTGTTGATGTATATTACAGAAGGCTTAAACATGGTACGAACGTCCATTACGAATAAGGCAAGTTTAGATTTGTTGAAAATAGCAGTTTGAGTTATAAAATGTAGGGTAAGTACCACATGATGGTGCTTCACTAAACCTTTGACGTTGAAAGCCCTGCTTTAGTTGTGAGATTTGGCGCTACATTACGTTCGATGATTTAGTTAATTCTTATTGTCAGTCTGCCGGATCCACTGCACATATTTTTACGAATCGAAAGTTATGACCATCTCAAAAATTAACTCAAACATTGTGAAGTACGCAAACAGATGTTGAATCCATCGAGGAATTATTGTTATCGAGCCATCTATTGCACTAAGTTCGTGCAAATTGTGATAGTTCGGATGCATGTGACGGTCACAACAACATAAATGCACAGCAGAAGCGCATACGTTGATGGTGGACGTGGTTTGGTCCCTGAAAACACAATTACTGAATGCTTCGGACGCTGGGGAAACTCTGAACGAACAACTGCCTTGTGCCCATTGTGCACTATTTGCGAAAGTGAGATTTTTCTCATGACGCCGATCCGTTTCACTGACTACCTGCGCAGTAACTTTGAAATGGAGTCTACTTTTAACTGTACCTGCTCGCTTTGATTTTGTCTACATTAGTTAATCCGGGTCGTGAATTGGTATCTGCCCGGCTGAACTTTTCCCCTGTGAAATCATAAACATTTGGAAGTCGATTGAGGAAATGTTAGAGAAGACTACTGGGATGTTTGCATTGAGTAGTGAGCGTTACCGAATTCTCAGACCAGGTGAAATATAAGGAACATCGCTGTGCTAGCTCGAATTTAGCTGAGGTGTTCGAAATAAAATACGACTAAAAAAGACGTCCGGGGTGTATCAGCCTTTTCAGACCCTTTTGTGTTAATTGGACTTAATTCTATATCATTTTATTAGGCTGACGCTGAGGTGAAAACCTTTTTCAACTAACTAAATAAGCGGTCTTACGTCGACTGACCTACTTTAGGGCTTCATTAGAGTCAGTGAACCAGGGGAAGTCGATTAGCTTGCCTGAAGTAAACAGCAAACATTTCAAAGTGAAGCTTGAGTATTCGTTTGCTCTTTGGATGATTCGATACCTTGGTTTGTAATTGGGAGTTATTATTGTCGCTGGCGGGTACCACACAGAGTGGAATTCTGACCCTTTAAACTGGTACAAAACTAATGGCAAACAACGTCCCATAAAAAAGCCTTTCTAAATAATCGGCTAGAGTGACTGCATCCTCATCGCTCGCGTTGGCATAAGTTACTTTAATAATAGGTTGCATCATGGCTATGCGTGACATCACATCAGTATTACGCATCTAAGAAAATGAAGTAAAAACCGAGGTTTGAGAGCCGCCATCTGAATGCAGCAACTCCCTGCTCTTGTATTGCTTATGTCAAATTTGGTATTTAGACGATGAGACTATCACGTCAGTCTAATGAATCACGACCTACAAAGAAGTCTAACAAAATCACAGGCTCCTCTATTCGTTGTCCGGTTCGAATGAAACACTGGTAAGACAGTATTTTCCAAAAGTGATTTGAATCCACAATGAGAGTGTCCAGAACGATATGCACTTTAGAATATTTAGAGTTTCCCTGTGCTACCTCAAAATCTAGAATTTTACTAGGGAGATCGAAATGCACAGCAGGATCGCATTCACTTTTGGAAAACTGAATTGAGACAAGCCGGAAATCATTATTTCAGATGCTTCACCAAAGGTTAACATGCTTGAGCACGCTGCATGCAGCCAGAGTGACTAATTGAGTTTGAACTGGTTGCAGAAACCGGGCACCTGCGAATTTCTTTCCTTAGTCAATACTCCATGGCTTTGACAGCCTTAGGAATGGCGTCATTTACAGTCACATTAGAGATACTGTTTTTTTAAGACCGATATTACTACACACCTTAACAGTGTCTAAAATAATTCATGTACTGGATACTGGCTAGTACCTCGGCTGTCAACTTGTTATGTATGTTGCTGATCTTCCGCCGGAAATATCACTTATTTATTGGCTTAAGATTGTGACGTGAAACATTACCAGTGAAGGCGATCAGTCTCGGAAGTCAGCAGGATGTTTATTTACATGAAGAAACCCTAATTTTTTCTTTGGATGTAGAGTATTTTGGCGGAATATTGGCCGTTTTCGTGGTCAACAGGTTTTATTATAAGCAAGGGATACTTTTACAGGTCAACGGGGCATTAGTAGGAGGAGATTTTCCGCTCTCATAGTGAAAAATGAAACTGGACGTTTTTTCTATTGAGTAACACCCCGCGGCAACCTCAGCATACCTGAGTACCAGGTAGACCGTGAGAAGCATCGACGTCTCAGGAGGAAAGGCCGTTGTGTTGACATACGCAATAAAAAAAAACAATGGACATCAACAATGGACTGAACAGAGAGCAGTTGAGGAAGTGAAAGCTAAGACGAACCATTTGAAATCGTTTGTGTGTCTGTAGCTTCACAGATGCTGCCGGGATGTCATAAAATATTTCACCTTAAAGTGCAGCAGTAAATACTACGAGTCCCTATAAACGTACCCAGAAGTCACAGAAGTCATGTTCGAGTAAACAGAGCAAATTAAGAAAGCCGCGTGAAATAACTCTACTTGAGCAGTGCAGCAAAAGAATTAAGAAGCCAATGTGGTACGGATTTCACACAAGCTGTGTGATCCCACCAACATCATCTTCAGTTTGTGTCGCAAATGTGTCTGAGTTCGGTCTACAGTCAACAAATGGACGTAAATCGACATAAATTCATTACGTTGATGGCGCTTGTGCCATCCTTGGGGAATAAGAGAACGGTGGAGTGTCTGTCATGTGCACTACCAGACTGTCGGAGGTCCGGTGAAGAAGTATACGGGAAAAAAACTCATACCGACCATATTCTGAACTACATGAGTAAACACCCAAGTTTACACAGACAAGGCTCAATCCAGACACGGCTCAAGAGGAATGAAAACCGAGGCAACCCTAAGGAAGCCAAAGTCACACAAGAGAAAAATTCACACAGTCTTCCGAAAAAGCAGTTATCAGGAAACTTTTATCATAAGACTTCCGAAGCACAACCCTAACCCCACCAACTCAAAAACGTCAAGATAACTCAAAGGACTTACAATACCATGTATCAAAGCGTCCCTGAAATAACCGTGGGTATACTAGGACGGTATAATAATGCACCCTACAAGCCTGCGAACCTGGAATCCCCTACTTTGGAACGCGACGTCAAAGCCAAAAGGAAAACCAGAACCCATCAATGAGATCAATTATATCAACAAAATTCAGTGTGCGGACTGCAACAAACACAAACTGGGACAAACAGCAAGCAAAACGCCTGCCATTCCACAAAGACACTAACTTGCCCGTAACAGGTGCGATCAACTTTCATCCATCTAGGCACATGAAAATTAAGCAAGGTACTTGAACCTAATCCATATATTAGCTTAAGTAAGAATAAATTGGGGACGTGAATTCTCGGATACAAGTAACTCAGCACGGACACCAAGTAGGTTCGCAGCTTGATCGACAAAATCTGTCAACTACTAAAGGCAGAAGAACTCTGGGTCAATTAAGTACAAACCCGTACAATAAACCATAGAAGAAACCAATAAAAGGCACTAAGAAAGCACAAACCTGAAAGGTGAATTCGAAGCCATTAAAAATTGAAACACAGATGAGAAAACCGGTCAACAAGCCGAATTTGCAAAGAACAGAAGATTGTCATTGCAGCCAAAATTATGAATAGGCTAGTCTGATCAGTATAAACAAACTGCCAAAAGTCCAATCAGGTCCAACCATATAACAGGAATTCGAATCGGAACTCATTGGAAATGCAAACGAAACAATCAGGATAAGGGAACAGGATGACTTAAGTGGAGAGATCGCTAGACGAATCAAGCGCAAGCGACTGAAACCGCAACGGAACACTAAATGCAAACGGACTCATCCAATTGATGCACACCCGACGCGTAACGCACAGGTGTAGTAGTGCAGTAAAATTACTTACGACATTAGCCGCGTTTCGGCTACTACCTACTGGTAAGACTAGACAGACATTAAAGAAACTGTAGGCAAAGTAGATTGTGTTTAATCCCATCGGAAGAATCTTGAAATATAATTGACTTGGACTTAGGTGTTTCAACGTTTTGCAGATGAACACTTAAACGGAGTAAAACTGGATGACGCTAAACAGGGCTGAACTATTTCCAGTTCAACGTGATGCATTTATGTGTTGGTGAGTACCATTCATCTTGAGGATATGGGTGTGTGGGTGACACCAGAGTGCAAGCTTCTTCGCACGCAGCTACTCGAAGTAATGGTATTGTGTCGCTAGGCTGCTAAGAGCAGATTAACGGCTTCACTAATTCTGCTGCTAAGACGAGCTGATTTGAGAGCACACAGTAGGCAGATGGCGTTTCCTGACTTGATAGGGCGGGTATGTCACTCTCCGTTTCGCCATGTGTAGCCAGCGCTGACAGCTGGCCGCCTGATCAGCGTAGGCGTACATGTCAGTGCGTACACTGCTTTTATCTCGCCTTGTTTACGTGACTGCTTGTACGGGTGTTTGCGAGGGCGGGCGTGGTATCGGCGATCACGTGTGGCTGTCAGCGTACGTGCTAGATAAATGTGCCGCTAAAATAATCACATGCTGCTTTCAATGCGTTTTGGGTCAGGAACTTTCTAAAACGTTCGGTAAGCCCAGTTTGTTGAAGTTCACTGTGACCTATTTCAACTGAAGTGGGCACATTATTGAGATACCAGTCAAATTATGTCACAGTCAGCTACTTCTATCTCCCCATTACTGTTAGGCAATTTGCCACGACATGTCGAATGTTCCGATGGAAACCGATGTGGTATGTTGTCATAAAGTTGGTTGGAATTCTTCTTATGGGAAAAAGATCCGTTGCAATCTTTTCATGAAATTGGCTTGGGGGTGACATTACAGTGCGCTTGATCCTCAATGCTGTATGTGTGAAGATATGTGAAGATGGGGATCTGGATATTATGCGGGTTGTACAGAAAGCCACAAACATCGTAAAAAAAATGCTCAAATCTCATGAGTAGTTGTGCAGCCTAACGTCTGTAACCGCATCATTCACAGTTGCGCGGCTATCGCCTAGTGGGACATAGTTTATTCGGTTTTCGAAACTGTCGGATAATTTTCACAGTGTGACCCTCCACTTCACCGGAAATCTAATTTCCCTTAAGTGAGTTGCCACGCAAACTCATTAGCATCACTATCTCACCGTGCAATGAAAGCATCAAAAGTATACCGCCTAAGATTTAGAACAAGCGATTTACCATAAATAGCCAGAGAGATTTCTGAACGTCTTAGTTATCAGTGACGTTATCTACTCTCAAAATAATCCACCAGACTAAGCCTTCCACATTCATTGAAAATGAGGGGCTTGGAGTGAGGTAACAAAAAATCAACCATCTGATCCCAAACGAAGGGCCTTAGTGAGAAAAAATGGACTTGCACACCTGAAAACTTGGTTAATAATTGCATCTGTACAAGGGCATCCATTCGTAAAATGAGCCACTGGCTTCGTGCCATCCGTGCAGTTGCATCGGCTAAATTGATTTAATCAATGAATGGTTTTACAAACAATTAAGTCTTCGGAATGAGCTTAGTCCAACTTCTTTCCAGAAAGAAGAATATGCACAATATATCTTCGTGGGTCCGGTTTGTTTCGGAACAATATCTATTCGGATGTAAACCACAAAATGTCTTACACGTTGGCTTGTCGCTGAGCTGGGCAATTCGCTTGCAAACGTTTCATTACCAATCGAGGTGACATCACCAGTGCGTTGTTAGGGAGCGTAGTGGTGCTACGCACCACAAATTGCCCAGCTCAGCGAACAAGCCAATGACCATCTACGCTACCCGAGCCACGAACATTTTCCTCTATGTGGTCACATGTGGTCACATACGATCGGACGTCCCCTGAGGTTTCAAAATTGGAAAGTGCATCAAAAAAACACCTTTATTCGGGAACCGAATGTAAAATGACCCGTCTTATATAAAAATCATTTAATATGTGGTTTCTAAAAATGCTTTGTCAGCGATTATTTTGTAGTTCTATCATAGGGGTTGGCTGATTCTATAAATATAACTGCGGATAACTTGAAAAGACTAATTCGCAATGGTCGTGTGTTTCGACACATAGGAAAGTGTTTTAAAACAGTGGGAGGCATCTAAACAATAAGCAGAAGCATCACACCGAGCATGCTGCTTATGGTAAGAACAAGCTGACCGTTTAAGTAAATACTTAATATGACTACCATGACTGTACTACTAGAAGTAGCAATGGAAGCAACTTGAACGAACTAGGGACATGGATCACCAATTTCTAATAAGGGTGACAGAGGGTTTACTCAGGAATTCGACTATGAAAACAATCCGGTATAAAGGTCTTCGGTACGCATCGTGCAAACTCCTGGTAAGACCATACAGAGGAAGCTAAAAAAATATATGATGATGCAGAAGTAAAGTTGCATCAAACTGCCAACACAGCTCTTAATGTCAGGGCACCCTGGCGTAGTTTAAAAGATTCCTTGATAAACTTACTCCAAGAAGCTTCATAGAGGTCTAAGGATGACTTGATATGAAACAAGGGTATCCTAAGAGGTGAGCTAGCCTCTGGGTGCTGGTAAAGAATAAACATTTATTAGTATGAATATTCTCATTTGCACAAGAGTTCAGTTGTGGCCGTAGACTCAAATGAATCTAGCTGAATATCTCGTTTATGACGGTCGTCTTAAACTGAATGCGCTACACCAGGCCGTCTAACTTTTCATATGGTACGATATTGGGGATTTTATAATACTTTATCGTCTAGACGTGACACATTACTCATACTGATGCTAAAAGCTATTCGACAGCCCCCAGGAGTGGTCTGGGCTCTCTTGGGGCTCATCAAGTAGGCACAATCCCCAAGCGGATCATCACAACGAGAAATTCAGCTAGATAGAAACTCGTGGACCCACCTATCTGGTGAGACCCGAGAAGGGCGAAACCGTTCGTGGACTTTCGAAGAGTTTTCAGGAAACTTATACCTGAATGCTTAGTCGGCTTTTAAGTTCCACCGAGACGTTTCATGGTTCTCATGATGTCACCCCAGTTATTGCATCTAAACTTTTTTCGAAAATATCAGGAAATTCTTTCATGAGATCACCACAACGTAGCATTGCAGTCGATGGGAACCTGAAATACCTTTAAATGACTACACATCCAGCTTGTTCACTTTTTAACCCAGCGGTCAACAGTTTTGGGATCAATGCTAAAATACAAACGCTTAAGTATAACCATCTTCAACACGAGGATTGCCAACACGTAAGCCGCATATCCTACACATGCTCGTCAGGGGAAACAAACCACATTACAAGCCGTAAATTTCCCAGAATGGAAAAACGTGCAAGGTTATGCAAATATAATTGTTCTCTTGTAGTTTCTGGAAGATCAGAGTCAAGCACACCCACAAGGAATGAATAGCTAAACCTTCCGTTAAAAATACACTACCAGTCAGTTAGTTTTATTTCTCAATGCTGTCTTTCATATCATCGTGAGCACCTGGAAAACAGGAGAAGACTGGCAAAGAGGTCGTTTGCGTCGTTGTCTTGAGCAACACACTTCAAACCGTTTGTTCGGTGGAAGGTCTAGTGCATGGAACTGTATATGAACGCAGATAGTGCGTTGCGGTTAAACGAAGGACTGAATAGTTTACGGAGATGTAGCAGATTTGCAGTCTACGAAACGATACGAAATTGTGAGCGACAAGTATTCGTCGATATCGATCACTGAACCATTGTTTATCTATTGTACCAGGCTTTCATAGCTTTCTTCATAGATCCAGTGACGGTGTGGGGGGGGGGGTAAAGAGAATAGTTCGATGAACCAAAGGGAATTTTCAGAATGGATCTCCATCCATATTCAACCTGAGTTCTAACCTATCAGATAAAATATGAAATACTTCCAAACTTGCCTTGTACTTTTATTTGGAGCGTATTCACTTTAGGGTCCTGTTTTCTGTGACACGAGCCCCATGGTTTGACAGAACCGTCTAGTTTGCTGCCAAATTAGAAGACCATCTCATAAGTTCAAACAGCGTAATAATGTCAATGTGGAATGGGTCGTCCATTGTTCGGTACTGACCAAAGAACAACAGTATTTTGACCATTCTTGACGTGAAGTTCTTTCAGTGAGATGTATGGTTTTCAGAAAATTTGATCAGTTTGAAGCAAAAGTGACCAGAATTGTGATAACTTTGGTAAAGAAAAGCTAATGAACGCAGCGGTAAAAGTTGAGCAATTTAACCAAATGAAAGCGGGAACATTGACCGTCGGGGAATATGGAATTTGTTTTTTTTTCAAAACGAACGAATGTACACAGATTTATCCATAAGTGATGGGCTTGAAACAGACGCCGGCTTTGTTTCTGACGTGGAACAGCTATTGACTCTAATTAACTGTCTAGTGCTGCCCTCATTTACAACACAGCCATGTCGTTGACGGCAAGTTTAAAGATAAATCCTGCGGCGTCAAAAAACCTTCCGGGTTTCAGGAGGTCCCCCTGAGAATTCAAAATGACAGATTTCTGTCTGTTTGTCTATAATATCAATTGGTTTTGGGGCTCCAAATACGTTGCTTTATGTATTGACTTGATTTTACAGTTGCGTCTATTGGTTTGAAGCACAAAAGAAAGTCAAGTCACCCGCAAATCACTGCCTCAAAGGCTGCATCTTTAAAATACATTATTTGTGCACATGAAGTAAACCGCTAGAAAGATTTAGGCACAACAGTTCTTTGACGGCAGTCGGCCACTAGTAGGCTGATCGGAGGGTAACACCCACCTAGACAGTATATTACGTCATTACCGCTAAACCCTCAAACTATTCAGTTCTACTCTCCTGCCTGCTAAGATTGCCTAAATTTAAAACCATGGCTGTCATTAAGTATTTGCGAATTCATTAGTCAAGTCCACTAAAATTCATTTCAGCGACTGGATGGCTTTTCGATAGTTTGTCCGTTGAGTGAAATAAATCTGTACTGATAGGCCGAGAAGCATCTAGACAGAAAATAATGCCTCTCACCCTTTAATGATTGGAACCAAGTCAAGGATTCCTAATTTTGAATGGCTCCTTGAGGGACAGTTTATTGGATGGAAGTTTGATCCGTCTTGTGAATTTATTCCGGAGCTGTAGCTCTGCGGGAGGAGATCACCACATAAAATCCCAAAATTTCCTCCCACCACCCCCAATCTGTTGGGAGCTCAGAGGAACAATAGGTGAAGCTTTCATCCACTCGAAGAGTTAGACAATACGTGATGACGCGATGCGGATTCTACGCCTATAAGGTTGGCGGCGCTGCATCTTGTCTAGGTACGAGATGAACATGCTGCTGATCTGTCACTCATGGACGAATAGCTGAGAGTAGGAGTTACTAGCCGGGATTTCCATGAGTTCTATAAAATATTCACTCCTGACGATTCCCAATGAGGGAGAAACAGCTTACAGTGCATCGTTGCTTGTCTGCATAAATTCATTTCACTTACAGGACGAAATCTCAATCAAAAATTCTCCCATATCTTCAGTTTTCCATCAGCTAATCGATGTTATCCTGTCTCTCGTCTAGAAGCTACTTTCTGTGAATTCCAGCCCGTCATACTTACTCAGCATGCATTAGGATTGAGGCTTGCTGACACCTTGATTTTCACAAATAAAAGTTCACCAAGTGCTTTCAGTAGTTCAGCTTGACATTCGAAATTTTTTTACCATTCTTGACCAGGCCGCGAATTCTTCGAAAGATACAGAACTCAAACACGGAAAGACAACCCAGCATCGTCAGCTTGTAGCTGGCAATTCAAACGCCTGCTGACCGGTTTTTGCAACCAACCGTATGTCAACCATTCTATACACAGCCCTTCAACTTGTTTGCATCACTACGTATTCTGAAGATATTCAAAAGGCTTTTTCAGATTTTGCTATGATGATGCTGAAAAGGTATGGGAGGTATTTGATAACAATTCCTCTCCGCGTTTTCCTTTTTAGGCTAGCAATATTTCTCCAGGAGCATCTATCCGGATATATTTGTCCCGTAGATCAGGTGGCACGGGGTGATGAACCGCGAATTCAAAGAATATTACCCATGAAACCAGCTATTCAGTAGATATGTGTGAAAGATACTGATCAAATCAATAATCAAGTGCAAATCTACCTTCCAACCCAGTATGTTCCCCGTTTAGTAAAAATTAAATAACACAACAGTGTATACAGTATTATCTAAAATAACAGTCAAATAAATGAAACATATTCGACGTTGCACCACCGTGCTTATGATACACGACTGAATGTCACTCAAGCAATATTGGTCCAACGTAAATAATTCAGGAGAAACTCACTTGGGATGAGTGACTCAGAAAGTAATTCTTCAAGAGTATCTCTGTTTTCTTCAGCTTCATCCGGAGGAACAGGCCTCTGTCGAACTTGAGGGTCAGAAATGTCGTAAGTGGGCATTACAGGAAAGTCCGGAGCACAGGGTAGTTCTTCTCCTGGCGAATCGGGTTCGAAACTTCTGGGTGCTTGATGGGACATTACCCGAAATAGCCCAAGGAGAGTATACGTTACAGTATTCCATTCAATGAGGAATTATTATGAGAGGATAAAACTCCAGATATTATCTAGGAGTGTAAAAATAACCCACCAATCAGAAACCACGTCCATTGAGTGAAATGCGACGGTTGTAATTTGGACCATCATCGTAACCGTTGCAACAACCAATAAGATTATTGCGTGGGCACACTAAAATATCGGCTACGCATTGATCTATGACGCAGAGTTACTGTAAAATTAAAAACAAATAAGCGGAGGACAAACTACTAATATACATTCTGCAAGTAGAACTTCTGTTTTTTTTTAATTATTCAAAAGAATGTGGACTTGGATGTAAGAGACTTTTCAATGGTTGGAAAGCTGAAGATTAGTGAAAAATGAAATGCGCATTTTCCGACACCGCTAACACCGTTTGACCAGCTGCCTTGATGAGCTCAGTCTGAATTTCTTTGGCTTCTCAGTATTACCAGAAAATCCTGTTAGTAAAATGTAAAATCAAATTTTTTTCCAACGACGGAAATAATGAGCATTATTCATTGCTTCAAGTGAACAGGTGAAAAACATCGGGTTTCTGTCCCACAAAACCAAAAAAGAATAAATGGCCTAAACATATCCATAATCTGGCTACACATAAGAACTCTCTGACAGAGCTCCTCATCAGAAAGGTTTTCCATTAAAACCAGCTCAAATATGGTAGGGGGCGTAAAGTCGATAGGCAGACTACTGACAGAAATGAAGAAATCTTCCTGAATTAGGAAACACATTGAGTGCCTCAGGTTTCAGGGTTCACCATCATATCCTTTCGTACAATCTAAAATGAGAACTTCGGTTTTGAAATAGTAATCGTGCAAATGGTTATGAAATATCGTAGAATGACCAAATTTGCACTCTCCTTAGTCACAGCAGTAGCACACATATTATCCATAAAACGGCGTTAGTGACAATCTTGAACCTGCAAAAAAGAAAACATACCATTCAGACAACCGTACAACTGTCATGAAGAGGTCAAACTCTGAGTCCAGGCTCCATTGCGTGTTTTGGCAAGCACCTATTGTAATCTAGCTGCCAAAAAGGTGCAAAAGCTTCATTAAAAGAATGTTACAAAAACAGAATTTAACACTTTCTTCTATTTGCAAGGTTTTACTAGTCAGAGACGCGAACAATATCTACTGAGAAGTTACGATGAAACATTTCTTGGTTGTGGTGATCCTGATCACAAAGTATCAACCTCAGCATGATATTAATTCTCTAAATCTTAATTCTAGCACTATTTTACCAGTAAGCTGAATTTTTTTACATCTATCAACTGGTAAGAGTGGAGATATCGAGATTTCGTGATGTGTCCATGATAACGATGCTGGTATGATGACCAAAAGGGACCAGCTATTTAGCAGTCGCGAGAACTTTTGCAAAAGTATGCCTATTTAACGTAAATTTGTGAAGCACTTAAAGAACGGACAAACAGGCTAGCGTTTCGTTGATTCAGCTAGCACCCCGTTTAGAATTGGACTGTATGTTGAGACGAGTTGTAATTTCAATTAGAATTTAATTTTCTCTGGTCGTTCCATCTGTTTAACTGCTTCACTAAATCCCTTTCTGGGCCTTGCCACCCCAGACCAATTGTATTTTTAAATGGAAAGATTAAAATCATACCACAGGATGTCCATCATTTACTTCAATGATACATCTGAATCCGGGTTCGTGAGTGCATTCTTGTCTTGCACACTAACCGCGCCTTACCATTCACGATCAATAGATTTCAAACCTATCTGGTGCAAGTCAAAATTCACTCAGTTACCTTATCAAGCCTGGGGGTTATTATTGAATCCTTTAGGCAGATGCTGAATTACGTTGCCAAGCCTGCAGTGCACAAGCTGTATACATATCATAGACTATAGGTTGATGTATAAGTGTGTTTCGGTGAACCAGTCCTCGCGAAGGAAACCTGACAGGATAAGGCCGTAGGACTTAAACGCTCAGGAAGACAAAGAGAGTTTGAAGAAATGAGGCACAGGACCGCTATAAATTTCTTGATTATAAATGCATGCTGTTTGGCGCGATCGAATTGTTAAATCCCTACAGCAAAGCAGTACCTCAAATCAAGCGACGATGTGTATAATTAATCCTTGGTAAAGAGCTCAACTCAATTTTGTGTGCGTGTTAAATCTGAAGAGATTGTGTTCATTTCAGACGAACAATGTAACTCCTGGATCCAGGATAGCTAAACCAAAGCAAGTAGAAATCTGTTGCACGTTTCTTTTAGGTACAGTGGTCTGGGTCGCATGACTGGATTCTGGTGGCTAATCAGTCGTGTTCCTGGTTGCTCCAGGTAAACACAAGATATAAATTGGAAGACGACAGGGGGAAGCTCAGTTTGATTTGAAGCTATTGAACTTGTATTAGCATACTGCCGACCGCTACTCATAGAAACTGGAATGTTTCCGTGTATTCTATCTGAACAAGTTTTGCCGTGCATTTACAGTCATTGTGGGTGGACTTGCAGATGGTCTTTCTAAGTACTGAAACTTAAACACAATTTGGCAAACATGCAAGCCAGACCTTGTAAATAAGCCTTCTCATAAGTGAATTAACTTCAAGTTCTGCTCTGAATAGAGGCTTCAAATGCATGCAACTGTCCTTAAACATGCCTTACCTAGCTCTCTATTTTGCGGATAATGTGGTTATGAGTACGATCCACTCTGGGTGCTCCTTGCGCTCGACGATGTGTTCTGGAAACCTCAGCCCTTGTGTGAACGGTCAGGAAAAGTTATCGCTATCACAGCTTTTGTCGCAGCCACTTGAAGATATCGGTATTAGTATGCTAACTAGTCTAAATGGTCTCCTGTGAATTCTTCGGTGAATTGTTCCAGAGTTGCTGTTCCGATTGCCTAAAGGGAGAAAAATAAATCGGCTGATCTATTCCAGTTTTATGGTAGGTTTTACATTAGAATGCACTGAGTTGAAAGTATTCAAGGTTTTGCTGCGGATGCTATCATTATTGGAAAGCAAAATTAGTCTATGCATTAGCTATGCAGCCCGAGGAGTGCCTCCAGTTGATGGATACAAAAATGAATATAATGGGGCGTGTTCCAAGACTCTCGAGTCACAACTACTTCACGGTGGTATAGTCGTTACTGGAAGTGAATCAAGAAGTGCAAGTCGGTAAAATATCCCCCTGGGAAGAATTGAGGACACATGTGTTTTATCTTCAACTCATTCGACTGACAAACTATAGAAATTTGTTTCTGTAGACAAGAAAAAGAGCAGGGAGAGAAGACATGCCAAACATCGACGTCTAGGTCTTTGATCTGGATTAGCAATGTAAGAGCATGTATAAAAAAGAGTCCAGCTGGCTTACGAGCCAGCTGGCCAACCCCCAGAATGGATTGTTATATATTTCAAAGAATAGCCCAAAGGGTAGACTGGTAGTTATGTTTAAACGAGACCTACAATTAATTCTGCAGTAAAGGTACACTGGCACCAATGATTTTTCCTTGTTATATATGCCAATTTGGATATGGCTTTTTTGCTCGCATTCGGTTATTTATCCGGTTATGCATTCTCATTAATTTGGGTTCTTACTGGACGCTGATGGGCACACCACAATGTTCTATTTGCACCACATGTTTGTTCTTCCCTGACCTGAAAATCCATCGTTCAGCACAAATTCTTGAGTATGTTTACATCAGTTTAGCAGGCACATCCAATTTTTGATCGAGGGCTCATCAATTTTATCGATCACAAAATTCCGAAAAAAAACTTGATTTTCAAGCATATTTTGTAATACTTGGGAGATGCTACGGCAGAACTTCTCCGGAATTCTGGTTTTATGTCAATACAACCTTTAATTGTACCTTTTCGTAATGTCTAAATCGCACAACTGAATGATGCGCAGACACACAATTATAAGGTTGCCGAAAACACTTCGACAGCCCACGAGCAGTTTCGCTTTTCTCGGGGCTCATCATGGCCCTACAAGGGCTCATCTCCCCATGAAAACCGCACAAATTACAGGTTAAAAATTAGATCATAGTTGCCTGTGTTTAAAATGTAAACCTGCCAATAAGTTCAGTCCATCCTACCCTAAAGAGATCGCGTTCAATCTGGCACGGTGTTTGCTATTTTTGGGGGCTAATCCCGCAAACAACACCTGGAACAAAAAGTTTCCAGAAGGTTTCAAACGTCTGTGGCGCTAGCTGACTAGGCACTCCTGACTGGTGTTAATCATTCGACACAATCAAGATATGTTACTGGGTAGTCGTTCGAGCTGTCCGGCTTTCCGCTCACATTACTCAAGCCCAAACATATCAACCTGATCAGACGTAAAAAATCAGATACTTCCAGGGTGCTTTGGTAGAGTAGTTGTACTATGCTCACCTGCCATGTGAGATGTGTGAAGCTCTAACCATTGCACGGCCAAGGATATGCACTGTTGACGAGCTATAGTAACAGAGAAACTCGAGTCCAGTGCTCCCCGTGTGGACTCACCAAAAAGAGAGTGTGCATTCTACAAAATCCCGCAAACACCAACACCTAATCTGTGAGTAATATTTGGTCAGCTAAAGTGATTTGCAGTACCCACAAACTGAGTGTGATACTGAGAATTGGGTGCACGTGATCCGATCCTAAAACGTCCAGCGGCAAGCCTTTATTCCCCTACCCTGGACTCCCTCGTGGTTCTTGAGGTGGAGACAGGTGTGAAGCTATGGTTTGTGTTTTCACAATTGGTAACAGGGTCGCGCACCCACCCAGCTGGTGAAGAACTAGATTCAAACGAATACACCGGACTTTCTGTGTGTTTGGCCATTTAGATTAACTGACCAAAAGTGAACAATCCGAATATTTCCTCTAAACAATAGTGATTCCTGCAGGTGATCCAAATTTATCCTAACACTGGCTTTTATTTAGCTGAATTTTACAAAAACGATAGTCCCATTGGTGGCCATCTGAGTAAAATAATTTGACTACTATCCACTGGTGAGCTACCCGAATGTGTTAAAACCAATGCCTAAACCTAAGCGTGAAATTACTATTCCACAGTCAAGTTCTACCGGTTATCACTGGAATGCCGACAAGCTAGGTGCTCATTTCATCTCAAACAGCGCTAGTTTTGGTATATTATTACTAGGAGAATTCTAGATTTTCAGCCAGCGTTGCATAGGTAATCTCGCTTTCTCCTTGCATTTATTGCACGTGGTTTGATATAGGTAATGTACTTTGCCAGAAAACATTTTGCATATGTTGCGTCACATAACGTTTTATGCGAACGCACTGATAGAAAATCAGCCATTCACGTATGCGCAATTTTTAGTCTGCACTGCCTACTGGAAAGCGCCAAACCCGGTTATCGTAGGCGTTCAGATAAAATTTTGATTACCACGCATCTGTATGTGTGTAGGTGTAATTGTTTGTAATAGGCTGACATGCCCATTTTTTGCACTTTGTCCCAACATCTATTTTCATTTTAAGCACGTGAAAAAATTAGTCACGTTCGGCCAGTCACGCAATACTTCAAATCAATTTTGGCTTGTGCATGTGTGACTTTTGGAGCGAAGTTTCATCTCTGACAGCTGTCTTTGTCAGTTTAGTCAAATAATGTTTGTATAACTGGTGTGGCCGTTAGGTACGATTTCCCGACATTTAATACAAATACTGTTAATATCCTACTTGCCAAAATTTGAGGTATGACACCTGCGTTTACCCATGTAACGAATTTGGTTGGTTTAAACAGATTCACTCGGTTGATAACAAAATGTGTTTAACTGTGGAGCCAAAATAAAATATGGAATTCAGACCTATTAAGCACTGACCCGTGAGACATTTTTGTACCAAAATCTAGACGCTTGTAAGTGGAATGGAGGGTGGCCGTTTTCGAATGATATTCCATATAGTAAGAGGTCGTGCGATTGTGTCCTGCCAAAGGGTGTATATCTTTCCGTCTGTAAAGTACATGTGCAAGTTGCAAGGCAAATACTTCCCTATCAGAGAACAACTGGGCAAACTAGAACTATATGATATCAGTTTAAGAATGTTTTGCGATTCTGTTGGCGCTCGTTAATCGGGGTCTTCAGACTGAATATAGGTGTGATAGCATCTGGCAGTAAATAAGTTCGAAGCCGTAATTTTACATCCGTAACCAGAGCAAATGAATGACCGTCCAAGATGGTTAAGTTTATATCTTGACCTTCGGATTTTCAAGTGATTAACTTTTCTTGGGTGTTTTGACAAACTGTTAATCCATAGGTAAGTCTTCATCTTCAAATGTCCCAAAAGGGGATCCCCTATGAAATCTGACTAAACTAGATTCAACAGGGCTTCACGTAGTTTGCAACAAGCAACCTGTTCTGCGGTTTAGGTGTTTCTAGGATGTAATGTCAAGTGAATGATCCAACTAATGTAGTGGTTATAAACCAAAAGGATAAATTATATTTTCAAAAGTTCGGCCATCGCAACTGAAAATGTATGTGTCGTGCAGGCAGACATAAAAGCATCAGTTGACTAATTATAAGAAAACAGCGTGATATAATCTTATAGTGTGCGAGGAGGAACAGTCTAAGCTTAGAAAACGAAGCGTCTGTAACAGTTCTTTTGGAAACGTATTCAACCTTCATACATAGTTGAAGGGGAGTAAAGATGTCGTTGAAATTCCGTTAAAGGGCTGATTCTCAAGAACTGAGTGGAAGGAGTTCGACTTAGCACCGGGTGGAATGAATTCCAGGACCACTCAACAGATAATCAATGTCTTATATTTGCAAAATCCAGCTAACCAAACGTCCTAACTTGATGCAGCTTCTCTGTCAAGTTGACTGGAGCACTGTCATATCTCAGACGAGTATTAGTGCTTGTCCCCATTCATAGCGAATCCGTCACCAGATAATACTAGAGAATTTGAGCACTACCAAAACCGCCTTTTAAAAGCCAAGCCAATCAAACCTACACGGCACAGACCTTTGAACTCCGGTGCAACTTGGAATAAACGAGAAGCATGTAAATGCTGTGAGCAACTGGGATTTTTGCCGTTACTCCAGCACCTGAATAAAACAAACTTTGAAGTAAATAGGACAGTGGGTCGAATGAGTAAACCATTTATGGGGAACACATCTACGTTAAGTAAAATAATAATTTCGGACTAACTGTTAGCGTACCCTGGACCTTTCCTGAGCTACATGGCCTGCTCTTAGAACAATTTGGGTGGCACACCAATATCACTTCTCCTAAATGGCTTGAGTGGTTGCGAAAAGGGCATATTCAACGGTCCGATTTTTTTTAGGTTTTTCAAAGTTATTTGAAATACTGCGTTGTACCCTAACAAGTTTCGCGATTTTGAATGCTTTGAACCCTGTAGATCCCTCTTTTGCCTATACCACTAGTTATTGGTCAACCCATCAATCACAATTCTGGATTTTTCATCATAGAACCAGATTTTAGTAGAATTAACACAGTTTTCCCAATCCAGTGGGATTTTGAAAACTTTCCCAACAGCATCAAGCAGGTAGTCACATTTCAGTTTGTTTCTAAATCAGTCAACCGACCAGTGGTGGGAATGTTGGTTAGTTTGTGACACTTTTATGTGTGCAAACGTTCAGGTCGGGAAGCGCCACTCAAGAGATTATGTTACTTCATCGTCAGCTGTATGAATAATGCGTCTAAAAAGGGGGTTGTTTACGATATCATTGCGCAATCTTCATTGACCGGTTCACAATACAAGGAAAAGGCACGCAAATGAAACTCATCATCACCTGGCTGAACATCCCAGTAACCGTCCGTTTTGCTGGACATACACCAAACATGTCTGATATATGGGTAACATTCAGTGGCCGGTGAATCAGCCGAATATCTTGAATCTGTTTCTCATCCAGGGCTTGGTGCCTAGCTTAATTTCGCGCCAGCCTCTTTGTTGTTCCACACGTGGAGAAATACTTCGTAAACTCATCCCAGTGATTTGATTTTTGTAAAATCCGATTTTGTAACAATTGGTTGATTGGTTGGTTGGTTATCAAGAACGGCGTAAACCGGTCTTCAGCGGCTGGAGTTATTCTTGCACTGAAATTCATAAACGTTAATAGAGTCAACAAGTTATGAGACAACTAAAACGGAATTTTGGATTATTCATTGACTCTAGTCACTGGCCTAATCGCAGCTTCAGTTACTAGTTTGCGTATACATTTTGAGGTGGCAATACAGGATAGGTCTTATTCTCGGTAGCCAAAACTTTGAGACAGTGACGTTGCAATCCGAAACGATGTTTTCATTTGTAAAACTATCAGTAATCCTCGGCATGGTGCCTAAGCTTTTCTATGAGACCCGGATCAACTCCGGTCTAGATTGCTGAAACTCATGTAGCTTTCACAAACGAATGCTTTTAAACAGATTGAAGGTTTAGTATCCAGTTTATGTGTACAGGTGCATGTTCGTCTGTACAATAAAGGTTCAATTATTGTTCACTGGATGCCTTTGAGAATAAATGAGTAGAGTTACAGCGAGATAATTGCTGAAGTGGCCATAAACGAATGATTTGAGTGATCATGATTTATACCCAGCTAGTTGTTCCTCTATCCAGACTGGCTTATTCTACACCACCTAACAAAAACTTTGTTGATGCCTTCAGTATGATGACGATGTCCATATAATTTTCACTTCTCTGAATACTTTTGACGCTTCCCACGTGACACCGAACAAGACTAATTTCAGTTCTTTTTTAGATGACTTTAAAAACCAAAAGATGTTTTCTGAGACGTTGCTGCACCGCAATCGGCCAGGAAGCGTTCAGTACAAACAGTTGCTTTGCTTCTCCATGTCCGCTGACTGTCTGTTTGGCAGGATACAAATGAATACATATCTTGACTGGTAAAGTACGTTAATGAGAGTTTTTTGGGCAAAATGATCATTCCAGAATTCCTCCAATAAAATAGTTAAAACCAATAATTTTAAAGCAAAATATACGCAAGGCAAAACACGAGATGCCTCATTTTATCTCTCCATTTCGAGATTGCATAAATTGCTGACGCAAAAACCACGCAAGATCTGTGTCAGGACATTTGATGACGCACGCTTGAATGTATCCATTAATAACTCTACCAAACTGAATTTGTTCCCTTCTGCAGAGATGACTTCATTGGTAAAATAACAAAGCAAATGTAGAAGAGGAAGACTTCTGTATATTTAGACTTAACCCCTTTTATACAGAAGAATTTTGCCCACGCAATAAATCCATTACGTGACCGGACAAATTACAACACACACCAATGCTTAACGATTTTAGTCAGGTTGAGGTTTACTGGCTATTCTTATTGTTTTTTATGGTTCTAAGTATGTGTGAGCTTCAGATAGTGATGACGAAAAACCAGCTGGCGGAAACGCTGTATTGTTTTTGCACTACCTCTTCACCGTAGGTTTTTGCATGAAATTTGCGGTCATATTAAGGCTTAAGAACCAGACATAAAGACCAGCTCGTAACCAACTAGGAAAGAATTATGCAAGCCAGTCAATAAGTAAAGGCCACATTACCCGTTAAAAAGCACATTACAAAAAATTTCCAGCATATTTTTTGGCCCTTTTAGATAGTCTATAATGCATAATGTTGAAATTCTGCAGCCTTGTTTGAACTCTCATCCAATGACACGTAATTTTGAGATTTGTACATTGTCCAGTAGGTTTGTCACATCAGCTACTTAAAGCTCGCTATGACAATCGACTTTTGCATAGCCATTCCATTGAAGAAACAGATTACTGATTATAGTGTGAAATGATACACTCGACTTATTATTCGAGGAGGCGAGAGATAAGAAATGTATATAGCGCTTATTTCCGGGCACCGAAACCCCCAAGCTAGATGAATGTTTCCAACGAACCTTGGTTGGCCAATTAAGGAAGATTGCAGAAAAGTGTTCATCCACTCACTTTGTCTACAACTTAAAAAGGTAGCCAACCGGAAGTGGAATGGGATTTGTGGTGTTCGCTTGCAACAATGAAATCATATTAGGTGGACCAAAATGGGCCCAAGTTTGTCAGCGCTCAGGCTCCCATGTGGTCTACTCAACAGACTGAGCAGCTGTCAACAGTCATCATATCCGTTCGGCTAAGTGATTGCACTTTCTTCTTCGTTAACCTAGATGAGTAAGTAAATTTTGGTGAACAGCCGTGGAAAGAGCTAATTCGGCCATTCCCAAGCCCATTCATGATAGTAGGCGGCCAAGATTTTACTTATGGTATGTTCGATTGTGGAGCTTGAAAGCATCGCTCGACCATGCATGCCTAAATCACTGGAGGGCACCCTCCACAATTTAGATGTACTTAAGACGTGAACATAGTCATATTATGAAGCAGTCAATTATCAGAACAGAAGATCTACAGGAAATTTACATAAAAACCATGATATTTGGTGCCAAATATCGTACATATATGTAATCTTACCTTCGGCTTGCTCTCAACAGGCCTGCGTGACGTTAGTTTAATTTATTATCAATCATTCTCAATAGTAAACACTCGATGAATCAGAAAGATTACAGGGGATTGGGAGACTGACGCTTGCAATTGGTCCTACACAATCACCCAAACAACAATAGGAGCAGATCAGGGATACTATCAGGACGTTGGCATACTGCACCCATCTTGCCTGTTTTACCAACACTACCAGGTTGAATTAGAATAAATTAGGTGAAAAGAGGTTTTACACTTCAAAGTACAGTTTCTGAAACATATGCAGAATGAAGAACGTTTGGGATATGCCTACTGATCATTCACGAGTACAGTGCTTTATAGCGAAGCATTCTTTTCGGAATATTCATTTACTGGCATGGTTTAACAACATTATACCAGACATGTGGCCATTCACAAACGAAGGGAAGGGCTATTTTGACTGGGTTGGTACGAAAACTGATACCATAGGTCCGTGATTTCAACCATTTTCGGTCAAACTAGCATCACGAACTTGCATGCATAGCAAAGGTCAGACGGCCCATTTACGGCCATCGGCCTTTAGACCGCGAAATTGCCCCACTCTCTGGGCCTACTTATCCACAGCCCAGTTTGGTATTCCGGTGTCTTCACTTTTTAAGTGTCGTCCCATTGCAAATAAAAAGAAATGTAGTCGGAGGTGTGATGCGGCCAGCGTACAAAATGTGCTCTGCAGAATGTCTTCAGACGACACTTTACTCCACTATAGAAGTGCCGCGTGAGAACAATTATTTCCATAGGTTTTGGGGAGGATGCGATTGAAGTCTAGGGAGAACATTACCCTGACTCTTTCAAAGAAAGGACGATTAATTAGCCTGCAATTTATAGGTAATATGTCTGGTTATTTTTTTATCTTCTCCATGACGCATTCGACGTGACCAACCGGTCAATGATCTTTCAAAGCCTCAAGGAAACGTTTACTCTTATTTCCACAATTTTTTAAATTGATCCGTCCAAATTCCTTGTTCGGCTGTAAATATCGCTCAAAAGACGAATCCTGTAGCTATGCGACTTCTAGAAGGAGAGAAACGAGGAACATAGATAGCCCTATTCTCGAACACCTGATTGCCTAAATCTATGTGTCTTGGTGGAATCCGCTTTCCGAATGAGAAACACCCCAGTATAAAATTACGGGGATCAAGTGAATGATACTAAGTGCCATTGAAGCTGTTGACAATTGCTTTTATAGTAGTTTTCCCAAAACCTTTCGTTACCTCGACCAAACCATAATCTGGAAGCCATGAACAGGCCCCGCCTAACTGCCAACTGTTAAAAATGGAGCTAAGCAACCTCTGATATCTGGACAAGTTTTTCAGACCTAACCGACTAGGATTAATCTGGTAACATTTACTCTGAAGATCATAGTAAATTACTGATAATTCGTTACTCCTATATACCTGATATAATTCTAGTAGTTTAGGAATCGATAAGAGTTCCCAGTTCGTGCGGATGAACAATCTCACAGAGTCTTCCTGGAAGTGTTGAACAAAAACCGTGTCTCCAGCAGGTGGAGGGTGTTTGAACCAGCCGAACTCTCAGTATGTCTGGAAATATTTAACTGATTTAGACACACTTTTGAATATTGCAGAACCACTTTCCAAAAATGTTTGGATCATCTTCCACATTTATACATGAGCCTTTGTAAAGATGGGCCTATTCAGTCCACTCATGACGGCTGACGAACCAAACTTCAAAATGAAAAGGCTACCAAAAAAGTCGAATTATCTCCTGAAGTTACAAAGCATTTCAGACTAGTATTGACAGACCAAGTTCTTCATACGGTTTTCTCAATCTGGAGTTTAGCCTATCCCCAAAAGTCCAAGGATGTCAAGATTTTACCACTTTTTTGAGAAATAAGAATTCGGTTAAAAAAAGTACAACTATCAAGAAATTAGCAACACAACATTCTGGCACACACCGGCCTCAAATGACTGAATGCTGATATCTGGAAAGAAAATCACCCTGAAGGACGTAGTGGATACCAGAAGGGACTGTCACGTTCGCCCTTAGTTTCCTAAAAGCATCAGGTTCAAAAGTAACACTGAAAACGCAACCAACCGTTATATTCTCCTTCGATGGAATCTAGGATGTCCATTGCTGCAGTGAGTAGCGAAGGACTGCGGATTAATGAGTAGTTCACTTGCTCTAAGTAACTGTTGATCAGATGACAGGTGAAATGTTCACCGCGCTTGACAATTAGCTTGCCACCATAATTAGTGATTTCATCAGTGAGCGGTTAGATGGGCATTTCCTTCAGATCTATTTCCGTTTACATAATATCTAAGGCTCAGTTGATGGTTCGTTAGAAGTTGTGCTAGCATATAATTTGCTTAGACCATTTGTTATATCCAGATACATACGGAGAGATCTACAACAAACTCGCAACCCATCCAACTTAAGAGGACAAGAAGAAGACAGACAGTTGTCAAAAACATCCATGAAGTGACTGCAGTAATATAACGTCAGCTCCCAGTACCTATAGTTTACAAGTGTACGAAAACAATTATGAAGGCACTATTAAAATCGAAATCGAAAATGGAAACCCTGATGAAAGTCAATATTACACAAATTTCAATGCAGGGATTGCGCTAAGCGCTACAATTAACAAATAAGTAGTAAGTTATCTGCCAGATGCACGGGCACCGACTTGCCATTAGGAAACACGATCAGTTTTCACTCTATCCGTGGAGGTTAAGGAGGATACAAATTCAAATTCAACTGAATCCGTATACCATCCCAAACATGAGCAAAGAAGGAGCGTAAAATCATGAAATTGTCACTCTCAGCCAAGAAACTCAGCAACACTCATATTGATATCTATCCACTCTATGAAATTTGGAAGACAAATGGACTCCAGAACCATCATTTTGAAAGTCCAAAAATCCTTAGAAAAAAGCAAGAGAGAATGCTAATAACCCAAAAGTGGTTGGATAGAATCTGGCGCCAAAGGAAACACGGACTAAATAATCACAACGGTAAATGGCCCAAGCAAATGCCAAGGAAACTACTCAGGCAGAAATAATGTCATAGGAAAAGTCGGAATTTATGACATCACACCACGAGACAAGAGAATTTGGACGCGGACACATCAGACCAAAGAACTGCTGAAAATAGACGTCGATCAGTTGACAATCCACAGAAAGGTGGACCAAAACGCAAAACACAGCGGGCAAAAAGGGACCGATTGGATTGAAGTAACATAACGACTGAGACGAAGACGTCCAGCGATGCAAGCAAATGCCAGTTAATTGGGCTACAACGCATCATGGGATGTAAAGACTCACCCAAATTATGTCTACGTAAAAATTTTAACATAGAATCACGACCGGGATATTAGATACACTCCAGGAGCTGACTAAGCACAGTTAGACTTAGAAGAACTACCCAAAGAGCCTGGCACTGACGGCGTCCACTTTTACACCGACCGAATGGTTGCTAGCTAATTTGCAAGCTCGGTGAATGGGTCAGCCTGCATCCGTATAAGGGCAATGCGCTATGGATCACTCTCTAATGGTTCGGCTGTCCTGCAAAGTTTGAATCTATCCTTAACTCCCCTCAGACCGCAGCGAAGTTCCGAGTAAGCATTTGTGGAGCCACTCACGTATTATTCGAAATTAGTAGGGGAATAGAGGAAGCATCCGCTCCGAAGCCCAAACTGCCCGATCTCCATCTGGAAACGATTTATCTAGGGACGTTCATGAGTCTGGAGGTGGCCTAAGTTTCCGGTATCTTATGGATAACATTGGATTCAATTCGAAATACTTCCTGCTCACAAAGTAGTGGTATAAGCTAAGAATCCGTGAGCTAATTTTGGCGAATGGATTCGCTTTATTTACGCACTTGGAGGTACAAATCTAGCGGGCGATCGGAGAGTCCCGCTTTTTCTTTTCGAATCTTGGCATAGATTTGTAACAGATGCACCCCCGGTGATTTTTAATAGAAGTGAAACCGTTGTGTTGAACTCTGTTTCTTCCACATTTATTTATCTCAGATAAAAAATAAATTCCCGACTGAAAATATTTCCAATCCCCCCAAACTACTAAGTAACCAAATGTAAATAACATGAAATCAAATGTTCCTGCAGTCTGCTCAATGTTTAAATCGACAGACACTCTCTATTCAACGTCTATGACACTATTCCGTATAATAGTCTTACAGTCGACATTGAACTGCATTCTTGGTGTTAGGAAACGTTCCATTCCATCCCATAAATAAACGCGTAAGGAGAAACCACAGACGTGCCGCGTACGCCAATTTTGTACCATCCCGGGTTGCCTTGGTACATTCATGACTGAATGGCAGCAAAACACTGAAGCTCGATCAAAGGCATATTAGGCTAATTTACATATTTCATTTATGAAGCACGTGTGAGACCGGTAAACTCGAATCGTTAAGCTGAAAGCCTTCATGTACACCACGACCAACGGAAATGAGTGCACTCTAAAAGGAAATAAACCAAATCAGATAGGTTATGTCAAAAGAACGGTCGACAACCTGGTCTCGAAGCGACTCATTACGCGACTAGTTAAGAACTGGAAATTCTACTTGAAGGAAGCAGAAATCCCTGTACCCCGACAACCTTCGGGGGTAAGGTGAAAAATCTAATCCTAGTTTCAAATCATTGGAAACTCAACACCTGACAGAACAGCCTGCAGAAATGTTGTCAGTATTGGCTTTGACATGAATCGCGTCTTCAAATGCAAGCATTTTACTCAAAAGAACCATACCCTGTCGATTAAAATCACATCCACATGGAACTGTGATGCTCGCGGGTGTCCATGCCTGTGTAGGAACAGAGCCGGCGGTTGTCAGCGTACTATAATTGAAGCACCCGTAAGTTACCTCACTCAAGTTTGCTGCCGTCCAACGCAACACCTACTTGACCCCGCTTTTAAACCACGAGATGGCGATAGCCATCCGGCTATTACGCTGGCTATCCGCTCCCAATAAAACAGTGCAGTAATGAGTATTCAAACATCGATAAGTCGACCGAAGAAAGTGCAGTATCACTCTGAATCTCGAGCAAATTTAGGAATGACCTCAACGGCCTCTTACTGGAACTAATGCTGGTTTTAATTATTGTTCCAGCATGCTCAGTCCAACTGGTGGCTCTCAACAATTTTTTATAATACTTGCTCGCCAATCATATTTACACTTGTTTACATTGGTATAAGCGGGTAGTACCTAGCACCTTAATTGTGCACATGCATCCTGAAAAACAATGATCAGTGACGGGTAAATCCCTTTCAAATACCAGTCAGCAATCTATTTTACTTATTTCACACTGGGTACTTTAAGATGGCGTAACCTCAGCAGCCACATACATGTGTGTAAATTCTGAGCCATATCGTATCGTAAGCTTGCTTGTGGCAACGCAAGGTCAGGCACTTCCACACCACGAGGTGTCTGCTAACTGTCTGATTACCGTTATCTGGATGACTTCAGTACTGTATCCACCAACCTGTACATTGTCCTTTTCTGTCATGGGAACTTTACTTCGACATATCGTTTATTTTTGAAGAGCATGTTCACAGACATAAAAAGTAAACGCAAGCGATGAATGTGAAAGTGTTACAGGAGAATATGAGGTAAAAGAGAGAAACGTCTCTTTCGAAGTCAGACCACCAACAGTTCCAGTCAGATAAGATGAATCCCAACGTATGTAAGGATTTTGGTATGGAATCACGCGTGTAAAGATCAACAGCCGAAGAAAGGGCAAACAATGCTGAGTGCTCTTCAAGGTGCGGTAAGCACTAGCACAGTCAAGACTCGCATCATACTGAGTCTGGTGTAAGATTCAATGGCAAGAATGTGCACTCAACGCCATGTACCACGCATAAAAGTGTCGTAAGTACGCAGGGAGCCCACAATGGCAAGCAAACACAAGTCACTGACTGTGAACTTAGGAAGTCCCAGTCCAATAACAGCCTTGGCGGACTGAGGAAAGCAGATACCTCGATAAGAGATGATCATCGGTTGGTGGACCAAAAAGTCGACATCATAACCGATTGCACGTAGGGCTGAGATTATGGCGAGGGAATATTCATCAGCACCATACTTCTACTTCTTCTCATTCCACACAATCACGCCCCGCCCATCCAAGACTTTGCTGACGTCCATCACAGTTGCTCGGTGCTCCCGAACAACGATTAAGTCAGGCTTGATGAAGGACGTCGAAGTAGGTGCTCTCAGTTCCTCGAAGAAGGTGTATCCCAGGCGACGGAGACGCTTTGCGAGTTCCTTTGCAACCCGATTATGACGAGCACATCTGGCATCATGCGTAATCCAGCAGGACCGCAAAATATGCACCAAACTCTCTGGTTGGCCACAGTTTCCACGACATAAGATCGTTTGGCCACTATGACCATGCCGAGCGCTTCTAACTCTCGTCCTGAGCAGGTTGCATCGGAGCTGGATACCGCGGATAAATATCCGAGGAAACACTCGTTCTGGAAATACGAGCCATCGATTCGAAAGAGGTGAAGCGACCAACTCTCGTAAACCGCGACCGTCAACGCTGTTGTGCAGACTATCACCCCAAGCAGCCACCAGCTCTTCCTCGGTGTTTACGTATGCACCATGAACTCGGATCGGAAGGCTGAGATCCCAAACAATCTTGCCAAATGCGGAATCGTTGACCACATTGCGTAGTACTCGGCACTGGGTAGAAAGGAGCTTTTCCATACGCGCTCTCCGCAGCATCGGGATTGGTGCACTCAGACTTGGGATACCAAGTCCCCCATGTTGTTTACCAGCGTGGATGTAGCTGATCGGGGTGTCCTTCGGTAGATGTAGCCAGCCACGAATGGATTGCCTGATGTAGTTGTCCAATCTTTTGAGCGTGTTTCGGTGGATTGGCCGAGCACGAGTGAATATGTCAGCCTAGGTATCAGGTAGTTCCTCGTGATCTCCATTCTTTGATGCGGCTTTAACGGGGCACGCGTCACCTCATCGAGCAGTTTGAGCAGATGCTGTCGGTGGTTGAAGACCCCTTTCCCCTTGAATGTAAAGGGAATGCCCAAATACGTTACGGTGTCTGTCGGGCCCAGAGGAGTGATGAGTTCCTCGGCGAGGCAAAATGGTTCGACGGAGACTGCTGTCGCCCGATGTTTCCTGTCCCCACAAATCACCATCGCTCTCGTCTTTCGGGCGTTTATCTTCATACCAGCTCTTTCCAACTCGACTGAAGCAGCTTCAAGCTTCTCTTTAAGGCGAGCCCGACTTTCTGCACACACGACCCGGTCGTCAGCGAAGGTGTCATGGAACAAACACACTACTGCTTCTGTCTACCCATTTTTGGGGAACTTTGGAAATTGTCCCTATCACCTTTTAGTGAGCCCCGGATATACGAAGTTTAATGTATAGGGAAGTACACGCGCTCTAGGTCACGTGATTTGTGAGGTTATCCTGAGTCAATGGGTTGATGTCGGTATAATGACTACCTAGAAACAATAGTGGATTTCATTATAAAATTTAAAGACCACTAATTTTTGGGTGCAACTTTGTACATAAAGGAACTTAACTTCTTTTTCTCGCCTTATATTTGAGGGAATGTCCACACGGAACATATTGGACCTCCCAGAAGGAATGGTTGAATAAATGAACAAACTGTATGGCCCAAGTTATTGCGAAAAAAATGTGACTGAAGTGATTTAAAACGCTGATTACTGTTTATCAATATTCCGGGTAATCAAAGTTACAAAGCAGACATAGTGAAGTAAATTGAATTAATCGCTAATTTTCTTGCCATAAAATGAACACAAGCTATTAAGTGCTTCATCGGATTTCCAAAAATATCACCACTGTTGAGGTCGGGTGCAGAGAAGGAGATCATATCCGCGCTCTCGTATGGGATAAATTCAGCACATAGACCCTAGTCCGACTTTAAATATATAGAAACTTGGAGTAAGGCAATTGGAGCATGCATAAAGCTTCATTTTCCGGCTGTTTTACTTATCCAGTTGAATGCAGAATCTATCACTTAGGCTGTAATATAATTTGTCCGGTTATAGAGATAAGATGGGTCTGATCGGCCCTATAAATTGAACTGAACTGGACTGAAAATTTCGTTTGAGGCTGTCTGAGATCTGATCACCTTTGAACCGTAAGCACATTACAAACTATGTATTCTGACAGTGTTTTCTAGGTTTTTCTATAGCTAATTAAGAAGAGGCCTGATAATATAGTCCATTTTGATTTATTCATATGTACGTATGGATATATGGGCCTTGAACTAACTAAGTTCGTAGGGGCTTGTGAATCAGTCGAAAGATTGGCACAAGAAATCATTTACCAGATCGAACAGTATTCACCACACTAATGAATATTATTTGGGCAAACAACATGAACCCTTCCCTGGATTCTATTGTGGACATCCGAATCTAATCCCGGTTTTATTCATCAAATGTTCAAGATATAACTTGATATAAGTTGTGCAGAACAAAAAAATTTGCAACAAAATCCACTACTATTCCCTATCCTACGAGTAGCGAAAAGTTTGTCGGTAATAATTGCTCTACAAGTTTCCGAACGAATTTTTTTCAATAGTGTTCATTGGTGTTCTGTGGGTGCAAGACGTTGCCTCTGCGGTCAGACGATGTGGGACATCTTCAGGTTTTTGACCACCGATGCCTAAGAAGCGCTGCTGGTTTTGGATAGCGTCAGCATGTTAGTAACGAGGTGATCAGAAAACGGGTATTTAGTTGTACGGCGGGTACTTCAATAGGGGAAAATACCCATAACCACCAACTACGATGGCTCTGCCATGCGCAAACCGTGAGGTGGACAGCATATGACTGCGAAGAAGGGCATGAAAGAGATCAAGAAAAGTTTGGGTGTTGTTGGTGTTGGTGTTGTACGCCTTCCAGGATGTGGTCCACGTGACTCCACCTGTGCTTGGCTGGAGACATTGCAAGAAATGGCGGCTGCTTGATGTCAGTGGCGTTCGTGTTGTCATCTTCCTTCCAAATAGTCTGACTGAGTGCTTGGAGGTGTAGGCACCTCAGAATGCATGACATGGGCCAGCACTAGGTCCACTACCTCACCCACTTTCTCTTCTTTTCACTAAATTGAATATAATTTAATGAACCTTATGGTTGTATGGCAGTGAGGCATCAGCGTCGAAACTTACGTTCCTGTCTTTTATGATTATGATGACGATGAGTGTTCATTTTGCTCCGAAACTAAACGTTTAAACGGTTGCAAAGATGAGCCTCATGTGATTACCAGCCAGCATCACTCTCTGGTCTGTCATCCAGTAGTAGTTTAGGTTTGTACCGTGTGGTTTCCACAGAGCTACCTGGGATACCAGGCTACATGCCGCTGATATAAACATCAACCCGATGGAATGTGACCTAAAAGGTAACTCTTCAAGCCTTTGTGGAGCCCACCGGCTGACCCAAGAATGGTGACACTCACTAAGTGTCGGCAGCAGACCTTTTATCCCTGGGAGCCCGTGAAACCTCTGACTTACTCCAAACCATACAGAACTTGTCGCATTCTTCATCAGATGACTTAACACAATACTCTTTATCGGGGATTTGCTCCTGTAAATAAACCGAATCTGTGCTGAAATGCCGGCGTACACCGCACAGTTTTTTTCAAACCAGCGGCCTTCCGGCCAGTGGTTGAACATCTAACCTTTCGGCTACGAGCGGCTAATCACTGTGCGAATAGCTCCAGAATGGACAGGAGAAAGCACGATTCATGCTTAAATCACGGAAACAAATCTCTTGGTGACACCTGGTTACCGGCTAATCGAGTAAAGTCTTCCTAGATAGGGACTTAACCCATTGGGCCAATTTTACCCTATCATCTTTACTACTCACGAATTGTTAGTAGTGTGAGGACATTTGCAAACTTTCGCTGGAGATTCCTGAAAAGCCAGATGTCATTGCAGTTCACACCAAAAATAAGTCACCCAGTTTGTGAAACTGACAGAGATGTTTTCACTAGAGGGGCCTTTCCCTACGTGTATAAACTTGATGTGTATGTGAATGTGTGTGTGTATGTGATGTGGAAGATGAGTAGCGCTACATCCTGTCCAAGTGCAAGCTCATTACAATACTGACTGAACGGTCCAGTGACATAACCACCTTGATATCTTTAACTCTTTCAGTCCCTGTTCCATTCCAACTATGCAAACGTATGTAAGAAAGATAAATCAAACAAGATGCATTTTCCATCCGTCACAGTGGGCAGGAGGACGAATCAGGCAAATTAAAAACACCAGCTCATGGAGAACGCAGTGATTTTGTATTGAAAACAAACACCACTGTGACGCACAAAACAGTGTACATCATAAGGAGTAATAGCTGAACAACAGTGGAGTAAGATCCCACAGGGTAAACACCAGTGTTTGGATCCACAGTAGCACCTGGAGGCAGAAAACCTAAAGTATCCACAAGCAAGTTGACGATCCCTGTGGCTACATTCGAAAGAAGAAAGTAAACCATTCCAAAACTGGAAGTGCACAGCATCAGTATAGATGGTGGGGATGCATTTGCTCTACCACATATATAGCGTATCAGACTAGAGTAACAAGTACCCACTATTGATACCACAAGAATAAAGGCGATGTAGCCCGGGTTAGCAAAACGCCGCGAAATCAAATGCAACCCGAGACAATTCAAATAGGCGTAGGAGAAGATAATCAGAAACAAACTGAAGATTGCATATGCTAACAATGAGACAGCCTTTTTGGTTGACGAATCAAATAACAGTCGGACCAAGATCATGTACAACATGCCACAAAAGTAAATCGCTGTGTATCCGGGGAGTGATAACAAACCCTCAGCATTGGCTAAAAGCAGCGATCTTGATCTTGCCTCAGTTGAAGGCCAGTGTTCATCTTGTGTCAGGATGACGCCGATCTTTTGATTTATGTGCGAGGACAGCAAGAACGAAAATACTATGATCGCCAGTAGGATGAATAAACGCCTCGTGAGTGAGTGGGGATGAGTGAACACGTGGCTGGACAGAACCATACAAGAAAGAAGCCGGGTAAAAGCAAAGGTGAAGAAGAAATTCCAGTGTGTACCATACTCTTCTGGTGGCTGTTGGTAGTTTAGAACTGAGATCAAACACACTCGAATGGAGCCAATGACTAAAGCTGGAAGAACACCACGCGTGAGGCGCCTGAAATTCGATGATACTCCTGATGGAAGGAGGACATAGTGGTATGATGAAAAGCCGGAAAGCATAATAGCCCAACCGGTGCCGGTGTCCATCAGACTGAACCCATACAAGTGCGTTTTGGCGAATCGTCGAGGACAGACGGGTAGGTCAATATTCAGCAGCATGAGACCAGTTAGCAACATAAGTACAGATTTCATGTCAGCCATGCCAATTACATGCTCAAAAGTAACGGGTACAGTCTCTTTGAAGCGTCCGAGAAAAAGTTTCCAGATGAGAAGGAGGGCGGATGCACTAATCCAGGCCACTAAGACGTACAGATTCGCCGTCGTCAGGAGCAAAATCATTGGAAAAATCACACAAAGAGAATCCCACAGAATATTTGCGACAAGATTGTGAAGTTTGAGACCAAGTAATGATGCCAAAATATGACGGATTGAACACAACAGGACCGGCATGGTACATAATGCTATCACCTCCGCTAGCGATGTTTTACCAACGTATGATGTAAACTGTTCATGAAGAATCTTCCGATGTGTATCCATTACTAGTTGAAGATGTATAGAAGGGTTCACTGCAGACAAAGGTTCGAAGGAGGTCAATCTAAAAAAGATGTTTCATCTGGTTTGCGAATGCACTCGCGTTCATTTGAGGCGCTCGACTGCAAGTGTTGCACATGGTCACCTGTTTGATTAGCCAATCAAACCGTAGAGTAGTAACTAGTCTACGATTGGATCAGTGGGTCTCAGGGCAGACCAAAAAGAGTTACGAGCGCCGATTGGTCAACCGCTAATAGCGCATGCCAAGTTCAGCTGATAGGCCCTGTATTTATCGAAATCTATGGTCAACTTTCAGCGTGAATGGTTTCAAATAACCCGAGCATGTGTAACACCAAGCTGCTGTCTCCAACACATTGGTGAGAAAATGTCCAGAAAACTACAAATGACGCAAACTGCCTGCCACGTGCATCAGTGTGTCTCCCTTTAAGGAATAGTAGCCTTCACCGTCGTGTGACAATATCTTCATTTCTTATACTCCACCTAATATGCGCTGGCTGGCATCGTTTCAGCAAATTGTTTCGCAAAATAATTGTGAATCTGGGAAAACGCGTTTGTTCGGGTGGTTTGACTATGCTGTGCTATGTACAAGAAGCATGATTACTTATCAATTCCTTATAAACAGCAAGATTTGTAACGTTTAGCTCACTGGAACCCTCGTGTATTGTTGAACCGTGCTAGCCGGGTTCGACTATCAGCATTTCAACTGATTCATCGGGTTCACTTCTGGATTCCTGCTATTACCAAGGACAAGCTAATTGATTCCTACTGGTGCGTGTAATAGGCAGTTGTATACGGTGTTAAGTGTCGATGAGAAAAAAGTAACGGGAGAATGCATTGTCATGCGAGAGGAAGCCCGTTTAAAGAGGACAGTTTTGGAAATTCTGTGTACATAACGAAAAATCCGTCATTGAAATATACCTCACACATAGGGAGACCTGTTTTTTACTGAAAAAGATTCTATTCCACTATGGTGGCTCGTTCACTTATCTTTTAGGATCGCTTGGATATCCTGAAACAGATAGTTATATGCTAATAATCTTCAATCGATTTTTACCCGCGGACGTGTGACGGTACAATAAATGACATTCCGATGAAGAATCGTTTTCTGAGGCCTTTAAACCACAATGGAAAGTATTTTACGCCAAACGTTATACTGAAACGGATTGGCAAAAAACTCACGTTACAGAAAGCTTGTGTATTGTTGACCACGTTGTATTTTCGTTTAATCGTGTTAGATGAGCAGCAATCGTTATCGAAACATTTGACTGGTTTTGCGATTCATACCAACGGGAATATGCTCGAATCTTGTAAATTTATTGGAGTAGCCTCTAGAAAATAATACAAATCAACTACACTTCCTGGTTCATTCCACCGGTAGAAACCTGTCATGCGAGGGATCGTGGCCTATGTTTGGAAGTAAAGGTCAGGTGACTTGAAGCTGGATTCGTTCAACCCTTCACCTGCGTGGTATCACTAACGTCTATATTAGTGTCTGAACGCTCTCCAACAGTAGGGGCGCTTGTCTGATCAGTTCATCTAGACCAGACGAAAACCCTGAGCTATGAGTTGTCGTTGGTCAGGTAGCCTGTCTGCAGAACATGCTGTACTGTGTGGGGAACCTGGTGTGGCAAAGCGTGCTGAAGCAGGTAAATATGTACATGTTGATCCTGCGGATGCGTACGAAGTGGCATGGCTAACTGTGAGTAAAGGTTACCCAAAACACCCGATGATCCAGCTGCATTCTTCTATCTAGCCACCATGCAATTATTCTTTGTTGTCATTTTACTATGGACCGTACAGTAATTCGGCTGACGACACCTGGAACCCCCTAGAGAGTGTAGTCTTCCATTGGGGGCGGGTAGGTTTTTCTCTTGAGTGATTTTTGTACGGAAGTGTTTCACTGATGCAAGCTTGTTTTCAAAACTGGATGAACATATTTTATTGGACGGGATTCATTTTGACAGATCGATTAAGCTGATTGATGGTTGGACCCTATCGTGAAAGTTTCTTCAAAATTCAAGCCCTCTACGCGTAATTTGTTACAAATGTAGACGATAATGTCTCTCATAATACAAGACAACAGTCAAGAGCCATTAAAGTTCTACATGTCTCCGAAAAGCAAAAGCAATCAATGGACTTACATCCGCGGTGGAGAATCAGACCACTTACTCCCTTACAACTTGGTAGATTTTCCTTATGAAAGTTGTATAGTTTTGCCATTCAGTAGTTCAAGAACGGTGGACGATTCAGCTTGGCCGAGCGTAGCTCTTTTGAATTTCAGTGAATCGCAATCTGGGTAATTGAGCTGTTTTCTGAGAGTGAAAGTAAGATCGGAAATGATTAGTAACAGAGACAAGCTTAGTGAACAAACCGAAAGACAAACACCGTATTCCTAATATCCATATTCTTTACTACACTGCAAATCTGTCCATCTATCAACTGCATTTTGTAAACGGGTGACGTATTTGTCTGCGCTCAAAACAACACGAAGAGCAGGTATTTACCCATATTTCGTAGTAACGTGAGGAGATTTGGCCATATTCAGCAGATATTTCACGATATCAGTTAAGTCAATCTATGCTGAAAAGCCGAGAATCACTGTACAGCTGTCCCATCCTTGTTGGGAACCATCAACAGTGCGCATCTCACGAAACGCAGAGAATTTCGAACCCGCGACGATCCGGCCAGTGGGTGAACGCTTAACCGTTTGGCCAAGAGTGGCTGATGAGCAATGTGATTAGCTCTCACTAAGACAGGACATAGCGCTACTCGTCCTTCAATAACGGAAAACCACTTCACGTGGTCACGTAGTCACTGGCTCCTCGAATGACGACTTCTCAGAGAGGGATTTCACAATCCAATGAAATTATCCTTCCCCTGAGCTGTTTACTGTTCCATGGTAATGTGAGGAGATTTAGTCACTAGCTTTCCCGAGAGAAACGTCGGAGGGAACCAGCAACTACATGGCTCGATTGGACTTTCGCCTCTATACTCACGTCTGACGATCGATTTGCACGTCGGAATCGCTGCGGTCCTCCACCAGAGTTTCCTCCTGATTCAACCTGCACAGACACAGTTCATCTTTTATATTTCAACATGCACGTTCATGATCCACTCCGACGACAAGCTCCGAACAGGATCATCACATCATGGGATGGGCCGGTGATGCGCCTGCCGCTCGATGGTTGGTGATATCGCGCATGAGGCACGACAGGATCTCACCTCAGTCAGTCAAGCTAGACCTTTACTTTCACTTCGCCTTTGGGTTTTATTACGCCCAATGACTCGCACACATGTTACTCTCCTCGCATTACTATGAGACAATAAACAGCTCAGAGGAAGGATGATTTCATTGGATTGTGAAATCCCTCTCTGAGAAGTCGTCATTCGAGGAGCCAGTGACTACGTGACCACGTGAAGTGGTTTTCCGTTATTGAAGGACGAGTAGCGCTATGTCCTGTCTTAGTGAGAGCTAATCACATTGCTCATCAGCCACTCTTGGCCAAACGGTTAAGCGTTCACCCACTGGCCGGATCGTCGCGGGTTCGAAATTCTCTGCGTTTCGTGAGATGCGCACTGTTGATGGTTCCCAACAAGGATGGGACAGCTGTACAGTGATTCTCGGCTTTTCAGCATAGAATGGCTTCACTGACAAGATGAAAACTTCACTGAATTTACCTTTATATCGATTTTAACTACGTGATACGCATGGCTATAGTCCCAACACCCAAAATCCATCTTTCCGATGTCTTGCATTTCTGAAGCTTGGCAACATGACATTTAGTAAAACTGAGTCTTCGGATTGGAGCTCATGGCATGCAAAGACTTAAGACTGGTTTACACTTCATGTTAACGCGGAAAATCGTCAGTTAGCGTTCGGTAACTTTCGAGTCCGTCTGAACTGGCAAGTAACTAGGATTCGAACTACTCTCGAACCTTCGGAGAAGATTCACCATTACAAGGGAGCAATCGGAACAGAACTTAAGGGATTCATGGTCCGCATTAGCTCAACCAATTCGTCTGATACAAGCAAGAAGTATTTAGCTTAAAGAAAGGAAGACAAAATCCTTACAATCAAAAGATAGTTTTTCCATCCATACTGGTTGAATAAGATGCTCCGCTTCAGGGCTGCTGTTTAGTCATTCAGCTCAACGACTTGGTAGGTACGCCTCCAGGTAAACGGGATGGGAAGGGATGATCCCCAAAAATCCTGACTTCCAAGGGCAATAGTGAAAGAATTGACACAAATCCTTTGATAAGGTCAATCCTTGTGGAGGATTTCTTCGCAATATCGCAATATCATGAAATTTAGTATCCACTGAACGATATTAACATAACTGGTGATTTACTGTCAAAATCTGGTGAGGAAAGAGTATTTATGTTTCTTTTTGAATACAGCATATTAGACAACCCACCTTTGATTATTCATCACTCAAGTACAACAACTTGTTCGTGCATACATTAGTGGCCTTCATCGGACAGACACTTGACCCACAAAAGGGCAGTTTCGTCGGATACACAGTATATAGCGTTTAAAAGTAGTAAACATTGGCATTCGGTCAGGTTGGCCTTGAACTTTGACCACAATCATTTTTTACTGTAAAGACACTGTGGAAGTTGTCTGTCTTGTTTAGCGACTCTCCTGATATCATTTGTAGTGCATTGCGCACAAAGACATCCATGATGTGAAAGGCACAAAAAGGATTCCTGCTGGGTCAACCTCAGAACTGCTAATCGTAACACAATACTTGTCACGTATGTAGGACCATTATGCGTTAATCTTGGGTTCTTCTTCTGGGCTTTTTCAGCCGACATTTATAAGCCTATATTATCTTTTGTTCCTGTCTGTTCGGCTACTTTGAAAGCATTGTCCCCAGGAGGAAAACGATTTATTTACACTAAAGGGTTCCCCTCTCCAACTAAAGATATTTTGCTTGGTGCACACAAAAGACTACTGCTGGCTCATCGCAAGATCGCAGCTCGGTGGTAGTCCACACCACTCACATAGGAATATTTTTTCAAGGCGGAACACACTGCTCATAAGGTTGCTGAACACTCATCGGCAGCCCACGATCAATTTCGCGCATTCTCAGAGTTTCTGTTGACTCTATGTTCTCTACTTGAATGTCAAACTGTACGCAGCCGGTGAAATGCACTTAATTACAAACTAAGTTGGTCGGAAGGCTCAACTGAATCCCAGCAGAATCTTTCGTTCTGATATTTTGATGTCACAGAGTTACCGAAGGGTCAGAAATTGGGGGCAACGAAAACACAACTGTCTTTTCACGTGTGCGTGCCTCGTGCTCACCAACTGACCTTCCGACAAGCCTTCAAATACTCAAACAACATGACTGAATGCACTTTCAAACTTATTTCCGACTCCTGATGGATGTTGGTAATAACCGGTTGGAACGTCGTCCATGGACGCAATAAGATTATCATGCTGGAAAAGATGGAAAACAGCAAGCCTATAGCTGACGGTCTAAAGGCTTTGTCTTTTCGTTTGCACTGTGTGTGCTTGGCTCCATATTCAATGAAAGTGAACGAAATTCGGTCGCATACATGTCCAACTTGTGGGCATGGTGAGAATTTTGTCTTCTTCCACGGAATGTGGACTGACCTGTATACACCATTCTCGATAAGCATTTTTTCATCATGTCGCCTAATAATCGGCAAAGGCTTAGTTATGTTGAAAATTTAGCGGACCCTGGTAAAAAACTAGAACAACTTAGCGCCCTAAACGTCAGTGAACGAGACGACAAATAAAACTCACAGTAAAACTGTACTCTTTGTCCCTTGAATATC
Organism: Opisthorchis felineus; assembly: GCA_004794785.1. Classification (NCBI taxonomy): domain Eukaryota; kingdom Metazoa; phylum Platyhelminthes; class Trematoda; order Opisthorchiida; family Opisthorchiidae; genus Opisthorchis; species Opisthorchis felineus. The sequence continues at coordinate 666,081 of SJOL01008347.1, read as the reverse complement.
CAAAATCACAACAATAAGTTACGCGGGTATCGCCAATTGTGTGGGAAAACATGGTTGGCGCTAAAACAGCGGGTAGTGGAGCGCGATTAAATTCATGATATTTGCTAAAGATCCTGTTTCCTGTTCAACACACTCAAGATTGGAGATTAGATAACTCAAACAACGGATACTGGGCTTCACGTTCAGTTTTCCGATCAGATGTAGTACGCACAAGTTATGATGTGGAACACACCATTTGGGTACGAAACGCTCATAAAGCCACCTAGAAAAAGTTGCAAATTTAAAGTTGAGCCCAGAGTCCTAAACATGCGAGTCAGCTAGCTGCTGCGAATAAGGAAAGAAGTGGTGCGTAGGCGGGAACTTGTAAACGAATCAGGATTGTCATGGTAGTAGATTAAACCTATCAGGCCTCTGTTGTCTAGACTTAATACACTACTCATAAGGTTGCTGAAGCGGATCATGATGAATGACAGATTCAGCTGGATTCAAATGAGTTTCTTGTCGAAACGAAATTCGTGTGCAATTGAGAGTATTTTTCTCTATCGGGCCGTTGTTTGGACATTTACCGCACAGTCCAACCACCGTCTAATCATGAAAACTGTCCCAGGCCATTGTTGGCGAATGGTTCATGGAAGACAGGCTACGAAATGGCAGGGCGAAATGAAAGTATCTACAGCTAAAGTGGGCCCTGCGGAATGCTCATGCCTTCCTGGCTGAGGCCAACGTAATCCTACTTGCATGTGACTGGAAACTTTGTAGGACATGACATGCGGCCGATCCCAATGGCACGCGGACCGCTTGTGGTTGTGCGCTAAGCTTATAGTGGGTGAGCTTCACAAAGGACTTTGGAGCAATACACTTGATGGATCCTTAATTCGTCATGATGCTCAGATGTTTTTATCCTAATACTTTTCAAAGTGCGAGCACATGGATTTTGATGGTCTCCCGTAAGGACATCGAGTTAATTCCATACCGTTCCCTTTTCTTCCCGGTCCTTACAAGGGCCCCCTTTCCTCAAGGGTGTATGGCAACTAATTGGCTGTCTATCTTACTGGTGTATTACTGTCAATGATAATGATACTAGTGGCTGTGAATTACGTTGGGTAAGACAACAGAAACTGCTATGGATCTCACGGATTACATGTGTGCCATGCCTAAAATGCCCCAGAATAGACGAATTCAGCCAAACTGTGGCGCGTGCCTTATCAGCGTACAAGCTTTAACAACGACAAAAACCAGCCACGAGCTATGCTAGACCGATATAGCTGGGGGGCTTCAAAGAGGATGAATTACGCAAGAGTTTTTTTCAGGCTTTTTGGCTAAATAATGACAGATGCGCTAGAAAGAGGAGCCACCGTAATGCAAGCAATATAACCGGAATAGAGAGAAGGCGACGACACTCACTGATAACCTGGAGGAGGATAAATCTAAGATAAATGGTCCATCACATTAAAAATTCTGCGTAATGGCGTACAACAGTTGTTGAACCCCTTTCTACGCCTAAACACCTTCATTTGGAGTGAATCACATCCAAAGCCGGTTGAGGTGGATGGAACTACGTACCACCTGGCATCACGGATGAGAGTAGGTAGTAGGTAGTAGGTACATGGTACAGTTCAATATTGGTGGTTAATAACGTTCAGGAACTACAATGGACAGTCAACAAGTAGAACTATGGTGGTGACTCAGCAATGCACAGAAGTGGCGAAATAAGTCGAGAGTTAGAGTGAGCTGGGAAAAATGGCTTGTGCTTAATTTAGTATGCCCAAAAACGCTGTTGTGTCGCGTGTTTCAAGATGGCAATATCTCTAATATTTTAGTCTATTTCATAAAACGGTGTAAGTCCTTCCAAGCTATACGACTTATGAATTGAAGTCCTGATTGTCCGGGGCAAAATGGTGAGGAGAATATTTCCGAACACTGCGTGTTTCAAACTGATGGTCAACTCGGAGAAGCCACACCATATTATGATCGGAAAGCGAGGTTCGTGTTGTCAATAACCTGATCGAAAGCATTCATGAGTAATGCTCGTTCCCCTTCAAAATGCAGGTAACGGTATGCCACTGAAACAGAGATCCTTGAATTGTGGATTCATTAGCGTTTTGCGCTCAGATTGCCTACTAATCATCATTACCCGCATTTACATGTCTAAGCAGAAAAAACAGTGGTGAAGGGGGTATCTGGTAGCTGAAGCCAAGTTGCAGAATTGACTGCTCTAAGAAAGCCAAAATAAATTAAATTTTCAATACCATTTTTTCATTGTAATGCAGTTTAGCATAAATAAATGAAGAATGCCTTAGATGAAAGGCTAAAGAAGTCCGCTTCAGCCAAGAAGTCTATTTATCACGTCTACAGGCTGCCGCTTCTGGTGGTTGCTCAGGTGGCTGTTGATATGTTCCATAAACTTGTCAATTATCTTGCAAACATTCCGTCCCCATTCGAAAAGACATCAGCAGCGCGCAATTCAGTTGACCCGCTCAACTGCGCACATGATGGAAACAGTCACTGCTATCCAAGGCAGTATTGCGTATCTTCATTTTCACTGAGCTGACGAACTGGAGGGCACAATAACCAAAGAAAGGGAAATTTACCAACATTGGGTCGAGCGGCGTATAAACTACTGCGCGATGGTGAAAAGCTCTTATTAACGAAGATCATAGATATTCATCCACACAATTTCAACTCAGTGGATGTTTCACTAACACGACGGTCGATAAATGAACGACACAGCATTAGGCCGAACAACACCACAAGTCTCGGTCATCTCGGCCACATTTACAAAAAAGAAGAATGTCAGCTTAATCAAGATAGCAGAAAAACGAGACAATGGTAAAAGTTGATGGCGTCAGCAACTGGTTGAATGAGAGGATACACATCTTCTGGAGTTTTGTTAATTTGTACGTTCACCTAACAAAATGTGACACACCATGGTGAATCGGATGATTACAGATGTGGTGAATTCAGTGATCAACTTCACGCTGTTTCTGTCAAACACTGTCAGTGGTTAGCTGTTTTCGCTTGTCTCTCAAATGAGCAGGCCCATGAGAACGCATAACTAATTCAGTAAGCAAAAATACTTACAATAAAGTCTGCATGAGTGGTGAATGAGACCATTTAGTTTCCACGCGCTTCGATTGATTTTGTGTTGGAAACTCTAACTCAATCGCCTAAATGGATCAGTCGCTTGTGTGTGCGCCAAGTTGGCAGCCGGATGGATTGGTAGGATTGCCAGCGCTGAACAGACTGCAGGCATGTACTCCTCTTCACTCCGGTTGATGCAGTGTGATGGACAGCGGTGAAGATACCGGGTGAATTCTGGTCATGATGAGAGAACATCTGGTCACTTGACCCCGATGTCAACACGCGACCATAGTTGCTATGTCGGCCAAACTGTCAGTTCTTATCGCAAACAACATCTGGTGGTCAGACCAATGGATGATCTTTCCAGTGAGACTAGTGGTGCGACAGTCGATAATTACTTTACTGGCTCATAAATCCCATATGTAT